>OY979721.1:4285194-4810194 GCA_963855995.1 Muricea muricata
TAAAGAAATCGTCTGTGTTCTTCCCGTTTGAAATGGAAAAATTACATAACTTATAATATTATTATAAAATACAATTTAATAATAAAATTTCATTTTGTTATACGTAGACTTGGAAAAATTAAAGCACATTTTTGAATAGTGATTTAACTACACAAATGTGTGCATGCACAAGGTACATAATCTAAACTTCAAACTGTTTCATTAAAATTGACCAGCAATAAGTGATGACAAACAGTCAAATAAGTATGTCACCTAAAATGTACCTTTAACAGATTGCCTTTTCTGTTCGGGAGGGATCGGTCTCTTCCCTGGGCCCTCGGCTTTATTCGCCAACCTTTCTTCCACATAATATCTTGCATTTTCGATAAAAAATTCGGTCATTTGGTGAAAATTAGGATCCTCTTGTTGGGCTACCTGAGCCAGATCATCGCTGATATTCCTTGAAGCTGCTAAGCGAATTAGCGAGCCACCTCGCACGATCAATGGCTGATTTTTTGGAGATCCGATCTGGAACAGTTTGCGATACATTTCGACAGCTCGTTGAAACGCTAAGTTTTGTTAAAATCGACTATTTTTGTGTAAAGTAATAAACCTTCAAAATAATTTTGCACGACAACAATGTCATATAAACGGAAGTACGTGTCGATTTAGATACTCACTTCCGGACGGGTTTTTGAGGTCTGACATCACATCCTTTACGCAATTTACGTAGTAGTCTTTTGGCTAGGGCAGGTTGCACATGTTCAAACGTCGGTTAGCTTAACCCTAGGTTAAGGTAAAAATAAATGGTGTTTTCGTCGCAGCTTGTTTATAATCTTTGAACTATTTCTACAGAAATCTTGCCTGGGTGAACAGTGGTTTTGGTTTGTGATGTTTTGAAATAAACTGATTTGTAGAAATACTAAAACTAAAACAGTTGGTTAAACTTTAACCGACTGGTGACCAAGAACATTTACATATTTCACAGCTAGGGTAGGCTTGTGGAATATAGTTCATTTCATGTTGCCTGGGAAAGAAACATACTAAGAACTCTCAGAATTAAAAAAATTGCACTATTCAACAAGACAAAATCAACTTTTTTTAAATCTATTACGTACAGTATAATATACTTTTGTTAATAAATCGTCCCACTTTTACAGGCATATGATTATCTTCAAACCCTGCAGTTTTCTCAAGTTGCTCCACCATGGTCCACAAATTAGCTGTTAAAAGTTAGGTTAGGCCTCATTATATACAAATATTTTAATACCGCAGCGCAATTATGCATTACGATGTTAGTGTCTTTGGAGATTCCATTTCTTTCTTGGAAGTCAACAATTATTTACATTAATGGGGCTAAGAGGTCAGTTGTCTTTGAGTGTCCGAAATATTAGATGACAGATATAAAATAAAATGACCTATCAAGAAAGATCAGGCAGTGCAGGCAGCGAGCTGGTATTAAGGTCCAAGAAATAGGCGTGCCGTAACGCCTTCTTACAAGAGATCCGCAAGCTTGGTTGGTAGATAAAGAATTTCTCAAGGAGGTCAAGGCCGGTGCTGCAAAGTGTCGGAACAGCTTTCTTCAATCCCTCCTCAGGTTTTGTCCATTTTGGAAAACTAGGTTTGTATAACGGTAACTTGGTTACTCCAGGCCAGTTTTCTTCGGTTGGTGTGCCAAGAAGCCTGAAATGATTATATAGATTGATGTAACTTTAGATTGCTACAGTGAATTACATCACATTTACATGGTAAAATCCTTGACATTACATGGTCAATTAACTGGTTATATTTCTACTCTGCTTCACTGTATAAGATACTTACCTAAAAATACGAAAGAGTTGGTCAATTTCGGAATCACCCGCAAACAATGGTCGCTTGGTTACCATTTCAGCAAAGATACAACCAATACTCCATTGGTCAACAGCTGTCGAATAACGTGCAGAGTTCAGAAGAACTTCAGGGGCTCTGTACCATAATGTAACAATCTACATTAAAAGAACTGTAAGCATTACGCTCTATTTTTCAACGACATTACCAGTAAGCACTTGAATATTTCTTTTTACCTCATGTGTATAGGCCCGGATGGGTAGGCCAAATGCTCGAGCCAACCCAAAATCTGCAAGTTTTATCACACCCTTGTCATCAATGAGCAAATTTTGTGGCTTCAGATCACGATGGAGTGTCCTTCGTGTGTGACAGAAGAGCATAGCTGTGAGTATTTGGTACAAATAACTCTATAAAAAAATCCCAAATGTGAGCATGATCTTCAAAACAAATAGTAAAAACATAGTATACTGCAATAAGATGTCATGGCTTCTATATCTGAGTTGTTTGAAGAAAATATGTTACCTTTACAAGCATTTTATCAAGAAATCCATTTGTTGTGTCCAAATGTTTCTTCAAGTCCATCGTTAGAAACTCAAACACTAAATAAAGTTTCTGCTCGTGATGAACAACGTGTTGCAACCTAAATATATGCGTCAATAGTACAGTTAGGAAAACAGAAATGCATTGAAATACCTACAAGTTACAAGCAGAACTTTGATGCTGAAAACGAAAGCCTTTCTCCACACAGGCTCATTGTTTGAAATGCTGAAGTTTCAAGGGGGTGTAGAACAGCTCATATCAGGAAAACATATTGGCAAATTGGTTGGAAAATACCATAAATTTCACAACAGACTTGGTATGGTTGGAGAAATGCAAAGTCTGTCGAGGAACACCCCTAAACAGAATAGTTTGGTTATTGGTATGCCAAATTATTGTGTGCTGGGCACCAACAACTTGTTTAGATTTGACTAGTGCTACCATTGACATGATTCATGGTAAACAAATAGTGTTGTAGTGGCCACTCAAAAACCATATTTATCAACCTATCACCATGCATTCATACTGCAATGCACTCTGGTGTGCCCTGTTTTGTTACTGTACAATTCGATACTAACCATACAACATTTGGATGCTTCAATTCTTTCAGAACAGATATCTCTCGCAAAGATGTACTTGGCATTCCTTCATCTTCACATTCTAGGCGAATTTTCTTCAGGGCGACCAATTCACGAGTTTTTAAATTTCGCGCTTTATATACAATCCCATACGTACCTAATTTAATATGAAATACAAAATACAAAATAAAATGATATTTAGTAAAAAAATGTTTTAAAGGCAGACGAGCAAATACATTTTCAACAAACCTTCCCCAATTTTTTCTATCTTTTCGTAGTCGTTCATTGTCGTCATGATAAAATTAGACATGGAATATCTCGCTCGGACAGGTCCTATGAAAGATAAGCCATTTTGAAATTTGAAGCGAGAGAGAAGTGGTCAATTTCAAATGGTATTCTCATAATACGGCAGTAAATGTCTACATTATTTCTTACAATATGATAAAAAAGTCTACCTAGTAAGGAATATTTTCAATCTTAAAAAACAGAGCAAAAAAATCGGTTGAATTTTGCTACATATGCTCGCCACCTCCATTGTTGGCATTCACAAAGATGGCTAACATGAAACATAAAGTCGGGTTTTAAACATTGAATTTTTTATTCAATGATAAGCCGAATTTTAGCCCCTAGCGCATCGAACAACTAAGAATCAGTTAGAATTGATAAATAACAAGAAATCGACATACCTACCTTACTTACCTCACCAAAATTCTTACGTTTTCAAACAAAACCAACTTGCCCGGCTTGGAATTGATACAAATTTGTTGGCTTTTTGAAACGACAAGTTTTCGAATATCGCGCATGCCGCATACCGGCCAATCAGCAGTAAACATTATCTAGCATCTACCAATGAGAATCGAGTATCTTTTTTTGCACATGTGATGCTTTAAATGTCGCCGGCACATAACGTCGTTGACGCTGATTGGTTCTTTTTTAACCAATTGCAAGAGTGCTTAGTTTTGTGTTCTTTTCCTTGCAAGACAATATGGAGGCTGTGTACGGCGTGTATTTTCATGTGCTTGAACTGCCACATATCAAGATCAAAAAGCCAGGATGGATCAAAGCTCCTTCGGCAATGGTAGTTTTTGCCCTGGTTCTTCTATCATATTTCCTAGTGACTGGAGGTAAGGAATTGTTACTGAGTTGTAGAGGGTTAAAGTTTCGGGGTTTCATATTGAAGTTTGTACACGTTGACTATGAATGTATCAATTTACAATAGGGGATTGTTATTTAGTCAGTGACTACTACTTGGATTGTTACATACTAATTAAGATTGTGCTTATTGGGTAAATTGTCAAATATGAGCGCTCATTTTCCAGTGTTTTGCTCTGGCTAAGTTGGTTTTCTTTGCTCTGGTTAAGTTGGTTTGCTTTGCTCTGGCTAAGTTGGTTTGCTTTGCTCTGGCTAAGTTGGCTTTCCTAAAAACCCATCTTAGTGGGTCTCAGGTTAATCTCATACCCATTCGAGGGTTATAAACATTGACACATTGTGGGTTGGATTTTTACTTCAATGTATAAATTATACTCATGAAAAGTGTTTTTCAATAATCTATTGAAAGTCTCGGGTTTGTTTTGTCCAACTACTCCAGTTTGGGTAACCCATATGGATGCGAAATTTCCCCATAGGTTATTGTGTATTAGCCTCCCAGCCTGGAGGGGTGCAGAGGTTTATGTTGACTGCTGCATTTCATGACATACAAGACAAGACATCATGAAACATTAAGTAGGTCAGGTCACTCGACAGGTCAGGTTGGGCTGAGCAAAATAGCTAGGTTTCACTCATATGATATGTTTAGTCGTTGGTGGTCAACCCAAATGGAAACGGTTGTCAGATTGAGTTAATTATTTATTATATGTATTGACCTTGTGTTTGGTGGTAGCACATACAGGTATATGTACCACCAAATACCTCGGTACCACAGAATACCAGTCGTATTTATTTCCAGTATAAAATTTGGAAGAAAAGTGCAAAATACTTTATTCTTGTAAATATATGTTAATTTTGGTGTTAATTGACACATAAATAAGAAATATGAATATTTTAATAAAAAATCTTAAAAGTAACGAGGATAAAGTTTAAATATAATTCGTGGTTTTTGATACCTCTTTTTTGCTAAATGCTCGTAAAATCAGGACGTTTGAAAATAAGTTTACAAACCAACATAAATTATGCTCATGGACATTTGTACTAAGCGATAAAACATTCCTGCCATTCAAGAATAACAGGGAGCAATCAAATTTGCTATAAAAGAACATGATCATTCAACATTATTAATAAACCTGATATATTGTAGTATATACCATGGATATTATGTAGTGACTTTAGTATTAACCTTCCACTAAATTAGATAGCAATATCTATACAGTATTACCATACAGCATCAAAGACCAAATCCTGGTTCAATTTGATAAACCGTTACTAATTTATTGCCACAGTGGTATTCTGTGGTACATTAGGATTTTATGTAAATAATTTCAGGCTTCAAAAATACTAGAATATGCTAAATCTAACTGCAACACCCCACAGGAAGAAAAACTACAGGGAAAACCTTTCCAAAAAACCAATAATAGTCCATGATATATACTTGTGACATGAAATATGAATGATAAAAATTGTGTGGTATTCTGTGGTATACATACACCTGTACATACAATTTGATGAAATTTGCTCACTTCCACACAGCGCTAATATGTGTATAGTTGACCAGCAAGCGTTTACCTATGTAACAGTTTTGAGTGAAACCCACCTATATTAAAGAATATATTGCAAAGAGTCTGGTATTAGATTTCCTACAGTGCAGTAAATAAGAGGTTCGATTAAAAAATTCATTGTTGTTTTATTGAGTAAAGGATATTAGCACTTATTCTGTAAACTCTGAATGTTATGCTTATGTTTATTTGCACCAAATTTGGTATAATTTCCAATTTTAGGCATAATTTATGATGTAATTGTGGAACCACCAAGCATCGGAAGTACGACAGATGAACATGGCAATAGTAAACCAGTAAGGGCTTGTTGTTGATTGAGAGGGATTGCATATGAGTGTATTAAGAGTCTGCTTAGAAAAGTATATTTGTCCTGGGTGCAGTTTAATAAATAATTAGGTAGCGAAATATTTAATTGTAACATATGTATGTTAGATAACATAAAACTATAGCTCTTTTACCACTTAAACTTTATTAGCAGAATTTTGAATTCTTGCGCAAAAAACATTCATCGGAATGCTAGTAGTGGAAAGTAGTCATGCAGTGGTACAGTAGATTCTATTACATTCATACAGTATGTTCAATTTTTAGCAAAATAAGTTCAGATTTAAGGATTTCCTAACATTTTTGTGTAGGTTGCATTTATGCCTTATCGTGTCAATGGCCAGTACATTATGGAAGGATTGGCAGCCAGTTTCATGTTCTCACTTGGTGGCCTTGGCTTTATTGTCCTCGATAAATCGAACTCCCCTGGCTTGCCAAAATTAAATCGATTGCTACTGCTCGCCCTTGGATTTATTTGTGTTATTGTCGCTTTCTTGTGTTGCAGAGTCTTTATGAAAATGAAACTCCCGTAAGTACTGTGCTTACTTGTGTTGCAAGAGCATTCAAATTTTTGCTAATGTATGTTACTATCAAATCATGGACATTTTAATGTTATCACAGGTATCCCAGCACACATTACGTCACTACATACATTATATAAATATCCTAAGGCTGGCAACTCTTTCACCCATAATAAACTGACACACGTTAGACTTTCACATCACACTAAAAAATTAACACAATTTACCAGAAAAAAACTAGATACAAATGATCTTGGATACCTCTTCTACATTTCTAGATAGTTTTTAGACAAAAACAAGATTCGAAAATACATAAATTTGTTCAATTAAAAGTGTTTTTGATCGAAATTTTCCGTGTAGATAGGCGTAATGCAAAGTGCGTTTCCAAGTTCTCATCAGCCAATAGGAGCTTTGCTAAAGTCATTTCCAAGATGACGTTTGTAGCGCACTTTGCATCCCGCCTATCCACATGGAAAATTTCGATCAAAAACACTTTTTTATTGAACAAATTTACGATTTTTGAATCTTGTTTTTGTCTAAAAACTATCTTGAAATGTAGAAGAGATATCCAAAATCATTTGTATCTAGTTTTTTTGGGGTAAATTGTGTTATTTTTTTTTAAGCGAAAGTCTAACGTGTGTCAGTTTATTATGGTAAAAGAGTTGCCAGCCTTAGGATATTTATATAATAATGTATGCAATGATGTAACGTGCGCCGGGATACCTGTGATGTTATCAGCGTAGGTCTCTTACTCAAGACTGTACCACAGAATATTTGATACCACAGAAGATCATTTTCAATGAGTTTTGTGTAAACGCTTTTCGTCATAATTCGTTACTCAGCAACTGCCCAAAACAGAAGCATCCACCACCCGCCTGGAAATATTTGAAAACAGTATATTTTCAGGAGGGGGGGGCTCCTTCTGTTTAGGGCACTTGTTCAGTGATAAATTGCTTATGTGAAAACCACTGAAGATGACCTTCTGTGTTCCTTGTCTGTGACTGTGCACCAATTATTTGTAGCGTTCAAGATGTTTTTATAATTTATTGTTGATTGGTCCTCTGAAGTCAAGAGCTTACCTTTGTGAGCCATACAGAAAGTTTCCAAACTTTCAAATAACTTAAAACATTTATTAATAATTGATAAAGAAATACAAAAGGAAATCACAATTGTTTATATCTGGTAAAATGCTAATTACTTTGAGACATTATGTAATGATACATGTAGCAATCTATCATTTTTTATGACTCATTTTTTAAATTAAATATGAATGTTTACTGGGCAAGTGAGTTGGTATTTGCCAGAACCAAGTTCCTAATGAATTTTGATCACTTTAGCAATGACTAATTTATCATTTTTCTTCTTTTTCTTTTAGTGGATACCTTTCAAGCTACTAAAATAGAAGATAGGCAGCTTAAATTGTTTTTAATACAAAAAATAAATTGTGAATACCATGACTAAATTGTGTAGATTATTGAGGGAAAGGTCTGTGTATTAGGCTGGGTTGAGCACATCAGTTTATGAGTTGGTCACAGTCTTTATTAGTTGCTCTTAGTGTTTTGATGCATTCCCAAGATAAAACTCCTTTTTGACAATTGCATCTTATGCTGGTAGAATGAATAACACAATCTTATTTCATGGGGTTATGTCCTGCATGATTGCCAAAGTGAGTTTCATTAAGCTGTTTGAATTTCCATTTGACAAATGTGAAATGAATAAGAACTCATTCTTTGCATGTCAGATGGTGATGTGAATGGCTGGTAAAATTAAATTGAACACACAGTTGAACAGTTTTTAAAGTATGGTTAAGAATATTGCATAATAAAATACACTATAGTTTCTTTATATTTACAAACATTGTGCAACCAAATATAACATTGCGTAAATCCTGTCATAACAAGATATTTTTACATTGGTATTGTGACAAAGTCAGAATGAAGGTACCAATTTGTCCCTACAATCCCCCCCATGTCTAGTGTTTCAACACCCCCCTGCTCAGTACACCTCTTGGGTATTCCTATTGCTAAGAAAGTCCACTTCTGTACTTTGGGTTTTAACTAATTTAGATTCTACAATATCCCCTAGTCATGGTTTGCCATGCAAACCTAAATTCGGAGTATTAACCTGATGTATCTTTTGTATATTTCCTGCTGGAATCAATGTCCACTCTTGCCCAAGGGGACACTGTCAAAAAATAGCCCAATTAAGTTGATCTCATGGTTAAAGATTATGACAAAATGTAAACCAAAGGCGTTTAAGATTCTCAACTTTTCTGGTTCGCCAGGGCCCGGTTGTTTAACACTGGGTTGACATTAAAATTTGAGTAAATTCCCAGCTGCTTGTTATGAGCTTGGAAATATTTCTTCAGAAATCATGTTTGGGTCAGTAATAGTTATGGTTTCTCGCGTTTAAAAATAAACAGAGGGACTGAATTCAGAAACAAAAACGGTGAGTTCAACTTTAACCCAGGGCTAGCCCAGCTTTGAACAATCGTCCCCAGATATTCACGGTTTTGAGACATGCAAAATCTTTGCAGCTTATATTAAGCCATATACTCATGCAGCAATTATCAAACTTTACACGAATGTAGTTAATTATGTAGTATAGATACATATTCGTATTTCTGAACAAATTCCCATCAGATCTAGCGGAATTTTGAAGATATATTCTTTGTTTAGTGAATCAGATTTCGAAATCATGGATGACATCAATGTCTCGAGAACAAGACAAAATATCGAGAAACCGAGAGCGTCTTGATGGTTTGTTGTCAAATAATCTTTGATTGAGATTAAAGTTAGATAAAAGATTTGTTTCACGACATTGCCCCTAGCTCGTAACAACGGTGTTTTAGATTGTAGGATGGGCCTAACCCCACACCCAGTAACTCTAAGCTATGCATCTCTTGACATTGCCACCCCACTTAATAACTAAGCACTCCTCAATCTGCAACCCCTGGTGACTGATACCAATCTCTGTTTGTAACCAAATCATTATGTCTTATTTCACTGTTATATTCAACGTCTTCGAGGACCGTGTCCTCGTAGTTTTCCTTAAAACCTTCCTTTTCGATTTGCGCATTCTCAATACAGTCCAAGGCGTCAATTTTGTCATTCATTTCGCTTGAACAGTTTGATTTCCTCGAGTCATCATCTTCAAATGGCTGCGGTGAATCGCATCGGCCAATCTCAGCACCGTGGAAAACATACCGACAAGGTGGAAGAAATATATGGGGAACATCTGTAAATATAAGAGAAAATCATCATCATCGAACATCTGTACTATCATTAAACATCATCATCATTGAACATCATCATTATCGAATATCATCATCATCGAACATCATCATTAAGCATCATCACCCGAAGATTCTACTTTACCTTTCGCCCCCTTTTCTTCTTTCGATAGTTGATCCAATGATTCACCATTCTCAAGGATCTCCGAAACACAACATTTTCTTTCTAAACCATCATCGTTAAGAAGTCCTTTTTCTTTGACTGGCGAGTCAGGCGGTATTTGTAAAAAAGGCGTCCAAAACTCCATCGAAACACTAGGTATTTCAAAATCTTGTGAAACTTGACTCCATTCTTCGCCAAGTTGTGTACACATGTGTGCGATAATTGTGTCGCAATCCCCAAGGAGCTCAACATCGAAATTCATGTGCGTTAAAGGTTCTCGGTTTATGAGGATTTGTGGGATGTTAGCTGGAATTTGATCTGTAATAAGAAAGTTGTGTTTGGATTCTTGTTCTCGTTTGACCAGTAAATGAGAGTTAAGAAAACTCTCATGCCAACTCTCGCTTGTCAACATGAGGTTATAAAAATATCTGAATTTTACAATAAATCAAATCTCACTTGGTATTAAATTGACTGGTCTAACTTTCAGCGAAGATCCAATAACGATCAAAAGGTCAACCTGCATGAAGCAATAATCATGAATGTTAGTTCAATATATCCAAAATATTTTGATGCATGGTGATGACGTAGTTTGAAATACAGTATTGTCTCAAAATATATTGCGTGGATCAATACTAGTTTTTGGTTCTAAAGTTTTGAAATAAACGGACGTCAAGAAATGTAGAAACCAAAACATTTGAGCAAACTTTAACCCGGGGTTAATCCTAAGAGTGGCATATACATATATACATACCATAATTTTCTGAATCATAATTTTTACCTGTTTTATATCCTGTTCAATACAGTCGTAAAACGTCTGTGGCAAACTCTCACCAAAAAACACAATATCTGAAATAAACAAAGAGAGTTACAAAAGTTCTACCACAGAAGTTATAATTATCATTTTAACCGATCTTTGCAATGTATTCAACAAAATTTCCTTTGATACCCAATTTAACGATTTAATTTTATCGCAAAAAAGGAAAAACAGAAATTCACGTAATGTCTCCACAAAGCAAAAGAAAAGTGTTATAATCAACATGCATTAAACATATATATCTGTGAAAAGAGTTAAATCTTAACCTGGCTTCATGACAGAAAGCGTATCTTCCGTAGCAGGACAATGTGGGCACATTGGGGTTACCTAAGGTAAAAATAACCTGTTGCACAAGCATATACAAAACACGACACTTTATTCATACAAGGGAGTGTGAATTTAAATTAGTCGCATCATTAAATTAGAATTTAAATTAGTCGCATTAAAAATCTAGGTTATTTCAACCAATATTTTAGATGTTTTGACAATATAACTTTCGCAAAAAGAAAAACGCGTCAGAGACACGTGTAAAATTCGAATGAGATTATACAGCAAACTGGAAATATTTTCCAGAAATCTCATCAAGATTCATATAGTGGTTTTAATGACTGGAGTTTTTAAAAACGGATACGCAGATACACAGAAACTAAAACAATGGGTTAATTTTTACCTCGACATCATGCTAAAAAACGTGCAGTAGAGATGTCTCTGTTTAAGAATGAATCATTGAATGAAAACATACCTGATTCAAAATATCATTTCGGATTTCATTTGATGTCACTTTATATTTACAGCTGGTGCAGGATGCTGTCGAAAATGAACCTAAAACGTTTAGAAACAATTATATAAATGTATATTAAAAATGTATATTAAGCGTACATATATATGCTCATTATAAAACCGATAATTGTGTTCCAAGAAGGTGAAACAGCGGTCAGGCTTATGATTAGTAGATATCATATATACCACAGTAAGCTGACAACTTCAGGAAATAGACTGCGGACTGCACCATTCACCATAATCCCTTCCATATTTCTTACCATGACACTCAATGACGCGTGTAATACCAGCCTCGCGTTCTAAGGTATCGATATTCTGAGTGTAGTTCCTCAGCAATTTATTGTTCTTCTCCAATTGGTGAATGAATCGATGACTTAAAGATGGTTTAAATTTGCCAGGATAAATTTCCTAAATAGAAAAACCCAATAAAAAATATTATTTACTTTAAGTTCTACGACGTCACGGTCAGGTTGTATGTAATATTTAAAACACGCGCAGGAAAGTCGGCTTCGCCTCGCGTTGTATATCTGATAAAGCGTGAATTGCGAGTGTTTTAAATGACTTCTAAATCGATTCATTTTATACCCATCTTGTCTGTTTGTATATATATAAAAGAATTTTCAATATAGATGTTGTATAAGCCGAGAAAATCGAAGTAAAAGATTTGTGAAAATCGACATGTGTTTTATCTCATATATAGGCTCTAGTCACGGCTATGATTTCCTTTGTGTTTTTCTCATGAATTATTAATGAGGTTTAGAAATATATTACATATATATACATATATAAGAAAGGTCAATAGCGTTAACCGGACAGTAATTTTCTCAAACATTCTAAACATGTTCAGTAACTGGTAAAAAACCCATATTAAAATGGTGTACATCACTTTACTACATTGCCTGACAAAGAGAGACACAGAGGTAATTATAGAAAAGGATTTTAATACCTTAGCAAACTTGTAGAATGGTTTAGTGTTGGATCGAAAATATTTAATATCAAACATTGCTTGGGGGTCTGGCAGATCAGGGTATTCTTTACTTAGTCTTGCATAGATTCCATCTCTTGATCTAAAATCTGGTATGCCGCAGGAAACAGACACCTAAAAACATAGAAATATTGTAAAACCTGAACAAAACCAAGTTTAACTATTTTTATTTTTTATACAAAAGCATAGGATCTTCCCCTACAGTACCTGAAACGATATAAGTAGAATCGAGCAAAAATCCTTCCTTGGAAGATTAGAAGTGACGAAGTTAATAGCAAATGCCTAATTAAAAACCGCAAAGCATTTATGGATTGTTTGGAGGGGCAATGCAAAATAAAAGAAAGCGAGAAAATATAACAAAGATATCTCATCATCCATAAGGAATGTCTCAAAGTTGTTTGCACTATTTGTTCCATGTCTCCTGACTGCTACTTTCTATTGAACTGTCCATCTAATGGCTATTAGTCCTGAAAAAATTCATTCGCTCAAAACGTCAAATTCTGTTTATATCGCTTCATGTGATGAAAGATCTTTTGTTTCTGTAATTTCTTTAGCTATGGTTTGTAGTGGGAAGTTGCACCATTTGAATGAAAGCTAATTGACAATCATGGTAAGCGAGGGTAAAGATTTAATATCAAGGAAAAGGTATGATATTTTTACAAGCAATATATGCCATTCAACAAATTGCGTTATTACGAACTTGATTGATTGTGAGTTTTTGCTAAAAGACTACTGCAAATTGTCTTTGAATTGAAACAAAAATACACCAGGAAAATTATTGTTTTGCTACCTGCTGATTATCGAGGATTAACTAGCGAGAAGAGTAGCCAATGTAATTATACTAAACTAGTGTAATTTTACTAAAAAATGTTATCAAACGCACAAACCCCAGCGCCTGTCAACACCAGAATATTGCTGCAAGTTCTGAGGAGATTTAGAGCATGATCTAAAGTGTTGATGTGAGCTAACTTCTGTCGTGGTTGGGGGTCTGTAAGCAAGTCGAATATCAGTTTCCACATCATGAACATATCCATGCCTTCCGGCTAGAATGAAAAGAAAACAAAAACAGTCACACATAATAAAAAATACACACACAATGTGAAAAATACACACAACATGTAAAAACACACATAATGTAAAACACGCACATGCAGTGTAAAACATGCACTCAATATAAAACACACACAGTGTAAAAACACACACATAATTTGAGACCACAGTATTCAGATATGGGAATTATGAATACATGAAGGCAGTCGTCTCTGGAAAGGGCATAAAAATTAGCACTGTATGTTCATTGGCACATCTTTCTAGATCAACCAGAAATGATGAGAGGTCAAAGGAGTGCCTCATCCACATTTTGGAAAGGAGAAATGACTCCTTTCTAAAATGTGCTAGATGTGCCCTCCTATTGGAAACAATCTTCCTTGATTTTTGCAATAGGAATCATAAATTTAGAATTTAAGTCAAGGGAAGTTATTTGAATGCTTTTTGTAATGCTTAACCGCATAATGCTAGAATGAGTTGTCGGATAAATAATTGTAGCAAAACTGCTGTGCTGTACATCTGAAAGCAGCATGACAGCCTCCAGGAATAATTTGTAGCCCTTAGCAACAAATAAGAAGCATTTTCAAGGCAGTTGGTTTGGCAAAAGGTATCAAGTATTCAAAGGATGGCAGTAATGTTGAACAATGTGGAATGAACATTGTAAAAAACAATATGGTGAGCCATCTTAACACATTGGAAAAGAGGCAAGGATGATATATATATTGCTGAGAGATTAAGGAGACCGGAAATGATGGAATGTGGCAGCATAATTTGAATGGCAATGGCAGTTCATAGGTTCAAGGAAGAGAGAAGATTACTGAATGATGTGGTTGTGTGTTGATAGAATCCTCACACTCGTGATAGGTAAGCAATTTTATTTTCTTACCAATACAACATTAGATGGTAACATTTCTTGCAAAATTTGTTGTGGATCCGTGCCATTTTCGATATGCCTTTGAATCCAACCCATTGGCCCTGTTTGTGTAAGATTGTATTGTGAAAAATCTGTAAACACATCTGGTCTGTAAGGACTTGGCCAGGGGCAAACAAAAGTTTCGCCTGTGTCACAACCGATTAAGGGTTAGCCCAACAGGATGCAATGCAGGCAAAGGGAAGACTAGGGAATGTGGGTATACCCAGGTTCCTCAGGGGTTCTGCCCCACCCTTAGTATTTTCTTGGGGACACAGCCTATAACTCTTTTTATATCATTGCACAGCGATTTTTAATTTGAATTTGTATTTACCATGAGCACTGATTTTTCTATCTATTTATCCTCGCCTAACAAAAAATGAAACCCCATCTCGCCTCGGGGCGAATTTTTACGTGCGACCTGCTCGACCCAGTCTCTTACACCCAAGACGAGCAATGCTGTCAAATTGCAATTTCCGGCAAAAAATATTTGACATTTTTTTGTCTCATATATGCCTGTACAACAAAAACCTCCATCATTTACGCATTATTTCTGCCTAATCTAAATAAAGCGTAAAATTTGCGCCGTAAAAAGCTCACAAATTGTATAAAAATCAACAAATACCTGCGAAAACTAATGTCAATCGGAATTCAAAATGGCGGTCATAAAAAACAAACAAATCCTGATATTTTTGCCGTTTCGCGATTGCTAGACACTATTTTAGCAACCTAACCCATGTTACCTGCTACGGGCTGACGATTTTCGTCATCTGTTGAGTCAAAATCGTCAAAACAATCAATGCTAAGGTCATTTAACTCTGAATCAGTATCACCATTGACTTCATTATTGGCGCGAAACGTAGAGTCGCCATGTGATGATGCTTCGCGGTTTTCTTCTTTGTCTTGACATTCTGGCCCAACTAACGCCTTGTCTGACTCAGAAATGCCATCAAGCCATTGTTCATCGACAAATTTTGCCTTTTTTGGAACCAATTCGCTCGATTCTAACAGCTTTCTTTTCCCATTCATGTTCAAAATGATTCGGTATTTTATAATGACGTCGTTTTTTTAGTTAAAAGCATGCATGCATGCTTCATAATGATAAAGAAGTAACTGTAATTTACTTAGGGGGGAGGGAAAGGTATAAAGGATTTTTAAAACACTAGAAACTTTGTTAAATTTGCCAAAATAAGCTTGCAAATGACAAAGCTAGTCTCCTTACATCTTTGTTTGCAGCATACGAATTTTTTATATATTTTTTTAAAATTTTTTGGGCAAAATTTATTTTCAATTCGCACTACCCTACCCTGAGTGAGTAACAACTTAGGTCAAGATGGCGGCGAAGTCACTTCAAGAATGTAACACAATACTTGCTGAATTTTTGGACGAAAAAGCATTGATAAAATTGCATGAAACGCATAAAGACAACTACAACACTAGCCAATTCTTAAGAGATTTATTTGATCTAACTTACGAGCTGTTTCCGCGAGATTTTGACCAAGAGAACGGGATGTTTACGAAGCAAATGGTAGGCAATTCTAAGTTGTCCGAATTTGCTGCGCGTATTCCACAACTATTTACGTCTTGGCTTGTTCTGTACACTTCAGCAGCGTACTTGGAAGAGCTTGAAAATTCCAAGAAGCATAAACATAGTTTGAAAGTGTGTGGAATTATCACTGAAATTCTGAAAAGTTGTTCCAAAGAGTGGTTGATTGGAGCCCCTACGCAAGAATTGCAATTCCTAGAAACGTTGGAATTGGAGAAAGCAAAGAGAACTATATTAGAATTTCTAAATGCATTATTGAAGCTTATAGATTTAATGTCTCTTAATGCACAACAGCTAAAAAATCATAGCAGGCTCAGTTTATATCCTAGAATTTTACAATTATGCAACATGGTTGTACTAAAAATTTCTGAGAATTCAGAATTTGAAATCGACAGAAGCTTCATGTTTGACATTTCTGGAAAGATTGCATGTAAATTGGTGGTTACTTGTACTGAGCAAATTGGAAATCAATATTGGATAGTGGACAGTTCTAAGAAAGTTGCATCAGAACTCTTGCAGTCTCTGGTTGTCATTTATTGCAGAACAAGTATGGCAACCGTAATCGACTTGCTTTGTGGGAAGGGTGTAAAATCTTCAAAAGAAGACCATGAGAATGAATGCTTGTTCCCGAGTGGTCTCCTTGGTAGAATTTTAGAAGATATAAAAGCATTCATGGCTAAGAACAAGTTGGTGGATTATCCAGTTGCAATACATGTATTGGTATGGACAGTAACAAAGGTAAGACATCCTTATCTTGGAGAACACATCTCAATGATTCTACCACCTCTCCTATTGCTGGTTGACGATTATCGAGTAGAAAACCGCATTGTTGGAATTCAAATTTTATCCCATGTGATTGAAAACACCAATGCAACTGAACTGTGCTGGTATGGCCGTGCAGAGATGATTTATGATGCTTTGCATCATCGCATTCGCACTAATGAGGCACAGGTTCTGTTGGTTCTACAGCCCTGTTTGTTGAAGATAATCAAAGTTCTTGAACCCTCAACAAAGATTGCTAATTCAGACCATAAAATGAGCAAGTGTAATGAGAACTTCCAAATTATTTTAACATCAATGGAATTTGAAAGTAAGATCTTAATGAGGCGAGCCTATTGTAGTGGTTTGGAACTGTTTATCAACCACATGGGAGTCAGCTGTGTTAAGCATTTCAAGCGATTGTTAAGGGTTGTTTATGGATATTTGGAAGTTGGAGATGGGGAAACAGAAGAGTGGCGAGTTGCAATGCTTGGTGTTTTGAAGTGCATCATCGTTAATGCGTGGCCGAGGGTACCATCCCATGCCGATGATATGCTAAAGTGTTTAATGAAGCTCATTATTGATATCTCCTTATCAAGTGTAGCTCCCATGGAAATTAAAGATTTGATGTTTGAAAAAATTAAGGAGTGTTTAGTGATGTTACTGTGTGTTTGCAGTGAGCCAATCAAAAAGCAGCTTGAATGCATGACGTCGGGTCTTGGTCTTGAAGAGGCAGAGAAACTAATATCGAGCGCTTTAGATTTGTATGAAAAAAGGTTATAAACAGGCACATATGTTCAAAAAATGTTCAATAGAAAAGCCAGTCTAACAATTTGGTCATCATTTTATTAGAATAAAATGTTGACAATTTACGGAGTCTCAATTATTTTGTGTTTTATAAAAATACTATATGGCAGTCGTAATTTGGTCATGCTATGCAAATATTCTATATTTACAGTCTTGTAAACTAATAAGTTCTAAAGAGAAATGAGCAATGCCAACTATTTAAAATTTGCGTAATATGGCTAAATTGTTGAGCTGGCTGGCTTTGCCACTGAAAATGTTAATTTCATTGTTACCCATGCTTGTTACTAACATAGTTGAATGCATTATTGGATGTATCTATCCCTGGATGCAATTATTTTAGTTTTGTGGATGAGTACAAGACAAAACTAACTAAGCATACAAATGACATATACAAGTTATTCATTCATTCTTCAAATATTTCTTAGCTAACGTTTGCTTGCGATCTACATTGCTATCACATTACGCTGTCATAAGCTACATAATAGTAAGTCAGCATGTGAGTGATCTAAAATGTGAATTCATGTATACATACATGATATATAAAAGTTCTTTATTATGCACTACAACACTGGAAGGAATAAAAGTATTATGGAATCTAGTTGTATTGCTTTGAATCAAATCCAATTGGTTGTCATTGCGTAGCCTCCTCGGCACGCATCGCTGTCGGGGATGGTAGTGAGAAAATTGAGATTTGAAGGCAATGCCTGGGGAGGAGGCCAGTCATTGCGTAGATTACGTAAGTGTAAAGTTCTCGTTTCTTGGGGATTAATTCATTTAATATATGTTCTAGATGAAGCAGTTTACTTTTTCAAAGTAAGATTTACATCAATCCTTCCTTCGTTTGTGTCAGTGAAGGGATACCGGTTTCCAATAGAGCTGCGCGATATGATAATTGGGGATATATAATGCGCAGTGATCGTTTCTGAAATTTCAATTTCCTCCTTAAAGTTCTCTGGAGCACTGTGTTATCTCTGGGTAGATGTGGCACAACGCCAAAAAACTCAGCTTGTTATATCTTCCGTAAGATCGATTTGAATTTATAATAAAAAAAATCATCAAATCTTTTCAAATAATACAGCTTTCAGAAGTCGGACTTGATAGCTATTAGAGTGTAGTAACATAGGCGTAGGATCTATCCCACTCCCGTGTTTGCCAGAATTTATTTTCTTTTTTGAAAAATTTAAATTGTTATAATTTATATCTCAGCCTCCGGACAAACGCACATATAAGCATCCGTAAAAACTTTGCTTAAATTCCCACTAACCAGATTTTACATTTTTCAGTCAACCGACAATAAATATCTGAAATTTTTGGTGTACCACAGCGCTTCTATTCATTGGCGCAATGGTTAGAGCAAAAGCCGGTTTCGACGGCGCGACATGTCGCACGAGGCTCTAATTTTGCTGATGTAATTGAGTTATTGTGTTCACATTGGGGTTTGTCCTCATCATCCTTACCAGCAACTTAGAGCGAAGATGACTAGCGTAGGATGGATTCTGTTGCTCTGTGGCTAGAACGATTGCCTTTAGACTGGTAAGGTCGTGGGTTCAATCCTCACTAGAGTGACTGAGTCTGTTGACGCTCTTAATATGCTCCCTTGTACGCCATTCAGCTAAGTTTTAAACTCAGGCAAGGATGATGGGATGCACCAGAGTGTGAAATCACCGTATGCAAAAAGGACGTGTTTTGATCATCGGCTTGTCACTATCTGGTATTTTAAAGGCGGGAAAATGTTTTACAAAGATGGGTATGCAAATCACTCTTCGCTAAGCCTTGCCCTAACCCTACCTCTAACCCTACCTCTAACCTAACCCTACCTCTATCCCTTGTCCTAACCCTACCGCTAACCCTAACCATGACTTTACTATAATGACTCTTAGTTAACCCTACAAACCTAACCATCATTGCACCATAACTCAACCAACCCTAACCATGAGTGCATCATCATAACTAGCAAGCCCTAACAATGACTCTTCCCTACCTCTACCAAACCCTGTTCATGAATCTACTCTCGTCCCAGCACTAGCACTAAAGACTAAAGACCTGGTTATTATTTTACAAAAGTCTGGGTTTTTCAATAAAATGTAAAAAATACGCGGTTGTATATAAGGAATAGATAAAAATCTACGAAAATCTTAAACGAAAAATTAAAAAACGCCTTTAGTATAGTGGAAGATGATATCTAAAATTTGTGATTGGAAACTATCCTCATCATCCTTGCCTACAGCTTACAAATAATCTGAATTGCGTATAAAGGGGATCGAGTGAGGATTGAACCCACGACCAATAACTCTAACCACTGCGCTAGAGAACAGAATTAAGTCCTGTATTTCAACGTTAGAAAAGATCTTTTTAAAAAATGCGGCTTTCTGCGGTTAGATCTGACAGCTCCTTGGTCGAACCCTTCAGAGTTTAATAACACAGGCGTAGGATCGATCCAAGCTAGTGTTTGTTTGGAATTTTGTTTTCTTTTTTGAAAAATTTAAATTGTTATAACTTATATCCCAGAGCAGACGCACGTATTAGCATGCAAAGCTATTTATTATCTTTGTCAAAATTCCCTGTAACTGGATTTTGCATTTTTTGTGTCATGAAAGAACAACTTCCAACAACAAATAACTGAAATTTTGATGTCGTGCGACAGCGCTTCGATTCAGTGACGCAGTGGTTAGAGCAAGTGTCTTTCACGTCTATAGTCGTGGTTTCAATCACGCTCTTACACGATGACTCTGCTCCCAATGTGGTTGAGCTCTATCCTTCGCAATTCGGCATAGCTTTATGTTGCAGGCGGAGGATGATGACGACACACCCCAGTGTAAAATGCCGGTTACAAAACTGGTGATTTCATATTCCATTTGATACTGCGAAGGCAATTTTTTTATAAATATTTGCTAGAGATTTGAAAAATGGTTCACCATTCATTTGAATGGAAAGTTTTTGAAGAACTATTGGATCCCGTGTTTGTTAAAGCATTTTTCTGGAAAATAAAAGGGCGAAAACTGGCTAGCAAATATTCATCAAATGTGCATAACTAAGCTGAATTGCGAAGGATGAAGCTCAACCACATAGGGGGACACAGCTATGTGAAAGAGCGTTAGTGAAGACTGAACCCACCTCTCAGACGTAAATGGCATTTGCAACAACCATTGCGCCGCGTAATCGAGCGCTGCGGTACAACACCAAAAATTTCAGATACTTGTCAGGGACCGCGGAGCGGTTTTTTATTGATGGGGCTAATCGAGCACCGAAGGTGCGAGATATCTAGAGGGGAAACTTTTGAAATCAAGAGCCCTGAGATGCCTGGAAACACTTCTAATTTCAACAATCATCATGAAGTGGCATATAGTTTTTGCCTCGATTCTTATATTTTTAATGCAAACATATGTACCGAACAAAAATTATTGGTGGGGCTTTATCCCAGCCAGCCACCCCGCTCCGCGGTCCCTGCTTGTTGGAAATTGTTTGATAATTAAATGAACAAAGCAAAATCAATGTCAGAACCATCCTCAGAGAAGATTCATATTAATCTGACACTGCATAGAACAACGAAAAATTCGTTGTCTCGAGCGGGATTCGAACTCGCATCTTCGGGTTTCTAGACCGCCGCTCTACAAGTTGAGCTATCGAGTCAACTGGGATTGGTGGCGAGTCTTATCCAATTTAAGTGCACGAAATATTTTCGTGACGACTTACAGCGGCGGTCTGGAAACCCGAAGATGCGAGCTCGAATCCCGATCGAGACAACGAATTTTTCGTTGTTCTCTGCAGTATTAGATTATTATAAAGCAAAATCTAGCTTCTGGGATTTTTGACAAAAGCATTTTTTAAAAAAAGTCCTTCAGTCCGGAGAATAAAAATTTAAATTTTAAAAAGAAATAAATTTTCTAATAATGACGGGCGTAGGATCGATCCAAAGTTTCGACCACGAAGCTATTACGTCTAACTACCGTGAGTTGTATTATTTGAAAAGATTTAAAGATGTTATTGGATTATGAATTCAAATCTTACGAAACATATAGCATGCTGAATTTTGCGGTTTTCGACCGCACCGCTTTAGATCTGTAGCGATGTGGTTAGGGTAATTTCCTTACACCTGTAAGGTCGTGTGTTTAATCCTCACTAAAGTTACTGATTGTGTCATCACTTTTCCACCATAACTGCTCTCTTATTCAGCTCCATTCTATGCAATTCAGCTATTCTCTAAGCTACGTGTGTCGGTGTGTGGTGTGTCGGTGTGTGTATGGTGAGGACGCACCAGAGTGTGAAATCCCAGTTGCAAAAAGGATTTGATGTTTTGACTATTGCACTTGCCACTTAAAGGAAAATGTTCTACGAACACTACGACGCAAATCACTCTTCGCTAAGCTTCGCCCTAACCTTAACCATAATCCTACCTCTAACCCTAACCCTAACCCTAACCCTAACCCTAACCCTAACCCTAACCCTAACCTTAACCTTACCTCTAACCCTAACCACGACTCTACTATAACGTTATAAAAGTTATGAATGACTCTTCGTGAACACTATGTGAGAGTTAAATACCGAGAAGGAGGGCTGTATGTCATATACAGCCCGCGAGGACGCGCAGCGTCCGAGGGCTGTATATGACATACAGTCCGACTTTCGAGGTATTTAACTAACTTATTTTATTTTTGAGGAGGTTTTCTAATAGAATCTTTCGACTTTAAACAATTTAAGTCGAAATTTGTCGAGATTTTTCCACAAGTTTGATCTAATTATTTATTCAAGGCCTGTATCTGAGATACAGCCCGCGGTACATCAAAGAAAACCGACTCAAATATAAAATAAGACTATATAAACCTAACCATCACTGCACCATAACTCAACCAACCCTAACCATGACTGAATCATCATAACTCTACCAAACCCTGTCTATGAATCTACCCTCGTCCCAGCACTGGCACTAAAGACCTGGTTATTGTTTTACAAAAGTACATGGGTTTCTCAATAAATTGTAAACCCATTACTTACGTGGTTTTACATAGAGAAGAAATACAAATCTACGAAATTTTCAGCTTAGTGGAAGATGATATTCACATTTGTTTAACTTGGACTTCACACTCAGGTGTTTTCTCATCATCCTCACCTAGCAGCTTAGATCTAAGCTGAATTGCGAGGGAGGGATGCAGCGCAACCACGTTGGAGCACAGTTACAGCGGGAGAGCGTTTACAGACTCGAACACGCTAGTGAGAATTGAATCCACGACCTCAAAGGCACTAATTGCTCTTTTTGCTCATTGCTCGTATGCTCTTACCATGCTCTTACCATGCTTTTACCATGCTCTCATGCACGATGCTCTTACTATGCTCTTACCATGCTTTTACTATGCTCTTACCATGCTCTTACCATGTTTTTACCATGCTCTCATGCACCATGCTCTTACTATGCTCTTACCATGCTTTTACTATGCTCTTACCATGCTTTTACCATGCTTACCGTGAGAATTGAATCCACGACCTCACAGGTGAAAGGTACTATTTGCTCTTTTTGCTCATTGCTCGTATGCTCGTACCATGCTCTTACCATGCTTTTACCATGCTTTTACTATGCTCTCATGCACCATGCTCTTACCATGCTTTTACCATGCTTTTACCATGCTTACCGTGAGAATTGAATCCACGACCTCACAGGTGAAAGGTACTAATTGCTCTTTTTGCTCATTGCTCGTATGCTCGTACCATGCTCTTACCATGCTTTTACCATGCTTTTACTATGCTCTTACCATGCTTTTATTATGCTTTTACTATGCCCTCATGCACCATGCTCTTACTATGCTCTTACCATGCTTTTACCATGCTTTTACCATGCTTACCGTGAGATTTGAATCCACGACCTCAAAGGCACTAATTGCTCTTTTTGCTCATTGCTTGTATGCTCGTACCATGCTCTTACCATGCTTTTACCATGCTCTTACTATGCTTTTACCATGCTGTTATTTTACCATTCTTTTACGTATACTATGCTCTTACCATGCTCTTGCCCAGCATTTTACCATTTGCTCTTACAATTTAAGGTTTATAATCAGCTAATATTGTTAAATGTTCGTCCGGGATTTAAAGGTCCGGTTTTTTTTCGAGTCCAGGTTTTCTGTCGTTTGAGAAAAAAACTGTACTTTGAATTTTCTGTCTGAATTACTATGGTGCATGTCAGAGACAAGCACAAGGTCTGATGGTGGCATGTCCCAAGAATTGGACTTAATTATCGCCATGCGATATTTTAAGAGAAAATCAATCTTCGTACTATACCATTTTTATGTCCGTGGTAGTCTGCTTTATTTTGGTACCATGTCCATGTAACGTATGTTACTTTTAAATATATTCACGGTCTCTGTGTTTACGTGTATTTTACCGGCCATCTTTATGCAAATATCGACTTCTGAAATTCCTTTTGAGTATAAAAAATTAGAAATTGACTACAGCAAAATCACCATTGCGTGTTGGTTATAAAAGTTTTATCAAAATATTAAATGCTGATTTCCGGTCTTGGAAAGTTTGAAAAATTGATAGCTGCATAGACTAATTGCTGAAAATATGTAAATAAAAAGTCTTCGGAATATATTTAAAGCGAAGTTACAGGGTTCCAAAATAAAGCGTACCATACCGTGTCATGCATCTGCCAATAACATAGCATTACGGGGACCCTGTAACTTCACTTGAAATTTATACTATGAGTAAAGCCGTACCAGGCCATATCAAGGGTGTTACTGGCGGTTTAGTCTGCGCGTTTTCGGTCCATACCTTTGACTGTCTAAGGGGCTAAAAATATTGTCGCGCTTACCTGGGATTAAATGAAGCGTACAATGATTCTGAGGTATTGAAATAAGTTATTTTGTGAAACGAAACAACCAAATTAGAATGCTTTCAATAATGGTCAATAAAAACATATATTTTATATAAATTAACCATTATTAATGCCCAACAGGCAACACCATTTTGTTTACTTCTTATTTCGACAAAACAAAAATCTAAAGCAATCAAGAATTTTTCATATCATAAACCATGACTTATTTCGATGCCTCAAAATCATTTTACGGTTCATTTAATCCCGGTTAGGCGGGATCATATAATATATAAGATCAGCCCAAAAGATTTAATCAAATTCGATTAAAATAAAAATCGGCAGCACAAAATCACAGCAAAAATTGCAAGGCATATTAGCTGAGTACCTGCCGCGGTTAAACGAAAATAAATATTGTCGATTCTCTTTGATATCCCCTTGTACAGGGAACCGCTCTTGTGAGAGGCACGCCGTCGTAGTTCGCGGGGTTTTACATGTTGCAATCTTCGCTAATTGCTTAATTAGTTGTTCTAAACAAGACGCAAGCATCGAAAGCGCCTTTTTGTGCGCTGCACTTGGTTCCCGGCGTGCGACGGTATGTCGAAGGTCCCGAAGGGCGGTAGGAGGTGGGAACTCGGTGAATCAAAACTAATTTAATGATGATCTATTCTCGCTTTTAGCTCATTATGCGTCCAAAGTTCTCGCGAAGCGTTACCGATTACTGCTGTGCAACGTACAAGAAATTACTTTAATCCGAATCAAGACTTTAGAGTCGGCGTATCACCACCTCAAAGGTTTACACAAAGGTAGGATAGTGTGCCATTTTGTTCTTTGGTATGATTTTCACCACATTATATTTGCAAATAATATGAAGTGGAATTCACATCGGAGAAATGAAGTATCGCAGAAACATATTTTTACGAGTCTTTCCCAATTCACCCTGATATCTGTTAGGTGTATATTTTGTGCTGATCAGACCACTACTCGAATATATACTTTCGCCCAATATACCTTTCATCTCTGTCAGCCAAGTTATCAGATAAAACGGAATACATCCAGAAACGCTCATGCATGTATGTACGCAATAAAAATCCACACTGAACTTTTGTAATATAACATACGGTTCATAAACGTCTTGTCTAACATTGACAGTTTTAATATGTCAATAATTTCGCAATTCGCTTTGATTTTATGAGAACCCATTATTACTTACAATGTATGTATAAAGGTATATGTCCTGTCAAAGAAGACGCAGAATTAGCAAAGGTTTTCTAGGCTTTGAAAAAAACCACTCTAAGGTCACACTCACCCAAGGCTTCAAAAACATAGCAGATTTTTTTCTGCAAACGCGCATATCGGCTATGTTGGCATAATTAATCTTGTCTGCAGCTACTTAGCATCCGTTCTGTTTACCATTCGAAGTCATTGCCACCGACACTCCAATAACTTTATGATGTTTTGTTTAAGATGTATACGGTTGAAACATTCTAAGGTAATAAGAGTAATGACTTGTAAAGATATCGCGCGCGTTTAAATACGAACAACATACAAGACGCCCTCCTGTTTTTTCTGACAGTTATAAACAAGCTCGTTACAGCAAACGGAATGTTAACAATAGATTGTTTGGGTTACCTATATGATACTGGGGAAAACGGATTAATTTAAAAGTCCCTGCAATTACAAGATTTGTTATTTGTGTATATTTGAGTCGAAACTTGCGCGGGGAATGCGTGCGCACATATCCGCATTTGCCGCAAAATTGCCATTTTCCGAGTTAGTTGATGTTATAGTGAGGTAGACAGGTACAAGGATACTTTGCGTTGCTGTCAGAGCCATGAAGGATGCATTAGTTTCTCTTAAGATCCGAAGCTTTTGAAGATATCAGTAAGCTTTCTACATACATTTGCAAACTTGACAGCAGTTCACGTCTGATATTATTTCTCTAGGATTGTTATAATGTTAGTGAAATAAACGAGGATAAATGAATCACGAAAGCTCAGACTGGAAATCTACTAGTCACGCCATCTGAACGTTTCTATATTTTATCTCATCTCATCTATCGCCATTCACATTGAGCAGAAGAAGGAAACCTGTTTAAATTTCCAAGATAAATTTTCCAACTGCAAAGTGTCACTTATTTGTGCAGAAAATGCTAAATGCTTCTCGCACACAAAGTGCAAGACCTTCACTTACTGAAACGATACAAAAAGAATTCATAGTAACTAAATTCCCGAAGAAGGGCCTTGCCCGAAACTGCTAGAATTATTTCTGTTTATATCGTCTCAGGTAGTGAATGATTCCATGTTATTGTGCACACTCCGCAAAATTTTGATTACAAATTTTTTTCACCCGAGATCTGAAAAGCTGTTATAAAAAACGCCATGAAAGAATCCGATTTTTGTTTTGATCTATTGATAGTGTCGGCTTGCTGATACAGATGTTTAAGTTAATGACTTAAGCGGTTGGGCACTTCTTTTCATTGTCCACTAATCGATTTTCAATATGCCCACGAGAAGTAATGACTTCACAAACACAAAAACATGTTTTTAGCATGGTTGCATGTCACAGTCAGTGTTGAGCCGTTTAGCAAACAAGATTTTGATATAAATATATATATATATATATATATATATATATATATATATATATATATATATATATATATATATATATATATATATATATATATATATATATATATATATATATTAGTTTACATATACATTCTCCCTGGAGGTCCAGCAAGAATCATCTCTTATGATCCAGTGCTACCACACGGGAAACCTAAACTTAACCAACTTTTTTTTTACTATAGATAGCTCGATCAGTTCTAAAGCTGTTCTTCCTAGAGGTCCAGTACCGTAAGATGATCATGTATTGATCAGGTTTTATACAACACGAGAAAACCCAAACTAAATTACTCACTTCATTTACACTGGACAGCTCTATAATACAGTATCAATTTTAAATTTTCTTCCTTGAGTAGGGATCATCTCTTATGAATCCAGTTGCAATAGACAAGCTAATAGATCTCTCTTGACGAGCAAACATCCTGAATTTGTATAAAGTCTCTGTTCTCCTAATTTTATAGCTGAAAATTCTTAGGAACTTCCCATGCAGGTTAGTATTCTTTTGTTCTCGATGAGTAAAAATTGTAATGCCGCTAAAAACATGCAGTGATTTTTAAAGCTGTCATCATCAATCCATCAGCACATCAAAACGATATTACTGTAATTAACCAATTCAGGTTTTGACAAGCAAAATGTGATGGCAAGCTAACCACTCTAAGCTCTCCGTGCAGTCTGTGTCATTGCCGAATTCTAAGCGCCTAATTGAGATTTAAATGCTCAATCAAAGAGGAAAATTACAAAAATTCGTGAACAGGACATCAGCACAGAATGTCCACAGGCCTGTAAAAGATATTAAGTTGATTATATCCTGTTTAATTAGTTGGAGATTATGCCTTCATCTCTGCCATTGATCGGCCGCACAATATTGCGTATTATATATAAAATTTAAATGCATATGTACTTAATATCCGATTTTGATATGTTTGAGTGACTACTGTTACTCTTGAAAAAAATCATTTAATCAAGTCGATCATTAATTTCTCCTTAAGCACATATGGCTTAGGTTTCCTTTTGTGGTAAATCATCCTGTACTAATAGACCCCGTAAATAAAGAATACAAATAAAGTTAGATTAGTCTACATTTTCTTTTATAATAACACTGAACGTCTAGATCACTAAGAGAAGATCCTGACCGGACCTCTAGGCAGAACAATTTAAAATTGTTAGAGCTATCTACTATTAATAAAATTAGTTTATTGTTCTGGTCTCCTCATGTGTTAACACTGCATCAAAAAGAGATGATCCTTAGTGGATCTCTAAGAAGAACAGTTTATAGAACTGATAGAGCATTCCAGTATAAATAAAGTTTGTTTGCTTTAGGTTCTCTTCTCTATTGGATAAAAAAAATGATCCTCAGTTGAAGAAGATCAGTTTAGGACTGATAGAGCTATCCAATATAAAGTAGTTTAGTTTAGGTTTCCTCCTGTAATAAAAGTGGATAAAAAAGAGATGATCCTTTCTTGACTTTTAGGAAGAACAGTTTAGAACCGATAGATCAATTTATTACAAATGAAGTTTTCCTGCATAACAATTTACTGAGCCTCTGCAGGCACTGGAACTTACATTAAACAATACCCAAAATAAAGTTGGCGTTGTTCAGGTTTCCTCTTGTAGCGTTGGGGAAAAAACGTAAACTATGGGAAACAAAATTTTAGAACTGCTAAAGCTTCCTGGCATAATACTAGCTTTTGTGTGAACCCTTAAGGCGGACAAAACTAGAAGAAAGAACAGAGCAACTTAGTGTAACTTAACGATAAGTCAGATTTACATTTTAATTTCAACTTCAAAACCATTGGGCGGTATTTCTAATGATGTCTGAAAATGCATTCCACTGTTTTCCCCATGTTTTGCGCAACGCCATCAATTAAACATGGAAACTCCTAATTGCCTTATTGTGGCGCATCGCTTTGCTTGCATTGTCCTCAAGGCGTTGTAATAAACTGCTGCAACTGACGTCCTTTATGTGCTAACTACGACTCCTACGGATATGAAAGAAAGGCGGTGTATGTAAGGAAATATTCTGCGCTGTTCGGCGAAGCTCTCCTGTTTACCTCACAAAAGAGGGCGCAATTAATCCGAGCCGACTTAATTTTCCCCACTTTGGAAGTCACAGCTTTTCGCTTGCCACCCGCCAGTGTTTACGCCCCCAGACGGCCCGCGCCGCCTTCTAATATTCTTGCTTTCGCGTCATGATTTTTGCGGCTAGTATATAAGGTCATCAAGTACACGCAGAGCTTAAAGGCTATTGTATCCCACGTGAAGATGCACTTTTAAGGGTAGGCATTCATTTTCGATCCATATCAGGCTTGATAGCGAACTGCAGATGAAATAGGATATTCTACCACTAAAAACGCCGAAGCTTGCTCGGATTAGAGGTAAAATTTGCAACCATGCATTGGACTTTCAGTTCGGTCTAATGTAACCTATTGGTTACCAAGAGGCGGGGTTAGGGAGGTTTAAGACTCTCTTAAATCCAACAAAGTGGGGCTTAACCCTCCACCCTAGAAACAGAAAATGATGAATTCTCCTTCACCATAAAGCATTCCACAAGCGTTGTAAAGGTGCATGTAGGTTCGATTCCTGCCAGAGGACCTATACTTGACGATGAACTGATCCCAGCTTGAATTTCGGCATGTGTATAATTTCCAGGACGCGATGTCGGACACCTTTACCCTTTATAAACTAGTTATGAATAAACTAGTTATGAATAAACTAGTTATAAACTAGTTATGGAATATAGAATCTTTGAATTCGAAAGAACTTTCGCGTCAGTAGTTTCTATTTTTTTGCGAATGCTTTCTTTCTGTTTTTTTTTTGCTTTCTGTTTGGACTCTTGTTTGTAAAGATCGTGTCGCTGAGTTGCGATGGGTTGAGAGCGCCCTAAGGAGACTGGTGATTGAATTCTCTGCTTTTCTTTCTCTGGCACGATGTAAACATATCAACTGAAATAATATGTTACATGCAAAAATAGTATTTGTTATTTTTGAGCGCCATTCAATTTCCTAGTTAGTTTTAACGTTATTCTCAAAATCTTTCTTTTGCAAGCTTTAAAATTTGGATCAATAAACATGTTTAAACTACCCATTATGCCATATTCGCTAGTCCAAACCGTATTATCGATGAAAACACTTTAATTTGGATCAAAATGTTTCACGAAGCTTTGTATAAGAATAAAACCTCTTCTGCACACAAGATAGCTCATTACAGTTTGAATTGCAATCTCAAACCAGCTATAACACGAGGGATAAAGGAGAGTTAACATCAGGCAGGAGATATGATTTGAAAACTAGAAGACCAATAACCGTGGCCACGAAAAATAACTTGTGAACGACCCAACCACCAATGAGAACCAAGGCTTCTACCTTAACGCACCTGCGTTAACATTCCTGCATTGCCCAGGATAACAAGAAATTCTGAGCGAAATTTAAATTCATTTTTAAGACTAAGAGACAGAAAAAAATCAACTAGAAAAGCGCAGCTGAGATTTCTGAAAGAAGATTCTCTGGATAAGATAAGAATGAAGAAAGACTCTATGAAGACATTTCAAACGTAGTTGACGTTGAGAGCAAAGAGCGTTTACTTCATGTAAAGGATAACTAAAGGATCTCCAGGTGTCATTGATGTCTGTAGAATTAGAAAGATGCGTTTTCGACAGCCAGGAAGTATGCAGGTTTTCGTGTATTCAGTTATACTGTCAACTTTTCCTGTCAACAACAACAGGATTTCGAATGACTCTGTTTTTGTTTATCAATGCCGGTGTTTGCTGGTCTGCTCCCAAATCACGTTTGTTGTTTTGTTTCAATTGCATTTTAGTTGAAGATTACTGTGGCGTTTGTAGTCGCCGGTATATCATATCCGATACTCGCGTCCTGTCTTCTTCTGTCGGTTTCTCTGTGACTGCTTGTGCCCCGTAGACCAACATTTAAAATTTTTCGTCAACATGTTTGTTGAGTCAAGTTTGTTTATGACGTCATAGACGAACACGGCTCTATGTCTTGAGTCAATCTTTGTTGTCTGGTACAACATTTGAAGTTTGATTTAAAGGTCTCCAAATCTTTAGGGAACCGCTTGAAAATGAATATATTTCTATGCTGATATATTTCTGCAATTTTTGGGTGTAATTTCCATCAGTAAAAACTGGATTGGTGTGTCTATCCAACATGAAATTATAGACATACCTTTAAGGTAAGTCACTTTATGTTTCGTACTTCCCTGCATCCTAACAAGTCCTGTTCGATTCGCGTGCGAGAACTCTCAGTGGAGAAGCGTTCTCCCAGCCGCCGTAGGTAGCAAAAACCGCTGTAGCTATATACACGTTTATACCCGTTGTCACATGTACCGACGAAAAGTCGAAAATGCAATTTCGAATACGGCCCTTTCAATACTCACACTCTCTTGTCCTTGAAGGTTCTTGAGATCGGTGGTGTCTACAATCGTTTTTAGGTAAGTCCTTACAATGCAATAGAACTCAATAATTGGTGATTGTGATAAAATTTTGTCTCAAATGGATTTTTTCAACGTAGACTACTACTTGGCTCTAACGAGCGTGCTGAGTTCAACGTCTAATCATCCTCCTATAATTGTTCGCGATAATATAGTATGATAGCTGCTATGCTGTAGAACATGGCCGTTCATTCACAGATATCCGGTCGACGCAATGTATAGTCGCTTTGACAAATTTCTTTAATAATTCGTAACTTATTTCCAAAATTTCTCAAAGCTTCTAGGAGCAGTACTCTCCGCTATGTTGTTCGTAATTACCTGCAGAACAGTTGATAACAGTTACAACATACCAAATTAGCTAGAGGCTGGAGTCATTAGTGAGTCATTTCGTCCGACACTATACGTGGCAGAGATTATCCTAACCTGGCGCTGCTACCACTTTAAAACACGAGCGGCATTAATTGTTACATTGAATATAGCCGAGCAGAAGGCAAGCGATTGCACCAATAACAGTATAATTCCGATAATATTTCCTCGCCAATTTCCCGTGTCAAATCGTGGCAGTATAATTGAGCCGGAAGAGTTTGAGGATTTAACAACTACGAAACAGTACGGCAGTATGTGATTCAGCGTGTTAAACCAATGTTGCAAAGTAAATTTATCCGAAACATATTGATCGTAAGATTCTGCGCGCTTTGAAGAGCATTTTAATTACATAGTATGAAAAAAATATACCAAAACATACAATGGAACTTTTACCTCGCCCCCCCTGGAATGTTTGAAAAGACTATAGTTGTACAAACAATACTATTCTTGTTTGAAATATGTAAGTACAAAGTCCTGGAATCCCTGAAGTTACAGGGTTCCCAATTAAAGTGTACATGTCGGGCCGTATCACGGATATGGCATGCGCAGCATTAAAGTTTTAGCCTGCGTTCAAGGCTGCGTTTTGTTTGATTGTGCGCAGTACGGCAACAGTATTGTTTTGCTCTGAAAATGACTGAAGTCAGAGATGTTTCAAGCATCGTATTATTTCTTTCTTCGTTATCTACAGGTGCGTCCCAACGCGACCGTCATGTCTGGCTATACAGGTAGAAGCACGTGAGTGGGAGGTGTCATCAAACACGTGTCGCGCTCGCTTATCTCTTTCGACTTCAAATAAACACGAACTTTATCTACAGTGGATGTTTCTATCGCTTTCAGCTGGTACAATATAAGCTTTTCGTTTGTGGCAGGTTTTTTGTTGATCAAAGAGATCTCGTGTGCCCAGAGCACTTATGTCTTTCAGTTTATCATAGCTAATGTTGTTTAGGCTTGTTTTAGAGACGACGCTCTCTTTGTAATGGTAATTCAGAGATCGGGGTAGCTTTTTTGGCAAGCTGGCTCACATATTGTATCAACTTCAGCAGTTGACGTCGGAAAATTATAGTCAATAATTTGTCGAATAATTAAGCAGTTTTCTCATCTAAGTGCATGTTTGAACGGTTTTATTGTGTCTTATTAATATTACGTACTCAGATAAAATCGATGTTTGTGGTGTTACTTTTGGCTTATCCACATCGCTGAAAAATATACCTGCTGGGTATCGATAAAAAAAATTGTTTTCGCCTACGTACATAGCATCAAGGCACAACACGTAGATAACGAAAGACGTAGACTCATTTTCGAAATATCTATTACGCTCAAACTGTCCGCGTAGCTCAATTGGCAAAACTTGAGCTAGCATTTCAATGGCCGGAGATTCGATTCCGACTGTGGCCACGTAGATTTTCGACAAACATCACTTTCGAAGATCGAGTTATTGTAATGTAGTATGTTAATCTGCCTTATTTGCAGCTGATAACTAAGCTGAATTATGAAGGACGCAACTCAACCTGATCCACACGAGTACTTTCTTAGAAGGGTGCCTCTGGCAACCAACTACGTATTACCTACGACTGGTCACCTAATCCAGACATATTCAGAGATCCTTCCCTAGAAATTAACCAACATCAAGTGAATTAAGTGCCATAAAATCACCATTGATTTACCTTCAAAGCATTCGTGGGCTTTGCCACTCTAAGATTCACTCAGTATCGCAAGTTTCGATTCATTTCGGAGGACCTATAGTTAATGAAAATGTCTTAACCGTATGTTCCTGGCTTGAATTTCGATTTGTTTAATAGGTATCTCCGCTACTTGTAAGACACATTTACCCGTAGGATATTCCGATGCCATCATGCCACTCAGCCTTCCCTGTGGAAGGAAACCAGAAGAATTCATCAACTTGTTCTTGACTAATTGTTTACATATAAGCGCGATGAAACAACTGCAAGAATTTCATGGGCGATCATAGACTGTGATTGCCAAAACATGGCAGTGTAATTAAACCGGAGAGTTCGACCATTTAGCAATTACAAAATAGTACGGTTGCAAATGATTCAAAATACCCGCCTGAAAAAGTTTGAAAAGTCGATAGTTGCATAGGACGTTGCAGTTCATTGAAGGTCATGGAAGGTATCTGATCTGGTCGGGCTAGGCAATACCTTCTTGGGAAGGCACACAGAATCGCTTGCCTCGGGAGTGCAAAAACACAGATCCCCACCCTCCCGGGGCCTTTGTTGGCATTGTGAACGAGCTACGGGGGTCAGTGCTGATCACAATCATGTACACTTCATAATGAAATATATTAGAAACTTTAACAGGAACGAACGTTTTCTGAACGCGGATCATCCATCGCTAAAACGGTTCCTATAAATTACTCACAGAAAAAAAAACAACGTCCAAATTTTCTAGTTAACCACCAGGAAACACGTCATCAAATCGACATAGTCGGAAACCCGCCTGCCCGCGTCCACACTGCCAAGTCGGTGTGTCAAACGCGGTCGGCAAACATCAGAGAGGTCCGCGCGGCGATCATAATAATTTAAGTAATAAGTTAATTAGTAGCGGATAATTAATAAGGGTCGCGGACAATATTATTGTGTAGTGTGTTTGAGCGTAACAATAGCCTTACTCACTGTGTGGTTTTATTAATACTGGCGTCTTCCAGCGATACATTTGAAAATCAGATTTGTGAATTATAGAAATTAAAACGGGGATAATCATTTGATATTCGGCGAAGTGGATTTGGATCATCCCATCCCTCGGTTATGCTAGGTTAAAAGCTACACCGATGTTGTGGACAATAACTTGTCAACACTGCGCGTTGATATCGAGGACATTCATCACCTTTCATTGTTCGGCAAGAACGATTCAGGTTAGTTCACAACGTTTTAACACAAATGACAAATACGAAATACTAGATACGAAAGTCTAGCATATACGTTTGTATGTTGCTTGCTACAAAAACGCAGTCCGGGGCTTTGATATTTCTATTAAAACAACGTTTGTTCGGCGCTCACAACTGTTTTAAAGGAGTCTGACTGGGTGAAAATGCATCGACATGCGGTATCTAGCCTTGCTTTCCTCTAGATTTAGCAATTCCCCGGACATATGAATGGTTGTTCTAGCTTGTCCGGTTATCTCATTTCTCAATGGTCTCAATTTTTTCCTCATCGGCAAAGTCAGCATATTTGGAGCTTGTGTTTCAAACTTAATCGAGTGTCTTAACACGCATCTTTTGCGGTAGGTGCTCACTGGTTTAAATGTCAAATTGTTTTTTTTACTTCTTAGACTTAGTGTAGGCATAGTGGTCTTGAAATACACGTCCTTTGTGGTTTATCCTCACTGGTCTAAACTTCAAACTGTTAAATTGGGTTCTCAGTGTAGGCAGTGGTCTTGAAACACACGAAGTTTGTGGTAGATCCTTACTAATCTAAACCTCAGAATTTCTTCACATCTTCACTGGCACTGCCGCTGAACTTATGTTCTTCACATTCCCAATTCTCTTAAGGCCAATGAGCCTAAAATTGTAACACATTCGGGTTTCGTATGCACCGCTTCATATTAGAGCCCAGTGGATATTTATTTATCATAACTCACTTGCGCGCTCGCAATAATCTGCAGATTGAAAAGCTCCGCAACGCATCTCTCGTGCGCGTCAGTATCCAAAGCCGACGCAGCCAGTGTCTCGCCATCCGACATTGACTGGTACTTCAAGAAGCACTTGAACTAAGTGCGTATACGTCTGATCTCACAATCTAGCTTGTCAACGAGCTTGACTTGTCACTGAAATGCTGTTATTCGAAACCTTGACTGTTTGCCGCGTCACATTCGACAAGAGATGCGTGTTTGATTTGCTTTGGAATTCGGTAAGCTTTAAATTGCTCCTTTAAAATCACTTAATGCTAACATGTTTGTGTTGTTATTTCTTATTGCAGTTTTTTTACTGCATGCCGCGCGCAAAGCACTATGTTATTCCACTCTACTGCCTAATGTATATTAATGCAGGTGTATTAGTTGGCAATAAGCCCTCTTCTATAAAATTCATTGTGATGTTATAAGTAAAAGCGTTAAAGGAGCAAGTTGGTTCATTTTCAACATCGATAAGCTACAGTTTTATAGACTTCCGTGTACATGGCTAGCAATCTAGAATAATGCATTTAGACAGCTGCACTCAGCAGCACACGCGAGTAACTACTCATTTGTAGCGATTATTTCATTTGGAATCCTTTTCCAAACTTTTATAACATCGTATTTAATTTCCTCGTCATTGGATAATAGTCTTAAAGAGTTGCTCACACTGGATGCTGATCCAAAATTCGAGCGGCTCTGCCTTCCAGCGTAACATCTTCTGTTGGGGAATTCATTCTATCCTCGCAAGATTGAAGTATATCGCATGTTCTTATGAAACGCGAGAGGAAATTTGGTCAGTCCTACAAACCCCCATGGAAACTGTCATAATTCACCCACTTCCTTGACACTACCGCTAGTTAGCCGATTTATAAAGCTCGTATTTCTACCTATCCGACATTACTATACTACAAGTACAACTAAACAGGCTTTGGACTAGCTTAATTTCCACCATGAAAAGAAGAATAGAGGTAGAATCCCATATATCATTAGAGAAATTAAATTTCATCCCGCGTTGAGGTCGCGTTTAGCAGATTATTTGCGGTGGCAGGACTTTTAGACCCGTAATCACAACGATATTTTGTCCCCTAGATGGCTATATTGTTTCAAAGACACAAAATTTTGTTCTGTTAAATGTTGACAAGTGGAGCATGTCATTGCTTCTTGTCAGCGCTATGCCTCACGATGTGTTTTGCAAGTTCTTTTCAATCTTCGCTCGCCCGAACAAAAGAGATTAATTGAAAACGTTTCTATACCACACACAAACATTTCGCTATTTTGCATATTTAATATCTCCACACCGCGTTTGTGCGAAGCAAAGCCGAAGTCTGTTTATGTTAGCTTAATTCGCGCTAACGAGTACAAACGTACGCCGAAGAGAGCGGCAATGAATCACTTAACACTGCACAGAAATCTTACGTTAGCCAAAGGAGTCTACGCTTCTTGATGATGGGGACAAATGCTTCAAGCTCATATCGTTAGCCGTTTAGACACCGAAGGTAAGCGTTAAGCTTACTTCTGTAAATTTCAAACAATTATATAATTTCCATAATAGCTCAAGGTACGTTCTCCAGTTTGTTGTGCATTGTGATGAGGACGATAAGTGGAGCTCGTTTCAGATAAGCCTCAGCGACTCGGCCCGCTTCATTCCCAGTAATTGTCAAGTAGTTTTAACCTCTGCGAGCCAACGAGGTTAATCGATTTGTATCGCAAACTAGATATAATTATACGCTGGAATGTCGCCCATATCCCCCGGAGCTATCGTTTGTCACGCTAGCATTCCATGCTGCCTTCGCTCCTGCATTCCGAGCGCTAGAATCATGTTTGTAGAATGCGAACTGCACATTTCTAAGGCCAGCCATGTAGTATTTGTAGTCGAGACCCTCTAGTATGTAAAGCAATTTGTCAACATACATAAAGAGCGAAATATAGGTAAATGATAGCGAAGGACATCTGTGAATTCAATTTGCTGTTTCCGTTGTGTAACCTAACTCCTTTGGGTAGAATCAAACTCTGTGGGTAGTTTTGGGTAGAGCTTCGCTATCGATGAGATTTTCTATACTGTTATACAACGCCTGTTGTGTTAAGAGCACCAAAGCTTTCCTTCGCAAGCTGTGATTGAACCAAGCGATTGTTTGCAGTTCGTGAAGCAATGAGACAATAACATCGAAACACATGTTACTGATGCTTGCTTCATCGTATTTTCAAAGGATTTCCAACATGCCGTAGCGAATAGCCCGCCATTCTGTAAGTACAAGTCTATCTTCACTTTTCTATATAAATCCGTCGAAGAGTCCGTGCCCCCGAGTTCACGGGTATCATTTTAACTAAATTAGACTTGTTTTCAATGCTGTTGATATTGCCTCACAGTGCAGTGCTGGCGGCTTGCAGCCGTGCTATATTGCGTCGTATGTTTGAGTTCATTCTTTATATCATGTTTGTTACATCTAAATCTTCACATCTCGTTTAAGCACACGTACATCTTATTGACCAAAACTATAAAACTATTTGATGACAATGTCATTGTCCATTGATGTTCTGACTTCGTCTTAATGTTGACCTTATATAAACGATGATGTATTTACGTTAATCAGTGTTGGGCAACATTTCTTATAAATGCTCTCTGCACGTTTTCCTTGTGTCTTCTAAAGAACTCCAAGATATCATGTATTTTGGCCATACAATGCTAAGCTCAGCTTAAACGCCATGTGTATCACAACAAGTGAATGGTGCCTGACTTATATAACAACCACAAGCGACAGCTTTGTTGTATTTATAAATATAACACGCTTATCTCGTAAATATAGATGCATATATACCGGCTTTTAGTATGATCCTGCATGCTTAAATATCCACATGCGATTTCACGGGATCTCACGGCGACTTTATTTTATGCAGATTATGCCCGTGTTATCTCGTCTCCATGTTCATGCAATGCAGTTTTATGCACATACAATTCTTCTGTCCACATAGACGTAGTTATCTGATGTCTTGTCGTTTTTCCGCTAGCTTCTTTTAATTTTATGCTCTTGTTTGGTTTTTTTCAATTCAACATGTTCTATTCTTTGCTGCCGCCTTCTCATATTTCTGCTTTCTCACCATTAGCTCCTTCAACTCAAGAGTGCGAATTCGATTTGGGACTTAAGTAAATCCGGCTTAGAAATTTAAAAAACCCCGAAATATCTATCAAAACGCTTCACCTTCATTGCCAAAATTCTGCGTTGTGCCTTTACCCCAGCCTGCTTTGTCAATGGCAAGCAAGTTTACCGATGTTTTTATTTATTGTATGTACCTAAAGTGGAAGAAATTAAGTCATTTTAGACTTACAAAGCTATATTCGAATTCGGTGCCCTTGATTTCAGACGATGCATTGACTTCGATTCATTTTAAATTTGTCAGTGTCAAAAGTAAACGGCTTTTATATATATATGTATTCGCTAGTTGTGTTGAAATGTGCCGTCACTTCGTGCTTTATATGCATACATGCGGTCTCAAATAGATTTGTGTGTGTCATGAATACATAAAATTTATTATGTGCATAAACATTGCAAAGTTCAAACCGTTTCGCGGGTCGTGTTCGGAACAAAACACTTTATTTTTGTGTCCGTAATTTTGCTTTCGCTTCTGAACACAAAGCCGTGACAGCGTTGATGCGAAAACATAATTTCCTATGCGCGCCGTTACTAAATTACTTTAATATTAATAAACGCAACGCGAAAATTGTCGGTGTGAGACGGCAAACGAAAGCCTATAACGTCGCGTTTTGTGTTGGTTATTAGCAAAGCTCCTTTGAAGTTCCCCCATAGAAATAAATAATTAAAACATTGTAAGGCGATTCAGACAAGCGCCGCGCTCAGATTTTATAGCATCATAGGTCTAAATTAATGCTACGGTAACTCAATAGCTCATACACCGCATATATGGTCAGACCTTAAATAAACAAACCATAATACATAACATTCGATATTGCCCTCCCAAAACGGAATACATCTGAATTATTTGTCGCAATAACCGGTATATGTCACTTATTATATATGTATATAATTAAATGTAAACTCAGAGATTGGCGAGCTAGCTTCAGTCTTGCACCGCGGTCTGTAGCTGGACGTAGTTGATAGTTTCGCATTATGTGTATAGACCGCAGCCTTGCTTTGACAGATGTTACTAATAATTCTTGATCTTTGACTAGCTTGAAGTTTGTATATATGTTTGTTTAAACATATGCTGATCAGCTTATTATCACGCATGCAGCAGATATTCCTATTTTGGAATAATGCTTTGTTAAATCGAGTGCTTGCCTCGGCAAGATACCGTTGATAAGACTGTGTATAAGAGCTTTTAAACTTTTCTCCCTTAAGATCCTCGAGTATTTACCCAGCATAATTAATAGGCCATAAGCCTTACTAAACTAACTTTATCTGTTCATTTTGAACTGTTCATCCGAGTGGTTTAATGAGGATCATCTCTTACCGATCTAAATTTATGTTATAGATAGCTTTATCAGTTCTAACTTGTTAACCATAGTCATAGAGGTCCAGTAAGGATCATCTTTCATTAATACAGTGTTACTACTGGAAGAGACCATAAACCAAACTAAAATATTTGTACTGGATAGCTCTATATCTGTTCTAAAGACGTCCTAGAGGTCCAGTAAGGATAACCTCCTAATTGCATCACTATTGTTATATACTTTAAGGTAAGCCTAAATTAGAATATCTTTTACTTTATACTGCATAGCTCTGTCAGTTCCAAACTGTTCTCCTACAAGTCCAGTATAAGGATAATCTCTTATTGATGCTTAAGGAAACTTAAACTAAACTAACTTACAATGGATCGATCCATCGTTCCAAAACTGCCTCTAAAACGTTCAGTTACCAAAAGCACGTTTATTGATTAACTATTGTTTATTAGGTTTTATCAATTCATCTTTGGACCCGGGCAAGAAAATCTTCTTACGGAGCTAAAGGCGCTTCTTTGAATTTAATATCAAACGATAAATTATTAATGGTCGTTGAATTTTTCTGAGCGGATGTTTACGACGAGGGATTATAAGAATTTATAATTTATAAAGATCACAGAAATAATTACTGTAGAATTATCAGAAAAGTAATCCATTTTATCTTATGGAAACATCAAATTGGACCCCTTTCGGCTTAAAACTCATATACTTAACTGGTAGTTAGTTGTGGCTTCCTGCTGCAGTAAAACAAGCGATAACCTTTTGTTGGACTTCTATGGAAAACACTTTGAAACTATAACGGAGCTATCTAATATACTGAAATATTAAAGTTAGTTTTGCATAAGTTTTCCTCTGTGGTAATACTGGATCAATAAGAGTTGCATGTTCTTTACTGGACCTCTAGGATGAATATAGAGCTATCCAGTTAAGTTGTTGTAGTTTGGGTTCCCCCTGTTGTGACACTGGATGAATAAGAGATGATCCTTACTAAACCTCTAGGAGGAACAGTTAAATTGCATGACAGAGCTATCCATTATAAATAAAGTCAGTTTAGTTTAGGTTTCCTCCTGTACTAACACTGGATCAATAAAAGACGATCTTCACTGGACCTCTATATCAGAACAAAATTTAAGGATTTTTTTACCAGTATTATTATATAAGCATATGTCATTCTTAGTATCACCCAAATAAAAATATCTTATAATTCGTAAACTTAAAACAATCCGTGAGAAAGTTTAAATTTGCTTTGATAAATTTCCCTTTTCTGATATGAAAATTTTATCAACAATGTTTTTATTACTTTTCCAATATTTACGACGATTTTTCTTTTTAATTTTAATGCTTAATTTCGTATAATATTAACTCGGCGTCTCTAATATCGTAATGCAGTACGCGTAATAAATCCAATAAGTTATAATATATTTGAGAGACAAAACGGCACCGATATGCTTCACACCCACAGCTGAACAAATTAAACTAGAGCTTGTTTGAAGAAAGCGTTAGTGCGCTCTGATGGCTTAACTGTGGAAGCCATTTGTAGTTGGGCATTTGTTTGGTTGGATACATGTGCATGGGTTTCGTTTTGGTTTGGATGGTAAAGTTGGTAAGAAAGCACGTCACATAACGAATAGCTCAAAATATACGATCTGAATAATTTAAAAGAATTTTCCCATCTTTCACTGAATCTCACTGTTGCTTTCGTTAGCTGCATTTTCTTTATTCATACCATTTCCTTTTGATTTCCGGTTTTCTGAATAGCTTTTTCTTTTGAAATGAATGAATAAGTCTTAATGAATATGAATACTATTTACTGACTTATTGTGCATGTATATTTACGTATGTTGTATGTAGACACCAATCTGCCTTCCTTAAATCTTTCTATTTTTGTGTCTACCCATCTATCTTAACAGCTTCCATTCTATCTGCTTACATAGTTACCCAGGCAGTCATGCAGTCTACTAAACGTATTCCTAGTTAGGCAGATCTAATGGATGGATTAACTATATGATAATGAAATCACCAAACAGCATTCCATTAATCTAACAGAATAGAAATGCTGACCAGCCGTGGGTTTTTTTTTATCACTTATATGGTTTGGTTTTTTTTCTTTATGAAACTCGCTGAAACGTTGCAATTATATTTAGTAAAGAGAATTACAAACCTACCCATCAATATGGAAACAAAGTAAAGAAGAGTAAAAATTTAATACTGTTTTAATTGAAAAATGGGTTTCGACAAAGCCATTCGTTACCCCAAACAGTTATTTTGAGGGAAATATGGAATTTCCAGCAGATATAAACCAAAGTGTGCTGCGAATGTACCTGCCAACACTGGAAGGATTTTCAAATCCGCAGTGTGACATGGAAAAGTCTTCAACTGCAAGGATTTTGCAAGAATCCATGAATTTGCATGGCACTTTCTATAAATTGAAAATACATTCAAAATCCATTCTACATTTAACAAAGGTCCATACAATTTACCATGCTGTATGGATTTCAGGTTTTTTTTACCCTGCCAACCCACCTCATATTCAAAGGATGTTTCATACAATCAGTTCCATTTAAGGTGTTCCTATGTAATTAGCATTTCTTCAAGCAATTTGTAAGGCGAAATCAGCGTGACACTTAGTAGGGGATATTAACTGTTTTCCAACAATAGCCAGTGTATACCTCAAGCCCAGCTTGACCGTGTTTTAATCTTGCCATGTCAGAGCTAATGATGACGTCTTCGCTGGTAAACGCAGCACAATATTAAACACAATGCTTTGAATGTGTTCTGCCCAGTGCGAGCAATTGTTTCGCCCGCTGTGGGCAAAGAAATCAACGTTCGCTGCTTCGATAAGCTGATTTATACAAAAACATAGCATCTTCCATTACCTGAAACGATATAAACGAAGGCCCTTTGAGTGAAGGCCAGCCAAGTTAATAGTTCTTCACATTGATTAAAACTATTGGATATTATATACGACGCACAAAAACTAGAAAAAATTGATGACACTGACCATCAGAGCATTTTAAAAAACACATATAGCCATTAAGAACGGTTCATCGAAACAACTTAGATATTTTTCGATGCGCCAAAAAGTCAGCTTTTCTCAGAAGATTTTCTATAAATTTCGGAAAACTTGGATTTTCACATAATCGTACCAGCAAGTTTTAGCTGAGAGCTTTTATTTATTATTCAATGCCGAAGTGACTTTTCCCAAAATCACTTCATTTATAATTAACAAAAGCATTTGAATGCATTGTAAAGTTCGAAGTCTGCTAATTATGCCTCTTTAGATGCAAGACATCTTTTATTAGCCTCGCAAAATGTTGGAATTTTATAATGAGATTCTAACCAAGATCTTAACGAACACAACAGAGTTCTTAATTAATTTTTGCAAGATGTTTTTTAAGTCTGTCGCCTGTTATAACACAATGCTTACGAATACTTCTGCACTCCCGCTCTGAGAGCTTCTCATTGTATCAGGTCGAGCAATTTAGCTAGACTAGGTTGAGCAATGTAATGCCCCTGATTATATTTGATGAGGGTTTGTCCGGCCAACTCTCATCACATAATGTAAGTTTTCGCTTGTGAGACCCGTCATCAGAGTTGTATTTGTAACTGACGGTAAAGCGGTCAGAGACAAGAGATTGTATAGAATTGCAGTCACGAGTTTGACAAATTTTGAGTACACTTTATACTCGTTTGATCGCGACATGAGAGTTTAGAAAACTCTCTCACAAACTTTCTTTTCTCAACTCTCCTCAATTCTCATGCAACTCTTCTTCTCGTTTGACCAGGACATGAGAGAAAATTCACATACAAACCACTCTCATGTAACTCTTGTAGTCTTGTTCTGGTTTTATCAGGACATCAGAGTTGCGAAAATGTTATACAAACTCTCGCTTGTCAGCTCAGCAACTCTTATGCAACTCTTATGCAACTCTTATGCAACTCTTATGCAACTCTTATGCAACTCTTGTTCTCGTTTAGTGAGAAGTTAAGAAAGCTCTCATAAAAACTTTAGCTTCTTAACTCTCATCATGACATGATCTTTCAGAAAACTTTATGCACACCAACTCTTAGTTATCAACTCATAGCATCAAATGCACTTCTAGTTTGACTATGACATGATATGATTTAATCTACCTATGATATGATATGATTTAATCTTTCGCTAAAAATATATCATTTTTTCTCTAGAATTTTAAATGACTGCAGTGAACAAGAACGCTTGGCTACTTCTCTTGGTTTTCACCGCTCTGAACTTCCAAGCAGCCTACAGTTCCATAAAAACGTGCAATTTGTATTCTGGCGGATCAGAATGTGTCCAACACTGCGGTAAGACGAAAACCAACGGCAAAGAGATCTGCTCATTGTCCTGCAAGAAGAACAATGGCTCAGCTGTGCAGTATTGTAACCAAGTGTGCGACCCTTCTGACGGCAATTCCAAGAAATGCTCTTTTCACTGCGACGCCGAGAGAGAATGCGTCCAGCAATGCACCAAGGGCCATTGCAGGCATATGAAATGCGCACGAAGTCGAGGCTACTGCGAGCAATATTGTACGGGGGGTGCGTGCAAGAATATGGTATGCCATTCGGACTATTGTTACCAGAACTGTCGAACCGGGGGGTGCAACATGCGGTGTGGACCGCACGTGAAGTACTGCGAACAGGTGTGCACGGGCGGCAACTGCCAGATAGCATGCGAAGGCAAAACGTGCCGGGCTTATTGTCCGACCGGCACTTGTCAAATCCAGGGACCAAGCTCCGCTATTCAGACTGCATGCAGCTTGACGGGTAAACAAGTGTGTGTGCAGACGTGCGATGCCAACGGATGCTACTGCAAGTCCGACTCGCACTACTCGGAGTGCAAGCAGGCTTGCAAGGGCGAGACATGTCGATCCATTGCATGCCATTCAAAGGAATGCAAGCAGAATTGCGGCAGTAACTGTTCTCTGACTTGCAGCGCCGAGAAATGCGAACAAGAATGCTCTGGTTCCGGTTGCGTCTTCTCCTGCAGTGGAAACGTCCAAGTCTGCAGGCAGACTTGCAAGAAAGGCCATTGCATCTTTAACTGTGGCGCGAACGAATGCATCAACGAATGCTTGCCGTCCGGCACGTGTACGTTCAACGAAATCGGCGATCGTCGCGGTTCGCACCTCGACGCCAAGTGCGACTACAGACATAACGGTCAGTGCGAGCCGCCTTGTAAGGATTGTGTATACGGCGGAAAGCCACTGCTGTGCACGGGCAAGAATGCCGAAAAGTGCGATCAGAACTGCCTCGGAGGTTTGTGCCAGAACGTTAAATGCTCTTCCCAAAAAAGCTGCGTACAGAACTGCCCTGGGGGGAAATGCGCGAACATGGATTGCCGAAGCAAGGACTGCAATCAACGATGTTCTGGCAGCAATTGCGCCATGATGAAGTGCACCGCAGAAACCTGTACCCAGGTTTGCTTGGGACACTGTGCAAAGATGATATGCAATGCCTCGGAGTGTAGACAACACTGTTTACTGGGTCATTGTGACATGGAATGTGGTTCCAATGTAACGTTATGTAAGCAGTCGTGCTATCTCGGCGATTGTAAGTTTACGAGCAAGGGAAGGCAATGGCTACGAATTGAAAAATGTCCCGATGGAAAATGTCCCCGTTTTAATAATGTTGAGTTTACCGTTCAAGGTAAAGTTGGCTCAACAGCTAGTCACGTGAGGGTCACGTGCCAGTATTTGTACAGTATTTTAATAGTGCTTGTTCTTCAGATGTACATATGATTGTATAATAGTGTTTATATATATACGTCCGATTTATAGTGTAAAGATGAGTGCAGGAAGAGTTAGAGGAGGATAGGACGCTTGAGGTCGGTTGTACGAATGGTTAATAGCGCTATCCACCGGATAAACTTTCTAAACATGTTTAGTTACTGGTCAAACCCACATTAAAATTCAGCATTTTCGAATTAAAGTAAAATAGACAAGAAATGGCGCTATCCACCGTTCGTACAACCACCCCTTGCAGTTTTCTAACCTTCGAGTTTTCGATGAGAATTTTGCACATGACAAGGTTTTCTTTGTACAACTTCCACAAATAACTTTCGTCATAGAAAAATAGATAAAGTGCAGGGGATATGGAAGCAAAATGCTGATTATTGAACACTATTATAAGTTCAAAACTAGTTCGAATATGAATATTTGCGTTTGAAATGTGAATATTTATTGTTGGACTATGAATATTTGAAAGAAAAAAGGGTATTCGATATTCAGAATACTCTGACTCGCTTAGATACCTAGAAACAGGAATTTTGAAAAACGAAATATTAATTATTTGTTATAGAAATACTAAATATTGAAAAGAAAATATATTCCAAACAAGCGAGCCTGAGAGACACCCCCCCCCCCGAAAAGCGAGTCTCAGAGACAATATTTCGAACTGGCATAGATTCTTACACTACCTTTTAATACCTTAAACGATAAAACAGGCCCTTCTTGGGGGAGCTGCAAGTTCTTTACGTATACTTTGTTCAATTCTGTTTCATCGTTTCAGATAGGAAAGGGAGCTAAATCTTCGAGACTTTTATACAGACATGTAGATGAAATTTGTTTATTCAGTCGTTTTAAACACCCGGCATCGATAAAAAACTTTGTCCAGTGCAAATACCACGCCCAAAATTGCCCATGGACCAGGTGATCTAAAAACACAGCGAAGTACTGGCACTAGTTGTCAAATAGAAATCTATTTTTCGAACCAATTTTTCATGAAATATCATTAAATTTGCTAAACATATATATTTACTAAGTTGCAACAAGTTTGATAAAGGAAAATAAAAGCGATAAAAACAAACAAACAGGAAAATGGATTTCTATTCTTGGGTTTCACTAGCTACGGCATTTTGCAGTAAATCTGAATGGGGGTCAGCCTATAATGTATTGATGATTATACTGTACTGGAGTGAGCGAATCTCATGAAATTGCACTTATTTGCTGTTAAACAAAAGGTCAACACATACAATGAAAAATTATTTCCCTTTAATGACTGTGTATCGATTTGGAGTTGACCCCCAGTGAAATTTATGACGTCACGTGAAACCCAAGAATTCGGTAGCTAGTTCCACGCCGGTTCAGATTTTGCACATGGATCCTGCAATGTATCTGTGTATAAATGAGGGCCCATGAGGTCTCTGTATTTGATATTTGTATATAATATAAGTTAACCTATAAGGAAAATTAAAAATTTTTCAGAAATGTGTTTATTGCTGTTATTGCGTCTTCAAAACTGGGAATTATACACTGAACTTTATATTAGACTGAAGTGTTAACTTGGTCGCTATCTTTGAAGCAAAAACTGTTTTGTGTACTTTTGTCGTCGCGGTTGACACCATTTGCCAGGATTTTTTAATGTTTTTACAATGATTTAAAAAGTAACGTCATAGTTTATGAACTTATAACTTGTGTTTTTGATACAGTCTTTTTGAAAAAAGGAAAATATTAAACTGTCTGGATACACTTCTATAAGACGTCTGGGTTTTAGGAACTACTGTGACCACGAGTTTGTGCTTGCGTGTTATTTGCAGGATGCAAACCCAATTTTTTTACTATGGTTTTTTAATTGGATGATCTCTTCGGGGATAAAGGTTTTCATAAGCTTGCGATATATGGTGTAGAAATTATGGCACCTTTTCACTTGTTTCTAAAAATGTATCGAGTGATCGAGTCACCTTAAAACTGCTGACGCAAACATTTACGGTTGTTGCACGTCATTTTGGTTTCACCAAAAATGGGACGACTTTCACCTCCAGTATTTGTGGGTTCACTGCCAATGTTCACTGGGAATTGGGCCAATTGAGCGATTGAAAGCAGTTAAGCTTCAACAATGTGAAAAGGTTCTATCAACAACCCACAGTCAAAGTAACTACAAGGGACGTTAAAAATGCCCAAGGCCACACAAGCAAGGCACAAAAAAAGTACACAGCCAAAAAGGCCACGGACTTGCTGCAAGCTGCCAATCAGTTTACCGATCGACCTGTGGCCACTTGCCAACAAGTTGCAACAAGCTTGTCAATTTTATCAAGTCTCTTAAAATCAGGATTGTTGCAAATTGTTCTTCACAGTGACAGAACAAAGACACTTCAATGTTTCAACTTGTTAAAACAGTTTGCAGTAAGCCCACGGGTAACACTTTTGGACAATGAACCCTCAACAACTCAGTTGAGGCTCCTGTCAGAAGGCGTAAAATGGAAGCTGGGAATTGCCTTTTTTCTGGGAAAATGGGATTCCATGCCATGAAACTGGGATTATTTGGCCAAAAAATACCCCAAATAAAAAATGGGAACGCATCTTCATATTGGCTTGTTTACAGCAAGTCTGTTGCAGTGTTGCGAGTTGTCAACAAGCTTGTTGCTAACTTGCGTATTTCTCGCTGTGTAGGTACAGAAAGCCATCTTAAGTAAACGCTATGAATAATTTGTACAACGAATGGAAATTTTGACTTCAGTTATTCCGCTGCTTAATGTCTAATGGTAACAAGTCCAGTCAAGACGGACGACCATGTCACTATGCGTCTATCACCACCTACAATCACGAGACTTTTTATTCTCCCCCTTTGAGACTTTTTACGCTCCCCCCTTCAAACTCCCCCACCCCAAAAAAAAACAATGTTGTTGTATCGATACTAGGCCACATGGTTAGCCGAAAAGATGCCCGCAACATTGTCAAAGGGGAGGGGATAGTTTATATAAAATCGACGTTCACATGAATACATGTGTCAAAATGAAAAGTTATGTATAAAACAGTAAAAACACGTATGTCTCATTATTTTTGCTCGTGATTGTAGTGAATAACTTGTATAGTTATAAGTTAAAATGTCCATAGTTGGAATGTCGATGGTGACAAAATTCGTTCCAATTCCACGAAGCGCATAATACAGCCACGAAATAAGAACAACCAATCAAATTCGTCGTTCTTATAAGAAGGGGGGGGGGAGGTAAAAGGTATTTTCGTAAGCTGTGATTGGCTTGAAATGCTTGATTTTGTTGCGGTGAAATGTTATTTATTTTACGCCCGTGAGGCGTGATTCTGAATAAAAATGCTCTGTGAAATGAGAATAATAGATGCCAAGCTCGTGAATTGTGAGTCGATTGTTCAAATAAGAGTAAAAATTCTTCGGAGGGGCTTCAGAAGTCGATATTGGAGGATTATACGTATTGAAAGAATAAGATCTAATCTGTCTAAAGGAACGTGATATACATCTGTAAACAAACTTTAATAGTGTAGATGAAGCGGCTAGATGAAGCTGCCTTTTCAAGTCACATGATTGTGAAACTGTTTTTTTCCCCTGTGAAACGTGTTCCCCTCCCCTTTACCACTTTCTAAGAACGACGAATAAACAACCAATCAACTATTCCGTGACCGTATTATTACTGCGCGTCATGGAAACATATCCTCAAAATCTAAAGAAACCTGCGATCAAGCCTTTATTTTTCCCGTGTAAGTACATATGCTATCAAAAGTCGACTGTGCAATTACAACCGGATTTGAGTTGTACGTAACATTGGTTAATGCTAATTGCATAAGATATATTTAGTCGTTGTAACTATATTTAAGCCTCGTTCACACTTGTCGTAAGGATCGGATATGTCTTCTTGTGGCCGATGTGGTTGAGTGAATTCTATACCATTGGAAAAGCAACCTTGTATTTGTCTTATATCTTAGTTTTTTCACATATTCATTCCCAGACGTGAGGAGGAAAAAATCCCTGATTCTGACGACAATTGTGAAACAGGCTCTTGATTGTTACTGCTGTAAAACTACTATAGCGTGGGCGGAAGTCTGTTTCACGCTTGACGTAGGAGTGACTTCTTCTGGCCGATGTAATTGCCAGGGAATTCTATACCATTACAAAAGCAATCTAATATTTGTCCCATACTTTTTTCACATATTCATTCGCATTCGTGGGAAGGAGAATATCTCCGATTCTTAAGGAAAGTGTGAACCAGCCTAATTGTGTTAAGGCCTGATACAAATGCTATCAAAACCATGTGCCATTGCAACCGGATTTCGGTTGTAGCTCTGACTGGCTTATTTCCAGCAAGAATAGTACGAGACACTTAATGTAACGTTTTGATTGGTTAATGCTAATTGAATGAGATATATTTAGCCTTTGTAACAATTAGATAGAAAAAAGATAGATGGAAAATTTCATTCATACACGTTGACCTCGTCAACTTGAGCTGAATATCACGAGGGACGTGCATACGATATTTGTAAGAAAACGTACAAGAAAAGTTAAAGAAACAACTTCATTACTACGGAATCAAACAACTAAGGTATTTACATGCATGTGATAATATTTACATAAATTCGATTTCTACTAGCGAATATCAAATACTAGTGCAAGTAGCGATATTGTGTTGGAAAGAAATGAGTGATAAACTTTTCCTTTCGTCTTTTGGAATCGAGTTCTCAAGAGATGCACCATTTTTTCATATTGTTTGTTGGTGATTTTGGTAAACAAAGACCATTTGAAATATCTCGGATGTTATAGTTTGTTATCTCACTTTGGTGGGAAAAAGATTGGTTAGTGAGGTTGGACCCAGTTTAGTTGAAACAGTTATACATCAATCTTGCCTTACTCCTGTACATCTTAGCGGTTGCCAGTCTAGCACTTCTAAAGCAATCGAATGATCTTCATCAAAACTAAGATTTTTGATAATTCTCGCTCTTCTTTTATGAAGCTCTTGCAGTCGTTTCATGTTGTGTTTTACCAAAGACATCCTATACTTCACAACAATATTTGAGGTATGGGTATATCAATGTATTATTTGTACACAGAGGGAAGGCGAGCGGATTAAGGATTGTATACGTATCAGGCTCTACCACATAGTTTATACAGAGCATTATCGCAAGTTAGATTGTATCAGGCTCGATCGCATGTTGAATTTGTAGTTTGTTAGACTGCGCTGTGCGCAAGCGGTTTGTAGGAGAGTACGCACTACGTACCGTGGTACGTATACCCGGGAACCAAGGCTCCGCTAATGTGTGAAACCTCGTATATTGTTTTACACAGTTTGAGAGCAGCCGGCGGCAATCATGCGAGTACGTGCAAGGACCGTGAACATTTGATATTGAAATGTTAATGATAATATACAAAATAAAGTCTTCTTTTTTGCAGCTTTTCTACTGTGAGATATACAAATAAATATTGCAGTAACAATAGTAACATTGGCTTGGTTTGGGAAAGAGTTTGCCAATTTGGAGCGAAATTTAGTTGAATTTGACCTTGGAGTACCTCTGAAATTCGACCAATATGACGAGCTCGGCTTCAGATTCCGGGGATGAATTCATTGAAATGAAGATAGATAAAGGCTCAAAAGAAGCCAGTGTAAGTAGTTTTGTAATTTCTGTTAGTCAATTTAGTTACAGGGGGTTGCCAAAAAAAAGGAGCCCCCTTCAAAAATGGCATACCTGGTTTATAATGGCTATAAATAAAGAGAATGTTGACAAAAGTTGTGTTTTTGTACTTCATAGGTACCTGTGTGTAAGAACAAACAATAATTGCAATTCTTACTTAAATAATTATTAACAATTATGACAATTATGAACCTAAAACTCAGCAATACGATTAAAGTCTTTGCCAAAAAATATGTTTAAATTTTTAAAAATTACTCAGTAATGTGGGTCGAAATGTGAAAGTACATTGTAGGGTAATACGTAATGTAATTATTTCATGTACACCCATGGTGTCTTTAAAAGAATGCGCAACTAGAATGCGATTCATTTAGGCAGGTGCTTCTCTTATCGGCAAAGTTAACTCCAAGGCCACACTTACTCTATGTTTTAATCAGTTGGTTGACCACTTGACCTATCATGTGATGTATCAGTACCTGATGTAGACATAGAGTAATCCAAATGCTGTTTTAACAAAAAATCTCGGTCTTGAAGCAAGCAATCATCAACATTTGGTTTCTGATTTCTGGATTAGGGTTTTTGAAGTAAAAATCTACCACATGGTCGAGGAAAAAGCTACAAAAGTATCTCCGCCTGAAAGTAATAATTTGCATACATTTATTGACACATCCCACCTTGTCGTTTATGAACAATTAATGCAGAGAAGACACGTGCTGAATAAATAATTCAACTGCATTAGCAAGTTTACAACTTAAAACCACCATTTCGAATTTATTTTAAAAACTAACCAAATGCACCTGTGTTTCAAACATTTGAGGAAGAATTGCAATTATTGTTTGTACTTACACACAGGTACCTATGTAAGTACAAAAACACAACTTTTGTTAATATTCTCCTTATTTATAGTCATTGTAAACCAAGTAAGCCATTTTTGAAGGGGTCTCTTTTTTTTGGCAACCCCCTGTAGGTTCAGTCTATGTTTGCTGTGATGTGGACTTTGGAATGGCAAGTTCAAATTCCAAAATTGCTACACTCAACTATGTAATACTGCGAGTTTATTTCTGCAATTTCATTGGTCGAGTACTGTGTGTTAATGTGGCACAGATGCATCATATAATATGATGCACATACAGTGGACCCCTCATAATAAAACCGTTTCATCATGTAATGGTGAATTTTTTTGTCTCTGCTACTGTATTTCATGAAAAAAGTTCCCAGTTAATATATTAACCATCTCACCAGTATGTCCAATGTGACCTGATATGCAGGGTTTGTACCGTACTAAACATCCTTAAATGTCCTTGAATTTGCAAACAAATATTCAAGGCCTTGAAAGTCTTTGAATTTATAAAAAAGTGCTTGTAAGCCGTTGAATTTATCTTGCTCTATTTCTTGGCATTTTTACATTGAAAATTAAATTGCTGTAATTCATGACTTGTATGTCTCTCAAACTCATTTGGATTACAGTTGGAGCATTGATTAATTTATTTTAGTTCTAGATTTTCCTTAAATATAACCTTCAATATCCTTGAAGCCTCCTTGAATTTTACTCCTATCAGGGGTGCAGCTACCCCAGCACTCCTACCAGGGGGGGGGGTCGAATCACCCAATGACCCAGTACCTGGATATCCTTTGTATAGAAAGCTTATGTACCATCCATTTAATCCATTTTATGCTGTTGTTACTGACTAAAATGTTGAACAGATATACCGGTTGTACAATCTAATTGTAACTAAAAAGGTTACCAGGTTTTTTTGAGATTTGATGATGAGGACATTTGATGTTCTCTGTAATTTGCGACCTGATTAGTACTCAACTAAGCCAATCAAATGCTTAGTTCAGAAACTGGCTTGCAACATGTAATGAAATTTTGAACTTTGCAATGATTTTGAAAAATTCGCAACAAAGTTCGGAATCTTATATATGAATTTCTACCACTACCCCAAAGATTATGCCAAAGCAGCCACAAGGCTATAGCCAAAATTTTGCCTTTGTCATTTGTGGCGATTAACCAAGTTAGTGCAGGTAAAATACTTGCACAATCAACAGAGTATAAAGACCTTAACTTTTTCTTTCACCACAGTAAAATTTTTTTGCACTGTTCTATTGATATTATTGATATTATTTCTGTAAGGAAGACTATTGTGTGCCAATATCCCAAGCCTTCCTATATAACACTCCACTCCAAATATCTTTAGACTTGATGATGTGAATTCCTATGACTCCATTAAAGAATGTCTGTACTGTAATTTAATTCTGATTCTGTTAATATGTTTAACAGAGCTTACTGCAATGAAGTATATATATACAATCTTTTAGTGGGTTTTTGCTTCGTTTAGTCAAACTACTTTAGTATATGAAACAAATAGACCTGACTTTATCTTCTGCCATAATTTTTTTTCTTAGCATGCCATGATGTCATTTGTGATATATTAGATGTACAGATGCACATGAAATATAATCTATTTTAATTTTTTAATCAAATGAGCAATTCAGAATTGATGAGAGTATTATCATATTTATTTTCATATATGGCCTGGGTTAGTTGTGTTGGGCTGAGAAAAAAATCCAAGCCGTATATGAAAATATCAATATCATCAGAGATGCCTGCAGAGGAGGTTACATTCTTTTTTAGTCAAACATTTTTTTAGGATGGCAGTGAGATTTTAGAGTTGGCATAGGTCAAATGGTCATGAGGGGGGATTGTACCCATGTGTTGTGTATTTCTTTGCAACCTAAGAACAATTTAGGGTAGCTGACATTCAAGAACGTGTGCTATCTCTATATATATGATCTAACCAATATATCAAATTTCTTCACCCAGCAGTAAGTCAGGAGAAGGCTGCTCACATTCGAGAGCTTGTACTTTTTTCGTGATCATCTTACCATGCTTAACTAAGCAGTTAGTCCTGTAGAACATCAGATCACTGTAAGATAGCCCACATTCAAGAAGATGTAATACCTCTGCAGAGTCTTCTAACCTTGCTTAAGTCAGCAGTGGCTTCTGCACAACATCAGATCACTTTACATCCAAAACATGTTCCACCTCAGCATGATCTAACCTTGCTTAACTCAGCAGTGAGTTCTGTACCATCTAAAATAGCTAACATTCAAAGGCATGCACTATCTCTGTATGGTCCAGAATAATCTAACTATGTTTATATCAGTTTCGAGTGACACGCGACGGCCCAACGCAAAATTCTGGACAGAAATAGCTGTTTTTGACATTGAGCGCCACCGATAATTTGGTATCAGAAACTTTACAACTGAAAAATCCACGTAATTCGAATTAACAAAGCGAGAATATCTCATAATAGCGAATTATTATTTTGTGTTTGATGGTTGTGTATTACTCAAAACTGCTGTAACTCAGCAGTGAGATCTATACAGCATTAGATCACTTTAAGATACCTCACATTCAAGAGCATGTACTACCTCTGCATGATCTAACCATGTTTAACTCAGCAGTGAGTTCACTACAGCATTAGATCACTTTAAGATAGCTCACATTCAAGAACATGTACTACCTCTGTATGACCTAACCATGCTAAACTCAGCAGTGAGTTCTGTACAACATCAGATTACTTTAAGATACCTCACATTCAAGAACATGTACTACCTCTGTATGACCTAACCATGCTAAACTCAGCAGTGAGTTCCCTACAGCATTAGATCACTTTAAGATAGCTCACATTCAAGAACACGCACTACCTCTGCATGATCTAACCATACTGAACTTAAAAGTAAGAGAATTGTAACATGAGATCATTTTGAGATTACGCAGATTCGATATTATGTACTACCGCTGCACATGGTCTGACCATGAATAACTCACGTGTCAGGTCTCTGTACAACATCAGACCACTTTAAGATAAAGATAGCTCACATTCACGAAGATTCCTACCTCTATATGAGCTAACTTTGCTCAACTCGGCAGAAAATTATATACAATTTCAGATCACTTTAAGTTAGGCTGATATCCTATAACATGTTCTACCTTTGCATGAACTAATCTTGCATAAGTTCCTTGTATGTTAGCATGGTGAATATCAAATTAAAATATAAGTTTGTGGAAACACCAGGTAAGTTTTTTATCGCAAGCTTTCGATCCGTAAGCATTATTTCCACTGATGAAGATCCGAGGTTACCGATCGAAAGCTTTGCGATAGTAAACTTACGTGGTGTTTCCACAAAATTATATTTTCATTTAATCTTGCATAACTCACTAACTCAACAGAAAATAACTTACCATGCAGTTCATCTTCAACGTCATGTTCGCCTGATTTCAGAACATTTATATCACAGGAAATTATGGGCATGAGTTAAAGTTTAAAAAAATGGCGAATCAGGTGGAGACAAAACAATGACTCATTGTCAATACGAGATTAAAAATCGATGATGACTTATTTGTAACTAAGCCACCTTGTGATTTGCCAAGTTAAGATGTGTTGAAATTTCGGAGAATTGTTGGTCTGCAGACATAGCGCTGTATTGTTTCATTAACAATGTTGGGTTCCTGTAAAAATGGTTACGTTGAAAAGGTATTTAATGAGAATTGTATATTTATGAGAAATCTTCAAAAATGTAAGATAAGCAAATTATTCTATACTGCAATAATACATTATGAAAACGTGCACAACCGCTACATACCTTAATCAGAAGTGAGTTTTGTGTTAAATGAGACCACCAGAAGGTAGTTGACATTCATAAACATGCACTAAATCTATTACCTAATCATGTTTAACTAAGGAGTGTGCTCTGTAACATCAGATTACTTTAAATAGCTCGCATTCATGCATGCTATTTAACTCAACAATGAGTTCTGTACAACATTAGATAACTTTACGATAGCTAACATTCAAGAATATGTACTACCTCTGCATGATCTAACCATGCTTAACTCGTCAGTAAGTTCTGTACAACATCATATCACTTTAAGATAGCTCACATTCAAGAACATGTACTACCACTGCAAGATCTAACCATACTTAACCCAGCGGTGATCTCTGTGCAACCTCAGAACACTTTAATTAAGATTATATACTATACCTCTGCATGATCTAATCTTGCACAATTCAGTAACCCAACTGAATTGCATCACTTACCAGTTATGTTCAGCGTCATGTTGCCTGATTTCAAACTACCAGGTGTCTCAAAAAAAATTATCGATGTTTGATTTGTTATAACGTTAAAAATGTACGAGCTGTTTCGCTGAAATAGACTTCACTGAATTCCGAAAGGCCTAACTTAAATTTTGATGTATAACGTGAAGATATTTAAGCAATATTAAATGAGATATTACAGTTTCATTTCGAAGAAGCAATTTTGAAAATATTTAAAACTACCATAAATTGGGCTATCAAATTACAATTTAATTTAATTTTGTTCTTGTCAACACAACGCACGATAAAAAATATTTACACATTAGATGATTTATTCATCTGAAAAAGCTGCCTTTGAACATATATGCAACGTGGTGTTCTGTTAACCATACCGTCAAGAGAGTTCTGGATTATTTGTGCATGCAGTCTTTGGCACGCTAAAATAATTGCCTGGCGGGGCTGTCTCAAATTCATTGGCCGGTGCTCATGCGGGAGCTTGCAGATTTTTTGCTTGAAATAACCCTAAAGAATCAAGTTACAAATCGCCAGATCAGGAAATCGAAGCGGCCAGGGTGAATCGCCCTGAGATTAAAGGTAGCTTCTTCAAAATTTTTAATACTCGCGAAAAATAGCAAATGTCTTCGAATAAATTTAATAAGCCGATTTGGTTAATCAAATTTCAACCGAACCTCAGCTTAAAACATTTATATCTCAATATTGGATGAAGTTCAAGCGTTCTATACCAAAATTTAAGTTAGCGTTTTCTTAATACCATAAAACTTATTTGAAAGCCATAGCTGGTGTAGTTTTTACATTATATTGAATTAAACACCGATACTTTTTGTTTAGACACCCGGTATATATTACAGTTTTTTTAAAAAAAAAAGAGAAGAAGTGCAGCAAATCAGGTTGAGACAAAACAGTGATTGTATGTAAATCATCCCAGATTGAAATTCGAGAATGACTGTATTGGTCATTTGCCAAGTTTGGCTGCGATAGAATTTCGCAGAATTGTTAGCAAGACCTGGCGTATTGTTCTCAGTAACAATGCTTGGTTCCGTTAAAATGGTTATGTGCGCGATAAGGTATTTTAATGACAATTCTGTATCAATAATGAATGTTTTAAGATGTAGCTTAGCGATAAATGTAAGGTAAAGCTTTTGTACACTGCAGCGCCTTGTACTGCAATGGGGCTTAAATTTCATCAGTGACTCATTAGTATACTTGGAACATAGCTGTTTAAATTAAGTCAACTACACGGCTAGGAACAAGTTACAGCAAGTCTATATACCAGCTTGTTGCCTTGCAGTCATCAAACCGATACCAGGATGCGTTCACATCGCTTGCTTCGGGATTGATGATAACAAGTCTGCTGCAAGTTGCCAACAGGCTGATGCATGTTGATTGATTGGTTCTCAAAACTTTTTATCCACAAGCGTGATGCAAATTGTTTCAACAGCCTGCAGCAAGTTTGAAAACGTCTGATTTTCACACGCAAGTTGATTGACAATTTCATCCACAAACTAGATGCTAGTTATTTCGACAACTTGCAGGTATTGACATATGCAAGTATTAATTTAATGTTCACAGACTTAATGTAATTTGATGAATACGGTCTTAGTGCAAACTGATGACAAACATTCACCAAGCTGATAAATCCACAACAAGTATCAAGTCTGCTGCGTTTTTGGCAGTCCAAGTCAGAAACTTGCCTGCATGAGAACTGAATGTCATTGTAATCGGTAGATAACAACGATCGTGTGTTTTTTCAGAGACAAGGCTATCATGCTGGGTCTCACCTCGCGCTAGGCACGATTTCAGTCAATTAGGATAAAATTTTTCATGACCATTTGAACAGTTAACCCCACCTGACACCGATGCATTATATATTTTGTTGATCGGTATAGGTAGTCGCATGGAGCCTAGTAAAATTAATTTGTGACAAAACGCCCCAGTGAAATTATACTTTAACTGTTCGAGGACCTAGCTATTACTGTTACTATTGTTAATTGTATACTGCATAAAATTTATTTGAACGCAATTTCCTGCAAATACTTAAAATTATGTTTAAATTTGCATGCATGTAATTGCAAAAAAAATAAGACAAAAATACTCTCTACATTGGTTAGTTATATTTTAGTAATTTGGCCTTCCATATGATTATGAAATATGTACATAATTCAGTTGCGATATTGAGCAAGCAAGGTAGTCTGAAAATAAACACAGGAAGAGTAAACATACATAGACAAAACGTGCAAGCACCGTCAACTTTATATACATCAATTTTCAATCCAGACAAAAGACATTTCCAAGACGCGTGGTGTTTTTGTTATTTCGCCCAAGTGAGACTGGATTTGAAGAAGAATAAGAGCTAGAAAACGTCATTAAAAATAATTTAGTGTATTTATAAGCCAAAGTTAAACGAGGATCAAAGTTGGCATGAACGCAAGTGTTTGCGTAAAAGTTTTCTCAACGCTCATGTCCAGGTCAAACGAGAATGAAAGTTAATGAGAGTTGATAAGCGAGAGTTTGTGTGAGACTTTTCTCAACTCTCATGTCGTGGTCAAACGAGATCAAAAGTTGCATGAGAGTTGACGAGAGTTGAGGAGCGAGAATTTGTGTAAACGTTTTCTCAACTCTCGTGTCCTGGTCAAACGAGAACAACAGTTGTATGACTGTTGATGAGAGTTGAGGAGGGAGAATTTGTATAAACGTTTTCTTCAATTCTCGTGTCCTGGTCAAACCAGAACAAGAGTTGCACGAGTTGCAACTCTGAACGACCCTGGCACCTGCAATTATTCTAAGACTAATAAAAATGAAAATTGCAAACTGTAGGAAGATATTTCTAGTTCAAAAAGAGGTAGCATTTCGAGCTTATAGAATAATCCCTGCCGGGGAAGACACAGAACTTGGTCATCTCGAGCATATATTAAATGTTGACCTGCCTTTTGAATTTAGCAAATATTACTCACACGAAAACGTGATAAACTACTTAAATATTATTCGTGGATACTCGGAATTATAAATATTGATAGAGTTAGTCACGTATTAAACGTGTTAAAACAGGCTATAGATATAGATTAAAGTTTTTAAAGCACAATACATTTGTGTTTGGACTCGAAGCCGGTCAATGTGATGAAGGCATTGGTATGATGTTTTTCATTATTTCTACTGTTAGTTTATCATTTTATTCGTATTGTAGGTAATTGCAGTGGGTTATTGATTTGGGCAAGTACATGTAGCCCGCTTTATTTGAGGTTGTTTCGACTGTTTTGATTTACAGAAAAGACAACACAGTGTCGAATATTCAGGTGATGTACATAAGGCCCTTATAAAGCCTTGATTAGATAAGAGTTGTTGCTCGAGATTCACCGCCAAGTCTCAAAAATTTAATTTGGTTTAAATTTTGCTAATTTGAAATTTATTAACGTTTATGACAAGAAAAAAGAAATTCCAGTCAGGTAAACATTTAAGCTTGAGTAGATACCAACTTCAATTTCAACTAATTCTCATCCTCGTTTTACCGGGACAAATTTGGGAAATCATGCAATCTCTGGCTTCTCAACTCTCATGTATGACTCTTGTTCTCGTCGACTATAAGACACGAGAGTTGAGAAAACCCTCATGCGAACTCTGGCTTGTCAACTTTAATGTATAAATCTTGTTCTCGTTTGACTACAAGACATGAGAGTTGAGAGTAATCTCATGCTAACTCCCGCTGCTCATTCTCATCAACTTATGAATGTTTTTAGTACATTTTCCTTCATCTTAATATTTATAACTCGACCACTCTTTCACATCCGTCAGAAGGAAATTGGCAAGGAGATTGTAGGTATCAACAATCCTAGCGGAAAAAATCATTGTTAACAGCCAGCTATAGCCAGAAACACGCAGGTAGTTGCAAGTCTTCTGTGCATGGGTCTGTTGCCTTATTGCAGCCATCAAGCTGATATCTGCAGGATGGGTTCACATTGCTTGTTCGGGCTTCACGATAAAGCAAGCTTCACGCAAAGCAAGTTTGCAAAGTTTCAACAACTTGCAGCAAGCCTGCAAATATCATGTTGCATTAATGATGAAAAATTAGTGTGCGTTTGTCTGTTTCTTTACGCGGATAAAAAACACGTGTGGCATATTAAAGATAAGATAAAGTCTAGATAAGGAAGTGAATTTGAATTATGTTTCTGTATTTTATACACAACGTGAGTGTTGTTTTTTTCTTTTGCGGTAATGTACCGAAATTTAAGCCACAAGCAAAGGTCATTGTATCATTTTCGGATCATCCAGGGAAAACCTTAACGTCCCCATTACTATTGCGGGCATCCATTTTGCCTGCGCTTTCTTCACAAACAGTGTCTGCTTCCTCGCATTGATTTTTAATTTTCGGCACCCAACCGAAAGTATGATCTTTACGCTTCGATTTATTGTTCGAACATTTTAACATGAGACAGGGAGCTAAAACATGAAACGGTTTAAATATCACTACTAAATTTTCCATGCGTATCGCTTCACCAACATGGCGAATGCTAAGTCATCGCGTGAAAACACACTATTCCGACCGATGTTGCAGCAGTCGTACCGCCTGATACGCTTTACTTTGGAACCCTATAACTTCACTGTATTCCAGGACTTTGTGTTTACATATTCTGAAGAAATATCGCCTTTGGATCTTGGTCAAAAAGGTTTTAACAAAACATTCAATGCCAATGTGGCATACATGATTTTTGGCAGAGACGTGCGTAACTAGAGCATCATTTTAGGGGGGGGGGGGGTGCTGCTATTAGGGTTGATTTCAAAAGATATTAGCGGGGCAGAACACGAATATATAAATATATACCCCCCCAATTATATATTTTCGATTGTATTGCTGATATATTTAACGGGGGGTGGGGGTGTCTGTCGAGCTAATCTCCCAACAAGCCCTGGTAAGCTTTCGGTGGGTATGACAATTTCCTCCCACGGAGAATCAGTCAACAGATTAGGTTGAGCTAGATATATTAAGTGAAGTAATAAAATTGTTGTGAAGACAAAATACTCGAGGCTATGTACGTAATTAGGTTAATGTGAATCATACGTACACAACTACATGGAAACACACCTTCACGACCAAAAAACGCGCAAGTTGGAACAAGTCTACAGCAGGTGTGTCGCATGGAAGTTATCAAGCCGATATCAGGATGCGTTTCTATCGCGTGTTCCGGCTTGATGGTAATAAACCTAATTCTCAACAGGTTTGATGCAAGTTGATTGTCAAGGATTTTTCTACACAAGCTAGATGGAAATTATTTCTGTAGTCAAAAATTACGTAAACATTCAGTGTTGGGTGCCAATTCTTATTCCTGTTTAAAATATGCAAATAAAAAGTCCTACACATAGTGAAAATTGAAAGTTCTAGGGTTCCAAAGTATAAAACGTATATCAAGCTGTATCACGGATGTACTATAAGCAAATTCCTCCATTTGAGGAAGTTCTGTTAGTTGTTTATGATTTGCCCTAAAGCATTAAAAAATGCTTCAATACCTGTTGTGTTTGGTTTCGTGTTGTCGCGTGGCTAACAGTGCTTGGTACTGATTTAATGCAAAGTACTAATACTGTGTTGTTTGTTTTTCTTTGGTCCTAGGTCGCTTCACCGGCTGAGTTTGTAAAACGATTTGGTGGCGACACAGTCATTGAAAAGGTAAGTAGGTTATATTATTTTGTTTTGAATATCATTGCTGTCACCATAGCAGAAGCTACTGATCATAACGTAATTACTATCTATGCCCATCGCGCAACAACGCCATTATTATCCCCACCACCGACTCATTATCCATCACGACCATTATTATCCATACAATCAACATTACCCATTACCACTACCACCATTATTATCCCTTCCAGCAATATCATTATCCACCACCACCACTTTCATTACCCACCACCACCATTATTATCCCTACCAACAATATCATTACCACTACCACATCATTACACACCACCACCATCATTACACACTAACACCACTATTACCCTACCATCAATATCATTATCTACCACCATCATTACCCACTACCACCATTATTACCCTACCAGCAATATCATTATCCACCACCACAATTATTACCCACCACCACCACCATTATTATCCCTACCGACAATATCATTACCCACTACCACCATCATTTCCCCTTATCACCATCATTAACCACCGCCACCATTATTATCCCTACCAACATATTATTATCCACCGCCACCATCATTGCCTACTACCACTATTATCCCTCCCACCACCATTATCCGTACCACGAACATCATAACTCCAACTATCAACATCATCACCCACACCATCACTACACTATTTTGTGATGTTCACTAACAAATTGAGAATATCACTATCTATGTAGGTCCTTATCGCCAACAATGGAATCGCTGCTGTCAAATGCATGCGCTCTATACGACGATGGTGCTACGATTTATTTGGTAATGAGCATGCTATTCGTTTCGTTGCTATGGTCACGCCAGAAGATCTAAAGGTAATACTCTTTATTTTAGCCGGATTTCCGCTTGTTGTAAATAATTAGCTATCTTTACTGAATCTCAGAAAGAACAGTGTAGAACTGATAATGCTATCCAGTATAAAAATAAAGTAAGATTAGTTTTAAGTTTCCTTCTGTAATTAGTTACATTGGGTCAATAAGAGATGATCATTACTGGATCTCTAGGAAGGACAGTTTAGAACTGATAGGACTTTCTAGTTAAATAAAGTTAGTTTAGTTTAGGTTTCGTCCTTCAGTGACACTGGGTCAGAGATGATCCTCACTGGACCTCTGGGAAGAACAGTTTAGAACTGATAGAGCTACCCAATATAAATAAAGTTAGTCTAGTCTAAAGTTTTCTTCTGTGGTTAGTTACTCTGGGCCAATTTATCTTCAGGCGAACGCGGAATACATAAAGCTGGCAGATCATTACGTTCATGCTCCAGGAGGAACGAACAACAACAACTATGCAAATGTTGACGTTATTTTGGATATTGCAAAACGTATCCCTGTTCAAGCTGTGTGGGCTGGCTGGGGTCACGCGTCAGAAAACCCCAACCTTCCGGATGCGCTCAAGAAAAGCAACATCATGTTTATGGGTGAGGCACTGTCTTGCTTATGTTCAGCAAAGCATTCCGCAATTTTTTGTTCAAGTAAGAAAAAAAGTAACACCTCAATTTTTACGTAAGTAGAAGTCAAAATACTGACTAAAACTTTTACTGAAAATCTTACTCAAGTGAAAGAAAAGTATTAGAAAAGTTTTCTTAAGTGAAAATACTAAAAGTACTACTAATTTGGAATTCAATAGAACATTTCTTTCGTCGTTAGTAAACCGGTATCAGTCCTGAGCTATAGCCTGGCTGAGCCAAGCACGTTCTCACCAGTCTGCTTACTGTACCGCTGATTTCGCTTTGAGAATAACTTTTATTACTTCGCCAAAGTATAACAAAAATGACGAACTAAAAAAGTAAACATTAAACAAAAATCATATTTCGTTACCAGTAGAAAGTAGTTCATAAAAAATCACCTCGTTACAAGTAAATACTGAGTATTTTTAAGTAAAGAAACGAAATAGGTTTACTTGGTTATTTGTCACCGTTTAAACGCGTCATAAATTCGCATAAATCTGAATTTCGTCACTTCTCTTCTCCTAGGACCTCCTGCCGGAGCAATGTGGGCGCTTGGGGATAAAATCGCGTCCTCCATTGTTGCGCAATCTCTCAACATCCCTACTTTGAAATGGAGTGGATCAGGTAAATAGTGGCGTCATCGTTATGACGTCATAGGAATGACGTTATGGGAGTAACGTCATAATATTAACGTTGTGAAAGTGATCTCATAATGGTGATGTCTTAACAGTGATTTCATCATAGACAAAACATTCTAGGGAGTTTCGACCAATTCTGTATTCATCATTCGTATCCCTGGTTATTTTTGTTCTAAGGAGGAGGGGGTGGTTGCATGAGTCTGGGTTTAGTTACAATCGAACTCATTCTCCCTTTGTTGCAACCATAGGGAATTGAATTATATTTGCTTACATGAGTCTGGATCGGATTACAGCTCATTCCGGATTGAATTCATGCCATTTTTCATTCCCAATTAAATGTCCATTCATAATCATTTAAACTTTCAAGATTTCACTCGGACTGGAATGAAATTGACGTTGATTATGACTGAAATCAAGATTGTTTGGAAAATGAGGAGTTTCATACATGTACTTAAATGTATAAGTGCTTAAATCGCTAAACAATAAGTTTTAATCCGGAATGAGAATTTGATTTTCCGCAAATTCTTTTATTCTTCAACTCAGTTTCTTATCTAAAGTGGGATTGAACTTAAAGCGTTGCTTAGGAATCCAAAAATGAATGATCCAAAGTTGGGAATTGGGTGGCTTAACCAAATTTGTTTGTTGATTTTTTCGAAGGTGTAACCGTTGACGTGAATGCGCATGCGTTGCAAGGGGACACAGGTGAACTCGTGAGCGCAGAACTGTATCAGAAGTGTTGTATTAACGATGCAAGCACTGGAGTGCAGGTGGCTCAAGAGATTGGTTACCCTGTCATGATCAAGGCATCTGAAGGTGGCGGAGGAAAGGGGATCAGGAAAGCTCGCAATGATGACGAATTTAGTAATTTCTTCAGACAGGTAACAAAAATGAGAGTGATAGACATTTGGCGCTGACTATGAGCCTTTCATTCACACTGCGAAATCTGTCTGACTAATATTTATAAAGCAAGAATGATGATTTGAAGAATATACACCAATGACATTAGCCTTGAATTTTGAACGGAATTCAGTCCAGAATTTTGTGCGTTTTCTGTTTTACCATGTAAATAGAATGTGTGCCATTTTTTATTCGCCAATTGCACGCATTTGTTATGTCCGATTAGCCAATGAAATCAGTGGTACTGAGCTTGTGAGGTGAGCTGAGGTATAGGGGTAGTGGAAATCAAATCAACTGTAGTTTAATATTTCTTGGTTTCTCTATTTTACCACTGACCACTTGAGGAGTTTTGTATATTGTAGATATAAACTCTAGGTGAACATTGTGGCCACCAGATTAGAAAAAAAAAACCAATACGTTTGTTTGTTTGTTTGTGGTCTACCCTATTCTCTGATCTGTTAGTTAATATAAAATTAGCTCTAGGCTAGGTTGAAGCTAATTTAGACAACTATGATTGCCACAAAGAATAACTTTGCAAATAATTATTCAGGTTCAAACGGAAGTGCCTGGTTCTCCGATATTTGTAATGAAGGTTGCCTCAAGGTAAAGTCATACATTAACAAAGGTTGAACCTTGTAATCTATCCATGGCCAGAAATCACGAACATGATTAACTTAATCCTTCTCTATACATAATTTGTATGTCTTTCAAACATAACATAGTCAGGGACGTGTCAAAAATTAACAAGGGGGTGGGGGTGCAAACAGAGGCAGGGTCGTAACTTTTTAAGACCAAAAACAGGAAAGGTCAAGAATTTAAAAAATAGGCTGCTTTAAGGGCCCATTTATGCTTGTGATGATATAGCTGTTGATACGCGGTATATTTAAAACACATATTAAAGAAAAAATAGTGCTATATGTTTGGTTCAACCCTCGTTTTTAGAGTCTTGATAAAACGTTATGACCCTCCCTATGCTTTTCTGCCCCTCCAACTGTTAATTTCTGACAAATCCTTAGACTCGATTGCGTAATGGTTCAAACGTGCATCTTGTCCTAATCGCTAGAAGCAAATGCACCTTAAAAGTAGTTTTGACTGTAGGCTCTTGCGTAGCAATAGAAATTGAATCGTAAGCCTACTAGGTTTCACTTGAGTTTGCGTGTCAGCGTGAGAGGATTCGAACTTCGTCTTTAGATCAAATATGAAATTGTTCAAACAAGTACAGCAAATTGATTGATAGATTCTTTATTCGATGTATACTTATTCAAACGATCAAGTCAAAATAGATAGACGAGTTCGAACTATAAAGGAAATTAGCGAAATACACTGAGTAATATAAAACCAATACTAAATATCAACTTATAATCATGCAATTACTGTTCGCAATACATGCAAATCATTTGAAATCAATTAATATAACAAAGCGCAAAAGAACTAATGTCTTACTTTGGTCTCCTCTGCCACTCAAGCTATTCTTTGCTCTTTCGTTCGTTCTTATAGTGAATAATTTGTTGCTTCTCTTGACTATCGAGAGTTTAATGTAATCTCTTGCTATAGAGTAGCGTCACGCGAGCTTCTCTAACTTAACTATCTTATGACGCTTACTCGCCTCTGGGCATGTATGACGTTTCAAACCAACATTGACGTTTTAGTTTTTTACATCAAGTTTGAAACAAGCTTGTAACAATATCAGTTTAATTTTGTGGAATCACCACATAAACTTATTATTGTAAGGCTTTCGATCCGTAAGGTCGGATCTTCGTCAGTGCTAATAATAGAGATGAACGATGAAGGTTCTAGCTTATACTTTGCATTAATTAAACTGATAGTGATGTTCACCATGCAATATTACCAAGAACATTTACTTTGCAAGAAGCTTAATTGCATTATCAGACTTGTTACAAGGTTCACCAAACGAGTCTGATACATTCATGATATAACAAGATTGTTAAAATTACAGTGGGTTGATCACACAAGGTTGTGATAATATTATTGCGTTGGAGCAACCTCGCAACAAGTCTGATGATGTCAACAGCTAGAGGGGTGGGTAGTTAGCTTTCTGCTCAATCGCTTTATGCCTTCTATTTGTACCTTATAGAGCGCGCCATTTGGAAGTTCAAATCTTGGCAGACAGGTCTGGGGAAGCTATCTCATTATTCGGTCGAGATTGCTCAGTACAGAGACGGCATCAGAAAATTATTGAAGAAGCCCCAGTGGTGATCTGTCCTCCTGAAATATTACGACAGATGGAAAAGGTAGCGTTCATTTTGGGATTTAACAGATTTGTAAAATTTAGTACATTTTAAGACAAAATGCAACATATTGTTGTAGAAAAATTTAAATTCATGGTCTGTTTTTTTGCTCTTCATGTTACTGAAACTAACATTTTTCAAAGTACGAAACAATAGAAAACTCGTTTGCATTGACTGAAATGGCGTCACTTGCGGAGACTTATACATCCAAAAAGACAATAAGGATAAAGTTTTTCTCCAGAAATAAATTACGTACATTTCGTCCTAAAATCTAGTAAAGTTTACATTAAATCCCAAATGCTTGAATGTACCATTTTGCGTTAAGTGTGGTTCACACTGGCAAAATTGTCAGCGAATTCCTCCTTGTGATTGAACGACCCGTTGTTTGTTAGCAGAACCGATGTACAGAGCGGACTTCTAAGTCGTTATCTTACTGTGTATTTGTTTTCGTCTTTCTAGGATGCAGTGAAACTTGCGAAGCTGGTGAAGTATATCAGTGCAGGAACTGTAGAATATCTATACACACCTGAAGATCAGAAATACTATTTTCTTGAACTCAATCCACGATTACAGGTATTTCTATATTTTTACACCATAAGCATATCACACTTTATCGTGACAAATGGATGGATTCATCATGTTCGGGTTGGGTATTGCAGGGGGGAGGGGAACGGCGAGTGCTCTGCCAGCTCTAATGACTATATCTCGAGTACTTGAATTGTGAGTTGTGTCGGTCTTGGTCATGTATGTCACCCGCCATTTAAAGTACAAGAGCAATTGTTGCACTATAAATGCGTGATCATACATCCTAAGGGCTAAAGCAATAGATGCTCAGATACTGTACATACTGATACACACAGATACCGCATTTCAAAGTTCTCAGATTACGGAACATTTCAAAGTTCTCAAATTACGGAGTGTTTGATCTGTATTTCATTATCTCTCTAATTATGTTCCTTGAATCATGGAGTTCACTGCTCCGATCTAGCTTATTGCGAGGAACACGTTTGCAATAGTCCTTATGCATAAATTGTGATCCGCACCGTAAGATCTATTCCGTAATTTCTGCATAAGATCTATTCCGTAATTTTCTGAACATGTATGACTAAATGCTCGGATAGCATTTTCAACCTTGGTACAAAAATCCCTGGTCATATTTTCATCTTGGCTTCAGGTTGAACATCCGTGCACAGAAATGATCGCTGACATTAACTTACCGGCGGCTCAGTTGCAGGTATGAGCTATCACATCACTCATTCAATAATCTCACCATAAAATTTCTACCAAATGTTTAAATTGTCTATCATATTTAGATTGCAATGGGGATACCCTTGGATAATATCAAAGATGTGCGAAATCTTTACAGCAAGCGAGATTACGAAACAACCAGAATTAATTTTGACAAGTATGTTTTATGTGTGAGGTTGTCCTTGCTCCCCCCTCATCCCGTTCGCCTTCCTTAACTGGCCTCCTCCCTGTAACGATGTTGCGCTATAAAACAAACTTTTTAAAGGTACAAAGCCTTTATTAAACAGTCCTATTTCGCTAAGTCCATGCTTGTAGTTTTTACAACAATCAACAACAACAACAACAACACGTTTTTATTTCGTAATACTACCGGGTCCCGTGACCTTAAAATACTTTGTCCGGTGCTCAAAGTCCGATAGACATCGTCACATTCCCCTTCCTCGCTTCCATTTTCCCACTCACCCTCACCCCATCTCTCTGTCTTTGTCCATTATTCCCCCCTGGGAATTTATCGTGTCGTGTAGATAGGCTTTTAGATCACCTTCAGATAAGAAATAAGTAGTTCCAAGTTGTAGTTTGGAAACTTATGGTAAACGTCTTGAAGGGTTTATATAGGGAGTAGTCGACCTCGGAATGCAAGACTTTCTGACTCTTTAGGAACATTTAAATGTGGACTGAAGGCACATTTGTTCCAAATTACATAATAGTCCATTTTAGAAAATTTAGTAACTTGAAAATCATAACTGAGGTGATTATCGATTTTTCGGCATTGTGATTGGTTAAGATTGACTGTCTCTGAAGCGATTGTTACTGGCCAGTGACTATAGCTTTTTGCTTTTTATTATTCTTTATTCAGTAATAAATTTGAAGTATTTGTAAAGTTGTGTTGATTATTATTTGTAAACACCTGGAAATACTAAAACAATTTAGTAAACACATAAATTTATACTAAAACAGAATTTATTTAGATAAACAATGAATTTATGCTAAAACAATTAGTCGCCTCAGGCTCGGTGATTACATGCTTATATTCACTTCGCTTTTGGCTCACTATTGTTAATTATTCCTTAGAGCTATTTTTTATTATTTTTCATTCTGTTCCTGTCTTCCCCATTTTTCGTATTTTCCTTTTCATCCTGCTTCTTTTCTTCTATCCGTAATTCTTGTATTTTCTTGCCCAGGCCATCAATTGAGCCGAAACCAAAAGGTCATGTTATTGCAGCCAGAATCACAGCTGAAAATCCTGACGAGGTAATAAGAGTCCATTGATGTACTACATGTGTCTCACCTGATTTGCACCAAAAGTCTGTTTGTAAATTTTTCTTGTGTTACTATATTGGTAGTATAAAGCTATTTATTAGTTAGTAGCGTAGTTTAGATTTTTTCCTGTAGTAACACTGGATCAATTAGAGATGATCCTTACTGAACCTCTAGGAAGAACAATTTAGAACTAATAGAGCTATCCAGTATAAATAAAGTTAATTTAGTTTAGGTTTCCTCCTGTAGTAACAACGCTAAATCAATAAGAGATGATCCTTACTGGACCTCTAGGAAGAACAATTTAAAACTGGTTGAACTATCCAGTATAAATAAAGTTAATTTAGTTTAGGTTTCCTCCTGTAGTAACAACGCTAAATCAATAAGAGATGATCCTTACTGGACCTCTAGGAAGAACAATTTAGAACTGATTGAACTATCCAGTATAAATAAAGTTAATTTAGTTTAGGTTTCCTCCTGTAGTAACAACGCTAAATCAATAAGAGATGATCCTTACTGGACCTCTAGGAAGAACAATTTAGAACTGATTGAACTATCCAGTATAAATAAAGTTAATTTAGTTTAGGTTTCCTCCTGTAGTAACAACGCTAAATCAATAAGAGATGATCCTTACTGGACCTCTAGGAAGAACAATTTAGAACTGATTGAACTATCCAGTATAAATAAAGTTAATTTAGTTTAGGTTTCCTCCTGTAGTAACAACGCTAAATCAATAAGAGATGATCCTTACTGGACCTCTAGGAAGAACAATTTAGAACTGATTGAACTATCCAGTATAAATAAAGTTAGTTTAGTTTAGGTTTCCTCCTGTAGTAACGCTTGGTCAGTAAGAGATGATCCGTACTGCACCTCTAGGAAGAACACTTTGAAACAGATAGAACTATCCACAGTAAATAAAGTTAGTTTAATTTAAGTGGGTCAATAAGAGATGATCCTTACTGGAACTCTAGCAAGAACAATTCAGAACTGATATACAGCTATTCAGTGCAAATAAAGTTAGTTTAGTTAGTTACACAGAAGCAATGAGAGATGATCCTTATTGGTTTGGGGTTCTGGGAACATCATTGTAGAGTTAATGGAGCTATCCACAATAAACAAAGCCTCTCTTATTCATTTAGGGTTTCAAGCCAAGCAGTGGCACTGTACAAGAATTAAATTTCCGCAGTAGTTCATCAGTTTGGGGATATTTCAGCGTGGCGCCTGAAGGAGCCTTGCACGAGTACGCTGACTCTCAGTTCGGACATTGCTTTGCTTGGGGCGAAGACAGAGACCGCGCTAGAAGGTGAGCAGAAAACTTACGATCTTCTTGTTTAAACAATGATGAACAAACATATAAATAAGTTATATGTCACCATTACACAGCCAAAACGCAGAAGTTACATCAAGTCTACTGCAGCTTTGTTGCCTCGCAGTCATCAAGCCTTTGCCAGGATGCGTTCGTATCGCTTGCTCCGGCTGATGATAACAAGTCTGCTGCAAGTTGTCAACAGGCTTGATGCAAGTCGAGTCTCATAATGTTTTATCCACAAGCTTGATGCAAGTTGTTTCAACAACTCACAGCAAGTCATCAAATTGCATCAAATCTAATTTTGAAAATCTTGATTCAACTTGTAAAGCTAACAGACTAAAGTCAGCAACTTGCATGAAGCCGGTAAAATTTACAACTTGCAGAAAGTTTGTAGCGTTTCAAGTTGTATGTCAAGTGGACATTATAGGAAAATGTAATGAAATGTGATTCTCTCTCCCCTTCCCCCCTTTTTACTTGCTGTTGAAAACTGAAAAAAGACTACATAGGCAACGATCGTTCGGTGTTTTTCCCTTTTTTAACCTATTTTTCCCCTTCAGAAATATGGTGATGGCTTTGAAAGAGATTTCAATCCGTGGTGATTTTCGAACAACCGTAGAATACTTAGTGAAACTGTTGGAGGAAGATATGTTTCAAACGAATAAATTTGACACGACGTGGCTGGATCATTTGATTGCAGAGAAAGTCCAGGTATCTTTTTAGACTATTTTAATGAGGTCCATTCTGGACCTCTGGTAAGAACAGTTTGGAAATGATAGAGTTGTCTAGTATCAATAAAGTCAGTTTAGTTTAGTTTAGGTTTCCTCCTGTAGTAACACTGAATGAGTAAGAGTTGATTCTTTCTGGACCTCTAGGAAAATCTGCTTAGAACTCATAAAGCTATCCAGTATGAATAAAGTCAGTTTAGTTTAGGTTTCCTCCTGTAGTAACACTGGATCAATAAGAGATGATTCTTACTGGATCTCTAGGAAGAATAGTTTGGAACCGATAGAGCTATCCAGTATAAAGAAGATCAGTGTAGCTTCGTGAAAACACATTTTCCTCAATATTTCCAGGCAGAGAAACCTGACGCAATACTGGCGGTAATTTGTGGATCAGTTCATGTTGCTGATTGCCATATTACTAAGAGGTTTTCCTGCTTTCAACATGGATTGGAAAGGTACTCCGCGTGAAGTCACTAGAGTTCAATTAAATTGTTTAAGACAAAAATATCAGCGAGGTTCAGATTTGACTTCCACTACCAACCACTGCCATTTCCTGGCCTGCAGAGAATCTGATTGGTTAAACAGGAGGATGCAGGACATCTGATTGGCTAAAAGATAGATCAAGATAGCGGTAGTCAAATTTAAACCCTGAATTGAGAAGCTTAAGAATAAAAATGCATATTTCCATGCAGGTAGTTTTAATGTATATACTTGATGTATATGGTAGTCGTGACTGTTTTCGATTGTTGATTTTGCTGTAAACAAATCTACTCTTTCATACCTTTCAAAAGGGAATATTAAACTAGAAATTGCAGCAAAAATACTGGTGTGAACGGCAAACTAACAAGCAGATTTGTTTCTTTATTAGGGGTCAAATTTTTCCAGCTAATATGTTGACTAACACTGAATCCGTTGAACTTATTTATGACCACGACAAATATTGTATAAAGGTAATCTCCAAGGTTTTGATGAAGCTGCTAAAGTAATCAGTGCGCGGGTATTATTAAGCAAGCTAATTCTCTAAAAATGGCTCGGGCGTGCGGGCATTGACCGCGAGAAAGGTTTGTAAAATAGGCGGTCAGTGAGGAAGGTAGAGTTGAGTGTAAAAAAGCGGAAAGTAGAACAGAGTGTATTTTTATCCTTCGGGGATTGAATACTTGGTAGATTTTAATATCAAAAATAACTGTAGGTCTCCAAAATGGGTCCCAATCTGCATTTGCTGGAAATGGGTGAATCGTCGGTTGAAGTTGATGTTCACAGGTAACACAATAAACTTTCCTTTTTCTTATTGTTCGAGCCCCTGTGAATATTTTCAGGGTTGCTCTCTATTCAACGGCTTAAAGTAGATCCGTGACAGTCTCTTGTTAGTAGCAGCCCTCGCTCTTTTATTTTAGGCTGAGTGATGGTGGGTTACTGATTTGCTTTGATGGTAGTTGTTACACGACGTACATGAAAGAAGAGATTGACAGGTTAGTACACAGCAAAAAAAAAAGATCCACTTGGTCAGAGTTGATGAAAATAGCATTGAAAAATGTTTTACTGTTGAGCATTGTTGGGTCTAACGTTACACAACTGGACCAACCATAACGTGGTATTCAAGTACTTCTACGTCCAAACCTCGCTATCGACAATAGTAGTGGACTATACGAGAGTGCTGTCCAAGTAGCCAACTAAAATTAGACGCCCTGTAATCCACGTCTTGTGTTTTGCACAATATAAGAACAACAATAGGGTTAGCGTATGGTTAAATTAGTTAAAACATTAGAAAATTTTAACAACTACAAGATCTGCAGTTACAGCAAAGTCTTCAATTTGAAACGTGCATAATTTGCGCTCGAATTCAACAAACATTAACTCGATTTAATCTTACATTTTCTTATCTTTGCAACAATGATTTCTCAACCTGCCCTGGTAATGTCCATTTGGTTGATATTTTTATCAATTTCAGATACCGTATGACAATTGCCGGAAAGACTTGCGTCTTCCACAAACAGAATGATCCTTCGAAATTGAGGTTCGTATGTAAACTTCTTATTTGCTTCCCTACCAACCTATGATAACAGGCCAGTTTCTTGATATCTTCTCTTGTTCTCCGGATGTTCTGCATCTTTTGAAACGTGCAAATAATAATGTCGCACTAATATCGTTGTTGAAGAAACCGCGCTTACGGATTCAGAGGCGTAACCGGACCCGAAATACGGGAGGATGGGGGGGGGGAGGGGTGTGTTTATTCATATATTCACGTCCTGCCCGATGAATTTCTTTTGAAATCGATTGCATTTCACCACCGGTCCAATTGAGTAGATTTGACTGCATACATGCAAACATACAAAAAACTTATTACATTTAACTTGCTTCTCTCCCCAGGGCGCCATCGGCAGGAAAGCTGATTGGTTATACAGTCGAGGATGGTGGTCACGTGTTCCAGGGAGAGATGTACGCTGAGATAGAGGTAACTATGACGATATACGCAACCAGAAACGTCACAGACTGTGCGAGTTGTGCATTCATAGGGACCTGAAGGTTTAGAACGGTAACGTGACGACGACTTAAAAAGCTTGTCGTTTGGTATCGATGATATGAGTTGAGTCCCGCTCGCGATGATAAACTCGGTCTTTTTGTTAAGAAAAGTTCCAATGTAGCTTTCACTATTCGCGTTGCCTCTAATGCTGACGTTGTAGACAAAGTAAAAGTATATCTTTTGACCTTGTAAGTTGTAAGGAGAGCAAAGACGACGTTTTCTTAAATAATTTTAAAGTCATTGTACAGTATCACTAGCTGGCGTCGTCGCGTTGCTACAGTATAGCGAATGGTCAGTAAGGGCGTCCCATCATTATACAGTTTACTGGCCAGAAAATGCAATTTACTGGCTGGCATGATGGTAGTGAGATGCGTAATGCGATATACGTCGACACGTAATCTTAAGTTGAGTAGCCCTACTGTAAATTACCATTAGAAGTGGGAATGGATTGGTATCGTTTTTGTTATCTAAATTTCCTCCATATTTAAGCGAACCGGAATCAAACATTGCACATGCAACTTCCGTGGTAATTTTGCTCATGAACTGGGTAATAATTCCATGTTCCCAGTACGCGAAATTAAATCTTAATGCAAGCTCTGAATCTAATCAAATATTTAAATCTTCTTCAATCTATCAATGTTAAAACATTACAAATAGAACGTTGGTTAGGTTATAGCTTGGATTAAGATTTTCATTCGCCATATTGAGAACGTGGAATTATTACCATGAACTGAATGCAAATAATTAGCATAGCGAGATCTGAAGCGAAGATCGTATATAGAATGGACCGATTGCATTGTGGACAAAATTTTGAAAAAAGTTGAAATAGGAAAATTTATTACCACTGCATTGAAGAACATCCTAAAATTAGTAAAATTGCAAAGTTTTGTTGCGAAACGTTGTAAAATGTGGAAAATGTAAGCCTGTGAAGATTGCAAATTTTGTATATTTTTGTATTACGCACGGAAAATTGATACCGACATCGAGAAAACGGTATCAATTTTCCGTGCGTAATACAAAAGTGTACAAAATTCGCAAACTTCGCAGGGCTATATTTTCCTTATTTTACAACATTTCGCGACCAAACGTTGCAATTTTGCTAATTTCAGGATGCTCTTTAATGCTGTGGTAATGAATTTTCCCATTTGAACGTTTTTCAAAATTCTGTCCATAATGCGATCGGTCCATTGAATAGAGTTGCCGATTCATTTTTAAAATCCGTGGTGGATTTAACCAGTTTGAAGAAAGTTCGTCATCAAGCTGTATCTCGCCTGCTGTATCAAGTTGCATCTGGTTGGTGGAAATCAGACTTGGTGCAACTTACTAGTTGCAGACTTCCTGCAAGTTGTTGTAACATGTTACCTTGCACGAGGCTTGCGGATAAAAAGTCTTGACAATCAACTTGCATGAAACCTGCTGACAACTTGCAGCAGACATGTGAACGCGTCCTGATATCGGCTTGATGACTGCAAGCCAACAAGCCTGCAGCAGACTTGATGTAACTTGCGCTTGTGGATAACATTATTGTTTCATTTTCAGGTGATGAAAATGGTAATGCCTTTGACTGTCGCAGAAAGTGGATGGTGCGAAATATTTTTTAAAATATTTGTCTTTATTTTATATTCACACTAACTGTCCATTCTTATATATTTTAGCGTTCATTTTATCAAAAGCCCGAACGCCGTGCTCGACCCAGGAACCGTTGTCGCTAGCTTGGAGTTAGACGACCCAAACAGAGTTACCCAGGTATGAATTACAATAAGGTAAAGCAGAAAAATCAGATCGGCGGGGGTCAGGTCAGCAATTGCGAATGCCGACCTGAAATCAGAGGCCTGCGGGTTCACAAATTATGTTAATTAACTGCAATCGTAGTTCAAAAATATTTCTGAGACTTCTTTCTTCTTGCAGGCTCAAGTTTATCAAGGGGGGTTTCCAGTGATGAAAGGTCCTTCCGTCAAAGGCGACAAATTACACCAGGTAACGCTTGCAAGAGCTCGAAATTTATGTTCGACACATGTTGAACTGTTGACATTGTTATGAACTACTGTATACAAATAGTCACCTTCAAGATGGATTTCCACTTGCGAAATTGTTGGCGCAAAAATTCCTTTTTATCAGATCTCGTCTCCACATCTGCGTTTCCACCTAGAGGAAAATATCCTGCCATTAGAATATCACTGTTGGGGGCGGGTCAGTATTAATATCATTTAGTATAATTTCTTTAGTAAATAGTTTCAAGTTTTTTAGTTTCAAGCATTTTGATTGGTTGCCTGACCAGTAAATATGAGGCATTATTTACTAGTTGGCATTTTTTCAAAATGGCCGCCAATGAGAGTCGTTTTGATGTATTATACTTTTGCCGAAATTAGCAAAATTAGCAAATTAATATAAACTCAAAGAATACAAACAAACTTTGATGTTAAACTACTGTATCTTAAGGTAATAGATCGTGTGCAAATACCTTATTAAATAATTTTTTCACTATTTAAAAATCTTTACTTAGGAATTTTCAAAAGTAAACTGTATTCATAAAAGACGACAGTGCATTTTATACACGTAAATTTTACTAAAGAAATTATACTAAAACAATTATTCGCCTCAGGCTCAGTGATTATTGTAAATATTCACCTCGACTTCGTCTCGGTGAATATTCACCAACAATCACTTCGGCGAATAATTGTTGAATATCTTACAATTTTTTTCAAAACTTCTTTGTCTCTCTCCTTTATTCAATCCCCCCCCCCCCCCCCCCCCATGAGGACTGCCGTATGCAAAACGATTGTGGAAACCTTGGTCCAGATGTTCCATAAGGGACCTATAGCATACTTTAAGTTATTGCATTGTTTAGGTTTTCCAAACAGCTCGTGAAAACCTTCAACACATCATGACTGGCTATGCCGCGGAAGAGCCCCACTTTACCAAGTTTCTAAATAAGAATGTTGAACTTATGACGAAGTCTTTGAAGGATCCTAAACTGCCTCTTATGGAATTGAAGGTTAGAACTGAACTAACTTTATTTCTACTAGATAACTCTCTTAGGTACAACTGCCTGGAGGTCGTGGAGCAACTCCAAACAACTAGAGGAGGTGGAACTCTAAATTACGACAGGAGGAAACCTTAACCAAACTAAGTTATTTATACTGGATAACTCTATCAGTTTTAAATTGTTCTTCCTGGAGGTCAAGTAAGGATCATCTCCTATTGATGTAGTGTTACTACAGCAGGAAACCTAAGCTAAACTAACTTTATTTTATACTGGATAGCTCTATCAGTTCTAAACTGTTCTGTCTAGAAGTCCAGTAAGGATCATCTCTTATTGATCCAATTTTGCTACAGGAAGAAGCCTTTTCTAACTGTTCTTCCAACATCTCAAGCAAGAATCCATCTTTTGAAACGATAACATTTAAGTGAGCGCAATTTTCATCATATTTTAGGAACATCTCTCCTCCATCTCCGGCCGTATTCCAGAGAAGGTTGAAGAAGCAATCCATCGTTTGTTAGCGAACTATGCCAGCAATATAACCTCAGTTCTCAGCCAGTTTCCAAGTCAACAGGTGCAGTTAAATTGTTCCGTCTTTGGCTGTTATTTTAAGTTAAAACATTACTTATTGCAATAGCCATTGATTTATCTTGTTGTAGAATGTCAGACTGTATGAATTATTATTTTTTGTAGATTGCCAATGTTGTCGATGCACATGCAGCCACCTTAACTAAGAGGACTGACCGTGAGGCATTCTTTCTGAGCACGCAGAGCATTGTTCAACTTGTACAGCGGTAGGAATCAATGTTCGCGTTGAAGTTAATTAACTTTATTTATACTGCATACTGTAGCTTTATCATTTTAAAGCGTTCTTCCTATTGTAAGGATCCGGCAAAGATCATCTCTTATTGATTTAGTTAACTAACCTAGCTTAACTGGGTAACTCTATTAGTTCGAAACTGTTCTTCTTATAAGTCCGGTTTGGATCATCACTTATTGATCGTGTGTTACTACACGAGGAAACGTAGATTATAGTAATTTTATTTATTCGAAATAACTCTATCAGTCCTAAACTGTTCTTCCTGGAGCGTGTTACTACAGGAGAGAACATAAACTAAAATAACTTTATTTATACTGGATACCTCTATCAGTTCTAAACTGCATGTTCTTTCAAAAGGTCCAGTAAGGATTATATCTTATTGATCCAGTGTTACTACTGGAGGAAACCTAAGCTAAACTAACTTTGTTTATACTGGATAGCTTTATCAGTTCTAAACTGTTCTTCCTAGAGTTCCAGTAAGGATCATATCTTATTGATCTAGTGTTACAACAGGAGGAAGCATAAACTAAACTAACTTTATTTATACTGGGTAGCTGTATCAGTTCTAAACTGTTTTTCCTAGAGGTCTACTGGATAGCTTCATCAGTTCTAAACTGTTCTTCCTAGAGGTCCTGTAAGGATCATCTCTTATTAATCCAGTGTTACTACAGGAGGAAACCTAAACTAACCAAACCAACTTTATTTATACTGGATAGCTCTATCAGTTCTAAACTGTTCTTCCTAGAGGTCCTGTAAGAATCATCTCTTATTAATCCAGTGTTACTACAGGAGGAAACCTAAACTAAACCAACTTTATTTCTACTGGATAGTTTTATCAGTTCTTAACTCAGTATATATTGTTCTACACCAAATCATTTTATGTTTCAGATATCGTAATGGTTGTCGTGGTCACATGAAGGCAGTCATTGTTTCGTTAATACGTCAGTATCTACAAGTTGAAAGCTTGTTTTCTGAAGGTAAAATTCCGATGATCGTTCTATAAATAAACTAAATACATTACAGATTAAAGTGATTTCTTTCTTCCTAGGCAATTTCGACAAATGTGTTCTTGCAATACGTGAGGAACACAAGGAGAAAGACATGAGTCCAGTCGTTGCAAACGTCTTCTCTCACGCGAACGTGGCAAAGAAAAATCTTCTCGTTGTCAAGCTCATTGTAAGTAAATATTGTTTAACCGAACCAGAGGACTTGACAGACAACTGTTCATTTGCGAACCGAAGAAGAACTATGCAGAAGAAATCTAGTCCAAATTTTCTGTCCAGTCCAGTAAGGATCATTTTATAGTGGACCATCTATGAGTGTCATGCTTTGTCGATGACATTGACTTGTTAAGGCGCGTTTTCATCATGCAACTTGTCTTGCAATTTGCAATGCAATTCTGACTCAGGCCGATGTTATGTGAACAGTAGTCGGACGAAAATGCAAGTATGGTCCTCTGCCAAAAATTTTCTCACCATTTCTGTTGTAATTCATCTCTTAAAGACGATTGTTATGAGGTTGGCAACTATGAAATATAGTGTGAACCAAACTCACGATTTCATCTGCACTGCATTTCAAATAACATCACTTAAAGCCCGAATTTCATTGCAAGTTGCGATGCATAGTATAAGAGCGCTTGTAAAACAACCTTAATATCAACATGGGTGTTACATGTTGTCAACATGTTTAAACAAACGGTGCGAGGAAAACTTTACGTCAAATTTATCGTGTGTTTATTTGATGCAGGATATTGCTGGGACAGAACACAACCTCAAAGGTGACCTACTCACTGCCCTCCAAGAACTGACGACGTTAGTAAGACAAGAACACGCTAAAGTCGCTTTGAGAGCCAGACAGGTACACGAATTGACTTCTTTGTCTCATCCTACTTAGGAGTGGAAATTTAAATTTTCTTAGCTGATCCTTAGGCGACCTATATTTTCCCAACGTCTTGTGGGATCAGATTTAAGATCTCTGTCTGGCCCCACCCCAAATGGCCACGTCTCGTCACTTAAACTCCCTCTAGTATTCCCCCTTCACCCACCTTCTAGACCCATCTCAGCCCTCCATCTGTAGTGGGCATTGTTTACGTCACAGCCCATATCTAGCCGGTTCTCAACTAATACTCATAGATTCAGATCAACCACACTCTTCTTTCTCCAGGTGTTAATTCAAAGCCAACAACCGTCGTACGAATTGCGCCACAATCAGTTTGAATCGATATTTCTCTCAGCGATCAGTTATGGCAGCCAGTTTTTACCTGAAGTTTTACAGGTTACCGACTTATTTTGTGTACTGTAGAAAACAGCAAATAGCAGGCAGTTGGAGGTTTTATTTTTTGTTGTTTCTTTTCCTAGAAATTGATCAATTCCGAGACAGCTATTTTCGATGTGCTGCCATCTTTCTTTTATCACAGTAACGAGCTTGTGAGAATGGCCGCGTTAGAGGTAGGCACCAACCTCTTTCCCAGTGCTTTGTGAAATGAGGTAATAAAGTAATCGTACATATTGCAGTATCGTATTAAATTGCAGTTTCGAGGGAAGATGCCAGGATTTGATTCGGTTGTACAAAAGAACAGAGCTATCCATGCGCCAGATAATCATTTTCGTAAACTTTCTAAACTTGTTCAGTAACTGGTAAAACCCATATTAAAGTTCCCTCGTGTCACTGCTTTTTATAACTTTCTGTGGCGGTTAAAAAACTACTATTCAGTGGATGCCGCTGTCTATCTTTCGTATAACTGATATCTGTACTCTATATGATACCGTAATATGATTACTTTATTACGTAATTTTACAAAGCTCCTGGGTGGACACAGGACACGCCATTTGTAGTTTCGACCAAAACCATGCACTCTCTTTTTTAGGTGTATATTAGGCGAAGTTACGAAGCTTACGAATTAACGACCTTGCAACATGAACAGGTACGTATATTCACAGCAGTGAGCTCTCTATATATCACTGAGCGAGTCCTTTACTCATTTTGTCTGTGAGATTTTAAGGGCTTGATGCAAGTTTGTCATCAAGTTGCAACAACTCTGCTGGTTTCGTAAATTTGCATTGAATCTGCGAAAATCTGCAACAACTTGGCTGTTGATAAAAATTCTTGAGTCTCGACTTGCATTACAGCCGGTTGGCAACTTACAGCAGACTTGTCATCATCAAGCCGAAACAAGCGATATGAACGCATCCTGCTTTCGGCTTGACGACTGCAAGGTAACAACTAACAAGCCTGCAGCAGACTTGCTGCAACTTGCGCAACTAGCTGTGTATGGCACCATGTTAACTGCGCATTTCTTTTGCAACTTGTTCGTTTAGCTTGATGAAAGAAAGACAATGATCACACAGTTCAAGTTTATATTACCAGATTCTCATCCAAACAGGTATGACTATTGCTATGTGGAAATTTCAACACATCTTATCTTTGTGCTTGACCATAACTTACTAAATGTTTTTAATGTTTGAATTTCTTTTATCCAGACACCCCAGGGTTTCTTCCCCTGTCAATAAATCTCACACCTCGCCCCACATCAAAGGTCTACAATCGATGACAAGGGTAAGTCTGGCCGCAGTTAATGTTTTAGAAAATCAAGCTTAACAATATAATCTTAACACCTGAGTTCTCCCAAGATATATCAGCGTAAAACTACTTTCATCGTAATCTGATAGTGTAAAAAACAACGAAAAATTCTTTGTCTCGAGAGGGATTTGAACTCCAATATTCGGGTTTGTGCACTGCTACCCTACCAACTGAGCTATCGAGCCGACTGCTTGTTGCGAATCTTATCTAGTTTATGTGCACAAAATATTTTCGTGATTGCCTAACGCTTGTGTCTGAGGAAGCACAATGTTTCAATTCTATTTCAGAACCATAGTCAGAGATATGAAAAACTAGATTCATATTAATCTAAGACGACAAAGTTGCAGCCTTGTGTTGTGATAATCTTACTCATAATACCTATACCCGTCAAGCTTGCTACAAGTTGTTCTAAGAATAGTTACTCTTGAACCAGTTATGTTTGAAAGAATGACCAAATTTCAAAATGAGCTTCCTTAATTACGTGATGCTTGCTCACAATCAATGGATGTCATGTTATTTTTCCAAGCATGCGTAAAGCTGTTCTTTACAAGGGCTCATGACATCGAAAATTTTGTAAAACATATTTCATCCTGTGAGAATACAATAATTTTGATTTCTCCAGGTGTACAGTTTAAGTGAAGATCTGCACGAGCTGGCATCGTACGCAGCTATCCAAGATCCGTGTGTTCGTACTGGTCTAATGGCGGCGTTCAGGACCTTTGATGATTTTCAGAAGTAAGAGTATTTCAGTTGTGTATACATGAACTGCTTGAAAAATACTGCAGAATACTACCTACATTGGACTACGTTTGAGATGTCTTTTTCAGGCAGTTCAGACACAAACCATGACAGCTTATTGAAGAATACTACATACACTGGACCACCACGTTTGAGTTAAGTTTCGAGTTTTTCTATCTAATGTCTTTTTCTTTCCAGGAACTTCTCGAAGCTCATGTCTCGTTTTGAAAGCCGCGAAAAAATGAAAAACAGCAGCAGTTTCCCAGGAAATGACAGCACTCGGAAGCCGTCCACGATGAAAAGAAACATGTCATTGAGTGCTCCCAGTAGTGGCTCGTCGCTGCAGACATTGTGGGAGACTGGAGACGAGAGTGATAGCGGCAAGGTTTGTCCACTGAACTGCATTATATATCTGGAGCATGACCTTCAGTCGTATGAAATCAAAAGGACGGAAAGTGCTATTGTATCTACTATTAGTAAAACCAATCTCGACTTGCGGGCGACAATACAATACTGCGACACAATGTTGAAATATTGATATGCATGTTACTCGGAGGAAATTGCAATCGCTTTCACAATTTGCTTTCTCAAAGTTACAATTTTTTATTTGCCAAATAACGTATACAAGATTTATACCCTCGCGTTCTAGGCCGTGTACAATCTCGTACCCAGAGCAATGCCTGTTCGCGGGTTAGGCTGGCATTGGCTCTGGGGAAACGGAATGAACTGCGTATGATTTCATACGCGCTCACTTAATGCGCATGCTCTCCACTAATAGGCTGTGCTTTATTTCCAGCGAAATAATCATAAATACAACAGTTGAGCCCGAATAAATAAAGCATAGTCCATTAGTGGAGAGCATGCGCATTAAGTGAGCGCGTATGAAATCATACGCAGTTCATTCCGTTTCCCCAGAGCCAATGCCAGCCTAACCCGCGAACAGGCATTGCTCTGGGTACGAGATTGGGCCGTGTACGGACGAGATAGCCTTTCAATGTTTAAGTATACATATATTACAGGCTTGTGGAACAACCTTACTTTTATTTTAGCAATAAACAAGCTCAATAAAGATTGAAAACTAGAGTAACGGCCGACCGGTAACTTGTCAAAGCGATTGCATAGTTTCCCCTCTTTACAAACTTTACAATTTCGTACAATTTATTTGTGTGTTCTTTCAGAAATGTCAAGACGAGGAACCAGTTCATATCATAAACATTGCTCTGACTAAGAATGGAATTTGCACGTGCATGACGGATTGTAGCGCCAAGCTTCACAAATATTTGGAAAGCAAGGTATATACGAACTTTGAGACTGCGTTGAAATTTCAAACAGTCGTTGATTAACATGAAAATTTTATAATAAGCTCCTTGTATGAGTGCATGGTGAATATCAAACGAAAATTTTATGTTTTAAACTTAGAGGCCAATTTTGGTTGAAAAAGGAATTCGTCGAATAACTTTTCTTGTCACCGATTGCAAGGTAGGTTTTGCTTTCCGTAGCTTTGGTAGCAGTTCTACATTCTCATTGGCTGGTAAACCATTCTTTGTTCTATTTCCAGGGCAGTTCTCCGTGGTATTTCACTTACCGCGCTTCTTCTAACGTGAGTAACTTTATTCATACAGGACGTAGTTTTCCTTCAGGTCCTGTAAGATACATCTCATATGGATCTAGTTTTAGCACTAGAGGAAACCTAAGTACTTTTAAACTGTTCATCGTAAAAGTCCAGTAAGGATCATCTCTTGTTGATCCAGGAAACCTAAACTAAGTTAACTTAATTTATACTGGATAACTTTATCAGTTCTAAATTGTTCTCCCTAGAGGTCCAGTAAGGATCATCTCGTAGTGATCTAGTGTTACTACAGGAGGAAACCTAAACCAAACTAACTTTATTTGTATTGGACTGCTTTATCAGTTCTAAATTGTTCTTCCCAGAGGTTCAGTAAGGATCATCTCGTATTTATCCAGTGTTAATACAGGAGGAAACCTAAACCAAACTAACTTTATTTATACTGGACTGCTTTATCAGTTCTACACTGTTCTTCCTAGAGGTCCAGTAAGGATCACCTGGTATTGATCCAGTACTATTACAAGAGAAAACCTAAACTGACCATACATTATGCATTATATCTGCCTTAAACTGTTTTCTCTAGTCCAATATAAGTCAACCTTCGCCGAAATTAGTAAAATGCAAAAAAAAGTAATTAATTAATGTTGTTTTCAGTTCACGGAAGACGCAATTTACCGCCATCTTGAACCAGCACTAGCCTTTCAATTGGAACTGAACCGTTTACGAAATTTTGATCTCGAGTCTGTTGCCACGACCAATCACAGCATTCACTTGTATTTTGCCTCGGCTAAAAGGGTGCGTAGCTCGGTATCTTGTTAAAGTTTTTTGATTTTTGAGTTTGTGACCTGTTAGCAACGTTGTATAGAGATTTCAAGTCAATTCGACGTCGCATAATCAACCATGAATGGGCGTTATATCGACGTCTGTTTGCTAATCTTGAACCAACGTTTGTGAAACAACGTCAGGATAACGTTGATATGACGTTGTGGCTGCGTCAACGAGATTTCAACCAAATTTGAACCTTGTAGCGAAGTCCTATACGCGTTAGGTTGGATGGAAGTGTAACACAAAGAAAAACTTGATCGTACATCGTCCATTGTGCTGTTCAAACCAGGCCAAAAATGTTCGCGTCCAACAATGTCACGTGATGTTGGATCTGCATGTATGGTCTGTTTCAACAAACCTTTATGTGATATTTTAAATGCGGGGAGCGCTGTATCAGATGTAAAGAAGCGAGGCGCAGCTGTATAGCATTTCAAATTTGATAAAGCATGGACTGCGACTATTTTAAGTGACTTCAAAAACGGTCCATTTTATATCCACTTTGTGAGTTTGTTTTTATGCTAAGCAGAGAAAATGAAGGCAAAAGTTTTGTGTAAATCAACGTGGATCTCTATCTAACATAAAGACTCCTTCACGGCCATGATTTCCTTTGTGTTTTTTTTTCATGAATTGTGAGTTTTTGAAGAGTTGAAAAACTGTTGAAAACAGCTTGTTTCTGTCAAGTGAATTCGAATGATTCCCGTCTGAACTTTGTCTAGATTTCAGCCAACGCTGAGGTTACTGATCACAGATTTTTTGTCAGGACAATTGTTCGTCATGCTGATTTTGTTTCAAAGGTTTGTGTTTATTTATATTTGGGCAGCACACTTACTCTACACTTTATGTGGTCGTGTAAAAATCCTTTATTGCGATGCGCAGTAGACTGGGCCTACCCTCACTCTGTGCCCTGAGGTTCATTACGTATCTTCCTGCAATTGTCAACATTGACGTATTGCATGTGTGGATACAGTTATTTCAATTAAGGCTGCCCGTAGCAAGGCGGAAAAGTCGAATATGAGCGAGAATTGTATGCTAGGATATCGGACACCCACAAAACACGAGAAAAGAACAAAAGACACAATAATGCATGAACTAAGAGAAACCATGAACAAAACAAAATTACTTTGTAGCCTACAAATTAGCATATTTATCTTCAACACGAAATTTTATATAATTGCAGCTGGAAATTTGAAATGTCTTTCAAGCATAAAATCTTGCATACAAAAACAATATGCTTCATTAATTTTTTAGTGATTCTCAGCAAACCTTTCGTGTTCATATTAGGGACTACTTCTATTGAAATAGCTGTATGATATGTGTCCGTAACAGTTTATTCCTGAAATGAAGACGGTATCATGAATATATGAAAATAGTGATTGATGCAAGCATTACTACGGTGGCCCACAAGGGCCACCTCTTCTCCGTGCAAATGTGTTAGTGTTCCGTGAAAACAAAGTTGATCTGCAAAAATCTGACTCTCTACTCCGTGCAAATGTAACTGTTCTTCGAGCAAACGCGGCTGTTCTTCAAAAATATACGCATAGTGGCACTTACGGGGCACCTCTTCTGCGAGGAAACATGCGCTTTCTCGGTCGTGGCGAACCTCTTCTGCGTGTAAACAACTGCATTCTCCGTGTGTACTTCCACTTTGCAGTATTCGCTTTCTGTAGAAAATTGCTTAATTAATATCGGGAAAAATACTACGGGGGGGGGGGGGGGGGGGGGGGGGCGTGCAAACGAATGGTGCAAACAGACATTTTGTTATCTACAGAATCATTTCTCAAGGCTGAACTTTGAAATTTGATCACGTTATTACTTGATGGAAAGAGGTAATTTGTCCTTCTTTTTGCCCTGGCTTATTTGTATCTATATTGATCTTAGAATTTATAGCGAAAGTAAAGCAAATTTATCTCTAATCTCAGTGTGCAAGTTTCATTAAATATATATTCCCCGTATGGCTGGTGATGTGAAAAGAATAGAACATAATGGCATTCAAAAAACAAACGTGTTCGCGATGTTGCATAATATTAAGTTGCAAAATGTAAACAATGCGAAGGTATTAATGAAACTTGCACACTGAGATTAGAAATAAATTTGCTTGACTTTCACTATAAATTCTAAGATCAATATAGATACAAATAAGCCAGAGCAAAAAGAAGGACAAATTACCTCTTTCCATCAAGTAATAACGTAACCAAATTTCAAAGTTCAGCCCATAGTCCAGCCTTTAGAAACGGATTCTGTAGATGACCAAATGTCTGTTTGCACCATTGGTTTGCACGCCCCCCCTGAAGTAATTTCCCGATATTAATTAAGCAATTTTCTACAGAAAGCGAATACTGCAAAGTGGAAGTACACACGGAGAATGCAGTTGTTTACACGCAGAAGAGGTTCGTCGCGGCCGAGAAAGCGCATGTTTCCTCGCAGAAGAGGTGCCCCGTAAGTGCCACTATGTGTATATTTTTGGAGAACAGCCGCGTTTGCTCGAAGAACAGTTACATTTGCACGGAGTAGAGAGTCAGATTTTTGCAGATCAACTTTGTTTTCACGGAACACTAACACATTTGCACGGAGAAGAGGTGGCCCTTGTGGGCCACCGTACATTACTCATCCAGAGTGCTGAAAAGAAGGGTATTAAAATGCTTTTTATCAAAGGGATCTTTTGATAGAATTTTCAATTCGTCTGTTGTGTGACCTTTGTCAGAAAAGTTGCATGAAATTTCAGAGGAGGTGCAACATTTCTCCGTCCTGTCCCCCTTCCTCTCTCTAAAAATCGAGTGTGATCTTTGACAGGGATAGATCTACTGTGGGGTGACTGCGATGGCGTTCATATCGGGTTTATTATAAAGCGGGATTTTAAAACCCGATGGTAATAACCAAACTATATCACTGTGATCATAAACAAACTGTGTCAAGTGCTCAACATATAGTTATTACAGCTGACAGAGCACCACTTCCCACTAGAACATCATGCTGGATCTATTTCTGATCATGTGTGGTATGGTTAGATCCAATCTCAGCACACGTTGCTTAGCAGTGGGACATTTATTTTTCAGGAAGCGTCGTTTGAATATTTAGAAAAGGAAAGTGAAATCCAATGTCTCGAAACTATGGATCAACTGGAGATTGCCTTCGATCAATCTGTAAGTTCTGCTTGTTTCTTTCTTTGATAAATATTTGCTTCTACCGTCTCACGCAAAGTTCTCAAAACTTGTAGCAAGTCCTCAACAAGTTGTGTTCGCACTGCTTGTCAAATGTTGCAAACGTGTTGAGAGGGTTATCAGACTTGTTAGAAAGTTGACCTAACCACTATTACACAGCTCCATTCGTGTTTGGTAAAATCTTGGTCCTTCCGACTGTTAAAGAACTGGGTTTTTTTAGAGTAAAGACACTAGGGCACTCCAAAGTTGGATCGTTACTTTTTTTATACATATTCTCTATAATGTATTGTATGTATTAATTTGTGTCGTGTTTATATATTTATCCAGCCAAAACGTACGGACTGTAACCATCTCTTTCTTAATTTTGTTCCCTGCATTGTGATCGAACCTCATAAAGTAAGTGCAACTTTTAACTAAAATATTTTTTTAGAGTGTTTATGACACAAAATTTTTTATTCGCTAGTTGGAAAGATCTTTCCAAACTGTATGACAACTTCTTTTAAAGTTTGTCATTTCCTTTCTTCTAACCTGACATGTTCACGAAAACCATGCTAAACTCGTGTAACTAAGTCACTATGGGCTGTTTTAACTACCTAGCCGTTACTATAATTTGAATTTTGAAAAATCATTATGCATCGTAGCCTCAAATTGGTTGCAATGGACTGGAAACGCAAGCTAAAGTATCAATGTTGCTGACGCGACACCCGTGATACGGCCTGATATGCTATACTTTGGAACCCTGTAACTTCACTTTAAATATACTTCAGGACTTTCTATTTACATATTTTAAACAAGAACGGCAATCTCTATGGAACTATCGACTTTTAAAATTCTTTATGGATATAACAAAGCTAAAACCCAACGATGAATGTTTGCATTCTTTTTGACTGCAGAAATGTCACCATTGTTGTTGTTGAAAAAGGTTTACGGAAACACTAAATGGTGATTTTCCGCCTCGTTTACCTCTCTGAAAAGTTTTAAAAGTCGATAGTTCCATTCACATTTCTGTTCTTGTTTAAAATATGTAAATACGAAGTCCTGAAATGTATTTAAAGGGAAGTTACAGGGTTCCAAAGTAAAGCGTATCACGGATGTCGCGTAAACTTTAGCTTGCGTTTCCAGTCCAGTTGCAATGAAAAGTTTAGAAAAACTGGAATGGATAACTCCAAAAGAACTTGTTTTACAGTTTTAAAAGGTTTTTCCCACTGGGGAGTAAAAAAATTCGTGTGAAATGGGTGGTCGGGCATTCGGGCGCGGACCGAGGACCAGAGAACTTTGGGGCCGCAGAATTCAACAGATTTCGAATAACGACAAACGATTTATCTCAAAATTGTTTATATTAGGGAACTTTTTATGTTATGAATGCTCGCATTACAACTTGTTAATTTCATTTATTATAATGGATTTACGTATACTATCTGAACGTATCGCACAAGTTTCGTAGCAAAGAAGACAATTTTTACAATGGTACAGATTTTTTTAAGTTTAGATACTCAGTTGTGTCATTCACTCATTCCAGATGGAGGAAAGCATCCGTTCGATTGTAATTCGGTACGGTAAACGATTGTGGCGACTGCGAGTCTTACAGTCAGAGATGAAAATGAAAATAAGGTAAACTCTGTGCAACTTTAAAGCTAGCTTGTATTGTCTTCGTTTCAATGATCACAGTGTATTAAGAATTGTTCAAAATGGCTTCATGCTGCCCCTTAAATGTCGTTCGATCGTTTTAATTTCTTAATTTGCGCACCCTAAGGTTATCGGCCTGCACCACGGCTGTCAAAATGTCCGGTGTCTTTCAGACTGGGACAGCCACACCGATGGTATTGACTGTAACGACGATTAAATGTCAGACGATAATGCATTGCCAATGACAGAAATTCTTTGAGAAATTCTAAAAACTAAAGATTGGTGGGTCGAGAGAGAAATCGTACGCCGTTTTTAGAACATAGTGCTCTCTTAACTAAATTCACGTAAACTATAGGCTGTAAAGCTAGGGGGCCATGTAACAGTTCAGATAAACGATTACGGCTAGGTTTACGTCGACCAATGTTTGTTCGAACGTTAACATAGTTGGGTCGGACAAAAATTAATCTTCAATTTTCCTTGGTCGAACAAAATATCTCTTCGTCGGGCAATTTCACGAATCGGTCGGACAATGTCGATGAACGACCGATATTTTGAAGTTAGTTTGTTCACGACAACAAAGTATAATAATCATGTTACGCTCGCTGCTCTGATGATGTTCAAGTGAATACAAATCCTGATCGATCCAACATCTCGGTCTCGTGTCCAGGGTGATCTGGTGTGCTACGATGCTCTTTGTATTCTCGAGCAATGGCGTCATTTGGTGGAAATATTCTTGAGGCAAATAACTATCGTTATTTACCTCTATTTAACAGTTATTCCACTCACTCTCGTCGTGTATCTAAGCTGATGGGGAGAGCAAGCGCAACATGATAATTTCTTGACCTTTATTTTGCAGGTTGAGTCCAAACGGTCAAATTATTCCAATTCGAGTGTATTTATCTAACGAATCTGGTTACTATCTCGATGTCAGTATTTACAGAGAAGTCGAGGATCAACGAACAGGACAGGTAGCCACGAATCGTGATAACCTTCGCATTTGCTTCGATAGAATTCTTTGTGGATGAGTTGTAATTAATGATATTTTCACACTAGTATTTATTAGTAAGTGTTTTTATAATCTTGTTGCAAATTAGAAGTTTAATAATTCGGACCACTAACCTTGCGACGACTTGTAGCTAACAAGCTTGACGGAAATATCACACCTGTTACAAGGTTGTCCTAACAACTCTGATGCAGACCTGTTGTAACAAGATTGTTACAAAGTTAACAACACAAGGCTGTAGCAGTATTGTTATATTTTGGCTTTATCAGTCTTGTTAGAACAACCTTGCAACAAGTCTGATAGTCCCATCAAGTTTGCCACTAGTTGTTAGCAGCTTAAAAGTACACTCAAGTATCTCTTTTATTTAAGATTTGTGTTGTAATGCTTGTTTCTTCTGCAGATTATTTTGGAATCCTACGGTATTAAAAAGGGTCCTCTACATGGTCTTCAAGTGAACTCTCCCTACGTAACCAAGGATAGATTGCAGGTAGGTGGGTGTGGGGTGGAGAGGGGGACTTTCCTTGCAATAACCAAGCATAGAATACAGGTAGGAGGGAGTGGGAAACTCTCCTTTCGTAACTAAGGATAAATTCTGGTAGGAGGGGCTGGGGGCATCAATAATGCAGGAAAGACACGAAAGAAATTTTCTTAGATTTGTTCTCTGACCAGAGGGAGGGACTTTAAAGCAGGGCGTCGCGAACGAATCAAGTTGAACTCGCATCATCTGCAAACATTCTAGGACTAACGTTTTCGAGACAGGTCATTAGTATAGATTAGGAACAGTAGTGGACTCACGTTGCTCTCTTGCGGGATACCGCTCTTTACTGCTATGGTCAATACCATATTTTGTTCATATCAATGAAAACAGCCCGATTAACTAAGTCATTGTCTATATTAACCGACTAGATAATGGTAGCCTCCAACAATGCCATCGCTGTACTATATAGTGAGCGAAATCCAGACTTACAGGGGGTCAACAGTATTTAGTTGGATTCTCAAGACTTTTTCTCCACAAGCTTGATGCAAGTTCTTTAAACAACTTGCAGCAAGTCTTCAAATATCAAGTCTGATTTTCAACGACTTGGTGAAGGCAACAGTCTTGATGCGACTCGATGACCCACATGCATCAAGCCAGTAAAACCTTCAGTAAGTCTGTGACGTTTCTAAGTGTCTAGGTCCAACTTTTGGCAGGTGATCTACCTTTTCTTTTCGTCTCTTCGCCAATGATAACATCACCCTGTAAGCTGGCTTGCTACGATCTCAGGCAAAAGTACATTGTGTATTTTTATTCTGTTTTCCAGCTTAAAAGATTTACTGCTCAGAATCAAGGCACGACATATGTCTACGATATTCCTGAACTGTTCAAGCAGGTAAGAAAATAGTGCTTTGAAAATAGCTAGATTATTAAGTTAGTCGTGAAAAACAACTTTATTCAGCCGGTTTACCATCGAGGCATCAACAGGCTGTGTTGCCGCTTATCCCAATACTCCAATACTGATATATAACACACTGTGGCGTAAATCCTTTGGGGGCATCAGAGAAGCCCATTAGGCAGTGACATCTCAAGAAATACCTTTTGCAAAGGCTTATTGTAGCTTTTAAACTTTTATTTTCTTTGAAAATCCAGTATCAGACGACTTCAAAACATAATAGTGTCCCAAACTGTTTTATTAAAAGGCCAAAAAGTTTTGCTGACAAAAACTACTAGGGGCACTTTGTCTTATTGTCACACCACTGATATAACAATATTGTTACCTCGTGTCGTCAGCCTGGTAACCTTCTTGTTAAATCATTACTGTACCCCCAGATTTGTTAAAACAACATCGTAACAAGTCTAATAATTCCAGCAAGATATTTAGATTATATTAACATTAAATAAATTGTACAATTTCAGGCAGTTCTAAAGTACTGGAAACAATGGTCCAAGGAGCATGGCGAACATATTACTCTTAAGAGAGAAGTTGTAAGTGATTAGTTTTCAATATCCCACAGTGTCCACACATGTGATGGCTGTGCTGCCAATGTCTCTGTGATTAAGTTATAGAGCAAGAGAGAAGTTGCATGTAAGAGCTAAGTTAAATACAAAGCGATACTGCTTAACGTGATCCAGTTGAAGTCTTTCTTTACTTTTTCACACAACGGAGTCCATCATAACCAGGGCATATCTTAAGACATAGATCGACTGGTAATGACCCCTACCCTGCTAAACTTATAACTGATGCGATAAGAGCAGATTTTGAGCCTCAAATGACGTTTTTACGATATTTTGAGAATGTGGAGCAGGGATGTTTTTAGCCCGCAGTGACAATACTCCCCTTCCCCCCCCCCCCCCCCCTTCCCCCCCGAAGAAGAATGCCGAAGAAAACCAATGACCCTTGACAGGGTGTTTACTAACGTACATATCGTGCGTCCGAAGTAATCAAGATGGAACCCACTACTTAAAGAGATGTAAAGTTCTTGATCTGATATTTTACTGTTGAACATTGTGAAATACTTCGTGTGAGATTTGCTGTCATGATCTCGTTTTAAGGTGGAAGCCAGTGAGTATGTGCTAAAAGAAGACGGTCAGTTGCATCAAGTGAACAGATTGGCTGGAGAAAATAGTGTAAGTGGATCCAAATAAAGATGTTTTGGATATTTGCTATTTTGGTCCGCAGGAAACACGCATAACCAACCAAATTTACGATCCAAACCAATGTGGTGTAGCCACAGTGATACATGCTTGTATCTGAGTCTTGGTCTTCCACCTTTCCTTCTTCCAGTTGACAGCTCTTTGTAGAGCACCTCCTCTGGGAATTATGAATTCCTCCAACCACGCCCAAGCCACGTGAGCCGTCTTTCCGCTGGATGATAGCTCTTTCATGATATTACATGGATCAAAATGGACCTCACTGTTTGACTCAAGTTGTTGAATGTTCTGGGTTGTTAACAACTTGTTGACAAATTGTAACAAGCTTGACGGAAATATCAGACTTGTTTCAAGGTTACCCTAACAATTCTGCCACGGACCTGTTGTAACAGGATTGTCACAAAGTTGACAAACCAGTATTGTTATATCATGACTGTATCAGTCTTGTTGGAACAACTTTGTAACTAGTCTGCCATCAAGCTTGTTGACAAATTGTGACAAGCTTGACGTAATATATCAAACTTGTGAGAAGGTTCTCCTAAGAACGCTGATACAGAGCTGTTGTGACAAGATTGTCAAAAATTACACGGCTGTGACGGTATTGTTGTATTATGACTGTATCAGTCTTGTTGGAACAACCTTGTAACAAGTCTGATAGTCCATGAATGTCACAAGTTGTTCACAGCTTGTTCCAAGCTTGATCTATAACAACTGGGAAGAAGCAATCCGAACAGAACTTGTCAACAGCTTTGCAAGGTAATTTTAAGTCCCTCCTCATCTTTTGGTTTTTCGTTTAAGATTGGTGTTGTAGCTTGGCGTATGGCTTTAATCACTCCGGAATATCCCGAAGGAAGAGAAGTAAGAGAATGTTAGTTCCACTTGCGAAATCTTCGACGTGCCTGCTGTATTTGTTTTCCCTCGCATCTTTAGATAATTGTCGTCGCTAATGATATCACTCATGTGATCGGCTCGTTCGCTATCCAGGAAGATACTGTATTTGAGGTAAGCAATGATTTGCACAAGAAGTAGAATGAATTTTGATTTCCATAGTAATTGTGCCCTGTCACACGGTGCAATTTTTCTCGCAACTTGCAATCCAACTTTACTCTTGGGAGATGTAAAATTGGCAAATACAAGTTTCCATCACAGTTTGCTAATATACTTTTAACATACCAAATATTTGTGACAAATTTACATCTCTTAACAGTAGAATTGCGTAGCAAGTTGCAAGAAAAATTGCACCGTGTGACAGGGCCTTTACTATGGAAAGTTTCTGGCAAATCCATGGATTCTCGCCCAATCCTTAGCATTGAACATTTAGTGTAACTGCAAATTATCCATTAAACTTGGTTACTTTTGTTAAATTTCTTACAATGATGCCAAATACGGAAAATTAATATTACATAATTTGATTGGCTCGACATTTTCCTGAGCCAATTAAAATTTCGTGAAGTATCTTGAGTCCGCTTTTGACTTTATGAGATTGGCTATTCTATGTTAGCCGCAAGCAGCACATTGGTAACTAGACATATCAGCAAATTATGTTAATTGGTTACCTTTGTTCCATTCCATGCTTACATGATCATAGCAGGTGTCATCTACACAGCAAAAAATGAACAACCTGTTGAGGGTTGATGAGAGCAGGATTGAACAATGTTTTGCTGCCCACATTATTCAATGTTGACAACAACATTCTTCAGCATCGTTACACCATAGATATTAGAAAAAGGGATGGATTGGCAACTCTTTTGTTATCTATATTTTATCTTCAGTTGAGCACACCGGAAGCAAACATTGCCCAACTTGTATGGTAATTATGCTCATGAACTCAATTTCGTTTATGCGCATAATTACCATAGCGAGTTGTGCAATGTTTGTTTTCGGTTTATTCAAAATAACTGAACCGAAGATCGTGTACAGTATTGAATAGCGTTGCCAATCCATTACCCTTTCTAATATCTATGGTTACACCCGATTCAAGCTCAACAACATTGTTGTTGTCAACAGTCCAGAACAATGTGTGCAGCAAAACATTGTTCAATCCTGTTCTCGTCAACCCTCAACAGAGGCTGTTCATTTCTTGCTGTGTAGACATACGAGTTATTTATGCTTATACATTTTTAAAACTGTGGTATTTCCGTACATTATTAGAATTAGACTGGTCACTGCCACCCTCATTTCACTTGCAGTGACAATTATAAACGTAGACTCAAATCAATCTTACAGCATAAATAAGTGGTCGTCTGCAAGTAAATCACAATTCCTATTTCTTTCATTCATTCAGCGTGGTTTACAGTTGGCCCTCAATGCCGGTATTCCATTCATCTATGTCTCGGCCAATAGCGGCGCTCGTCTTGGTCTCGCTGAAGATTTAAAACTCCAGTTCAAGGTGGCTTGGGAGGATGCTGAAGCTCCTCAAAAGGTCAGTACAATCTCTTCTTGCCGTTCCGGCATTTTTATATTCACTCCCAAGGCTCGTTTGCATTTTTTTAATTGTGCAGATTGTGCCGTTGACGTCAAACGGCTGGCGTTGTAAACATCATAAAACGTGGTCCTCGCTAGCGGCATAACTATAAGAAACATAAAAAAAGATAACTTTGTCTTAGAGGTTTAAGAAGAAAAAGCAGAAAGTATTTTCTTTTGAATTTGCTTTTGCTCCAACATAGCTTATGCTCGTAGTCTTCTGCTTGTGCTTATGTCGATGCTTATGTCGCCCACTTCAGTGTGTTTCTTTGTGCTTATGTCGTTAGTGAGGACCAGCCATGCACAGCCATTCGGGTCATTCACACGATTTATTAATAGGATATAAATTTTTTTGCACTGCACTGTTAAAAATACATAACTTGTTACAAGTCTGTTCAGTTTGTTTATAACAAGTCAAAATGTTTACAAATCTCTTCACAAGTTGAAAAAGTTTGGAACAATTACCTTACAACTTGTAACAAACAATTACTTGTAACAAGCTTGTTAGCATCATCAGACACGTCACAAGGTTGTTTCAAGAAGATTGATACAGTTTTGCCAAAAAATACCCATATAGTTGTTAAATATTTCCTGCAACTTCGACTATTTTTCCGCCTCAGCCGCTATTTCAGTTTATTTAAGTAGATCATCAGAAAGTTCCTAAACAGATTCTCCTACTTTAGGGTTTCAAATATCTCTATTTAACTACGAACGACTTTAAGAAGGTAAAACATTAGACGATAGTTTCAATCAAATCAAAGCATTGTTTTATCAATTCCTGACGACTGGCAATTGACCAAGCTTTTTTCTTTTCAAGCTGAGTGCTTCAAACTCGGTACGGGCCGAAGCAATTGAAGAAGGCGAAGAATCGAGATACAAAATCACAGATGTTATAGGTGAATATCCTTGGTAGTCGTCGTTTTATTTTGTTGTTAAACATTGTAAAGAGATTTAGCAATATATTTTCTTTTTGGCTTATCGACAAGAACCTTTGAAGTAACGGTAAAATCCGCTGTTAAATTTTTGACAACATTAGCTTATTTTTGAAATATTAAAGAACAAACAACGTTAGCCATCTTGTTTTGTAATTAGGTATATTTCAATAGTAATAGTAATTATGTCTACTTTACAAGCATGGTATAGGTTTTTTGAATGTCTAAGACGGCGGATAGTAACTGTCTTTCTTTATTTCTTCGATATTTTAGAGACTAAGCATCTTATCAAAAAATTAATAACATATATTAAAGCTACTTTGAAGGTTCTTATTGAAAGTCTATAAGTAAGATATATCACTACAGAAAACGACGATTGTCTTAAGCAGCTTACTCATATATTTAAGTTATTTTTAATCATGTCCAGGCCGTGATGATCCAATTGGTGTAGAAAACCTACAAGGGTCAGGAATGATAGCTGGTGCAATGTCAAAAGCTTATGATGAAATTGTTACGATCAGTCTTGTAAGTTTTGATATAAGATAAGAGTATTTTAGTGGTAGTTAAGTTTAAAACGTGCCCCTTTGTAGTAACACTGGCTCAATAAGGGATGATCCTCACTAGACCTCTAGGAAGAACAGCTTAGAAGTGATACAGTTATCAAGTATAAATAAAGTTAGTTTAGTTTAGGTTTCCTCCTGTAGTAACACTGGATCAATAAGAGATGATCCTTACTAGACTTGTAGGAAGAACAGTTTGGAACTGATAAAGCTATCCAGTATAAATAGAGTTAGTTTAGTTTTAGTTTTCTCCTGTAGTAACACTGGATCAATAAGAGACGGTCCTTACTGAACTTCTTGGAAGAACAGTATATTTTTTCGTATTTATTAGGTGACATGCCGAGCAGTTGGTATTGGGGCATATTTACTGAGACTTGGTCAAAGAGTGATTCAAGTTGAAAACTCTCACATCATACTGACTGGCTATGGAGCCTTAAATAAAGTAAGCAGAACTTGACACTTACCAAAGAACTATCACATTTTACGAACATAACCTGGGTGACATGGCCTGGCAATAAGTAAACTTAAATATCGGAAAGTAGTGTTCAAAGGTTTTATTTGTAATTGTAGTTTTCCATTGTTAGCTGTTAGGTAGCCAGGTTTACACCTCGAATGTTCAGCTTGGTGGACCGTCAATCATGCATAACAATGGTAAGTTAGATGCAAGGATAGGCTTTGTAGGTAGGGGGGGGGGGGGGGGGTGAAAAGGAAGCGAGATCGCTAGCGGAAATATGTGATTTATGAATCTTCAGTTTTGGCTTGGTACACGGTAGGCATCTTTATTGAGGCAAGGAAATATCAGATAAGCTTGTGATGCTGCAATATTGGTTCAGTTCTGTAGCCTGCATTCTGAATGAGTATATCATACCTAAAGATCTACCAGGCGTCCTCAGCTCCCACCTCACCCCACCCCACCCCACCATCCTACTTACTGTATAAAATTCAAAACAATAGTCTGTACCAAATTTTGTCAATACTAATTTTAGTTACTCAAGTTTTGAAAAAAAAGACGTCTAAAAACACAGAAACTAAAACAGTGGGTTTAACGCTAGCTTTGAACAACCGGCTTTGATAATGACCCCAGCTCGATGAGCGTCCTTGTCATCAGAGGCCGATTGCACAAAAAAAGTGATCAATGAGAAATGTAGAAGAAGAAACTTTATTTCTTAATGTTGATATATTTATAGCTTTCATAAATCGAAGCTATCCATTCATACTTACATCTTCATTTTGTTAATTATCATGAAGTTATAATTCATTCGTAAAATGTATTTGCTAGGTACGTCCCATTTGGTGGTGCCAGATGATCTCAGCGGCTTGTTTAGTATCATTCAATGGCTTTCATATGTTCCTAGGGTGGGTTTCGTTTGTTTTTATTTTATGTCTAAGAAGATTTGTTACTTTAATTTAGATTTGCTCCAGTACTAATACTGGATCCTAACGAAACATGATCCTGACAGGACCTCTCGGAGGAACAGTTTAACTGATAGAGCTATGTAATAGAAAAGTTTAGGTTGTAATACGTTGGCTCAATAAAAGATGATCTTTACTAGGTGACTAGTAAGAACAGTTGATAAGAATAGATTTATGTAGTTCAACTAAAGTTGTTTAGTTTAGGTTTCCTCCTGTAGTAACATTGGCACAATAAGAGATTAAAAGAGATCCTTACTGGACCTCAAGGAGAAGAGTTAGTTTAGTTTAGGTTTCCTTCTGTAGTAACACTAGATCAATGAGAGATGATTCTTACTGGACCTCTAGAAAGAACAGTTTAGAACTGATGGGGCGATCCAGTATAAATAATGTTAGTTTGGCTTAGGTTTCCCACTGTAGTAACACTGGATCAATAGGAGATGATCCTTGCTGGACCTCTAGGAAGAATGCTGTTGCTGAGTATTTTTGAATTTTGATTTTGACTCGGCTTGTTCGATATATCCTTTTAGTGTAAGAATGCGCCATTACCGCTGACAAAGATAGTGGACCCAGTGGAAAGAGAAATTGAATTTGTCCCATCCCGCGTGTGCGATCCGAGACATATGATTGCTGGCAAGAACGAGAAAGGTATTTGGCGTTACAGTTCGTAAAACCTGTTTATTAGTACAAAGTTGACTTTGCACTATTGTGACGAGGAAAAACTCAATCGAGTGAGCGATCAACGTGGAATAAGGTGTAATTCTCCGTCTGGTCTAAACTATAATACTGTACCTCATGTTCGAAGCGCCATAGTTTTTCTACTTAATACTATCACATCGCATGCATGTTCGTTGAGGTTATTGTCCAATCGTCAAACGAGGGTTAACAAGGTCTATCTGTGTTCTGGGAAGTTGGGAGAAGATCACTTTTAAACTTTCGGAATCTCAAACAAAAATTTCAGTTGCATAAACTCGTAGGATATAAAATCATTGCTAACACAAAATTAATTGTAATGGGCACCTTTGTTCGATCTCCTGAAAATTCAAGAGTGATCTTCTCCAAACTTCTCAAACTACAGATAGACCTTGTTAACCCTCAGTTGACGCAATGTCAATCAATACATTATACAAACCCTCCACTTTTTCAAAATACAAAACAACTGTAACTCCGAAAATAAACATTTTAATAATCATAATGATTATTAAAATGTTTATTTTCGGAGTTACCGTTGTTTCGTATTTTGTGAAAATACTCAGTGGTTCACGAAATCTCCACTTTATCCCATTGACGTTAAAGGTGTTGAAGTCAATCACACATGCGAGTTTTTGCGTAAGGATCTCGCTACACCCAAACATATGATATAGTCGAATACTCTTTGTGAGAGCACTTATATTCCGACATAATAAGTGCTGCTCAGGTTTTGTTAAATGAATGAAATCACCGAACAAAGATTACATTCACGACCCAACATTTCGACACTCCGGTTTAGTGTCTTCATCAGGGGTGGTCTGATGTTGAAACTCACGACCTTATATGCTGTCAAGGTGACGTCATCTACCAACAAGATGTAAATACTCTTGTGGTAAATGACTTCCGTCATCCCTATTTAAGGCACAAGGGCTCGCATTGATATGCCAGGCTTCCAAACAAAGCCTTTGACCATAACGATTGTTAGTGGTAAAGACTTTAGAATCTTCTCACGCAATGTTATGGCTTGTTTCACACACGTGTTCAGCCAAAACTGATTTTGAGCTGTTAAAATTAGAAACAGCCCTTTGATGTTCTTTCAAACGTGTGCAAAACTGGCGTTTTGTTTGACCCAGATATACTTTTTCGCAATCACCGCATGGTATGGAGTATACAGCATGTGTTTTCTGATCAGTCGGAACGCGATCCTTGGGTTTCGCAAAAATATGTCCCAATGTCTGAAAGGGTTTCAGGGCAACCTTGATACCACAATTATTAAGAACTCTCTTGATTGGTTCCGCAATTCCTTGAATGTACGGGACTATTGCAAAAGCTTTCACAGCGGAGTCACCCTCTGGAGAGTTGCAATGAGTCAAGGTTGGACGCCTTAAACAATCGTAGAGAAAGCTCTTAGGATAATCGTTTTCTTTCGGAATATTGGTTACATATTGTCCTTCGATTCCATGCACTGGGATTCAGTCGCCAATAATACATTGGAATGGGATTCGTGCAAGATAGCTACTAGGACTATGGTATTTGTGCACCTGGGCATTGAGATTTGGCTAAATACCAACCTAAATTTACGAGGCTTTGTGATTGCACTTATGAAACAAAAGTCGTCACTGTTTGTGATTCGTTCTTTCTTGTCTTTCATTGTTAAAACCAGACACTCACAAGGCCTGTTAGTATGAGTTGGTGGCGACCCTAGGATTTAGTCAAAACATGGGCTGGGAACAGGAACCCCCCTTCAGAATCCTGTTATTACAAGAGCTGACGTTATTGTCCTCTCATTGGTGCGCGTAATGTACACTCAACCAAAAAAGTCAAGTCAAGAGCATCACGTATTATTTTGAAGATCGCCTGTCCGAATCTTAAAGCTGTGTCGGAGACTTTCGAGTTTAGTAACGAACATTTGACGTTATAAGTGTTATATAATCAGCTAGAATTCGCGTATATGTAGCAATCGAATATTATAATCATTATTAGCATATAGATACGTAGTCAAACTAGCGTAAACGTGCATGGTGTGGGAAACGAAAATGCATCGGAATAATTCTAGGGCCATTGTAACCGCACACAAGCACAAACAGACGTGACATAGCAACCGATTATCTAAGGCGCAGTCGGAACGTATGCGTAGAGACTTGGTGAATATTTCCGTAGAGAACAAGGACTGCTCAATAATTTACTGTAAATATAACCCGTGAATATTTATAGTTAAACACATAAGAAGAAACATTAGAGGAAGATCGTTGGATCAAACGCTAGCTTAGAACAACAGTTCGCTAGTAAGCTTATTGATTGTAATAACCGGATAAGATACGGTGTCAACGTGACCTGTGAACTTTTACATTGCACTTTGTTAAACGTATATTGTGTGATCGTGATTTAAAGTTGTTGGGCGAAACAAAAGGACGCAATCCCCAGTAGCTGGAAGGAGCTAAAGTTTCGAGCTCTGTTTTGCGTGTTAATTCATAGAAGACTAGCAGCAAAGAATTTTTAAAATATCAAGAGTGGATAATAGAGGTAAGGCGTTATTGAACACGTTTACATCGTCATTTATTTCTGGTTTATTTTTCACACCCGCAAATATTAATATAAATGCCTTTAAATGATGCCACTGTAAAACTTGTGCAATTCTGCTTAATTCTTTCATTAACTGTCATGTTAATGTACTAGCTGGGATTTCTTGTGGTAAAATATATCGAAATTATGAACATAACTTGAAAAACAGTTTGTAGGGTGAATATAACGCCAGTTAGTAATGCACAACACGTTATTGAGCTGCTTGTACTCCACCCATTTCCCTGACTAATACAACGCCATGGTTGCTCCAGAATTTGCCTGACTAATGTAGTATTTTTTATTTATTCCGAGATGCAGATTTTAAAATGTGGTTGGAGTGGATGAACAGTTCCTTCCATAATCAAACAAATGAAATGTTGTCATTGGACAGTGATTGGATCAAAGTTAATGAATTTCATCACAAACTTAACGAATTTTATCACAAACTTGCCCTTGCAGAGAAAATTTTGTACATTTTAATAAGCATTGTGATCATTCTGGGAAATACTTTGGTTTTGCTGGTGACCTGGAGAGAGAGAAGTCTTCATCAACCAAATAAATATTTTATTGCTTGTTTGGCTGTCACTGATCTTTTGGTCGGAATTTCCATAGGACCAGCGAGGGTGTATGCTCTGAGTTTGGATGATAGATCGCTGCCTAATATTCATTTCTGTCGTTTCATAGTATGGATAGATACCTTGGCGTTAACAGCATCTGTATGTTGTTTGATGTTCATTAGTTATGATCAATATCTTAAAATCAGCAAACCACTTCAGTACAAATCCAGAATGACAACTTCGAAATCGTTAAAAATAATATTTATCATTTGGTTGTTTCCAATCGCAGTTGCTACGTACGCCGCCACTCCTGGTTCAGGCAGCGAAGGATTTTTGTCAGGTTTTGCTCATCTTTGCCGTCTAGATTATAATGCAAGTAATAGTGAGGCATTCTATACTTGTGCCTCGGTGATTTTGTTTCTTGCCGTCTTAGTCATGCTTGTTATGTATGCTCGTATTTTTGCTGTTGCTCATCAACGACAGAAAATGTTGCGAGATGGCAATCTGGGTGAAACAAGCACTTGTCAAAATCAAAGAAGCATCTTGCGTCAAGACCTAAAAACTGTTAAAATGTTGTTGGTTGTTGTCGGAGTTTTTTGTTTTTGCTCTCTTCCTGTTAGTGTTTGGAATATTTTAGTTATGTACTATCCAAATTTCTCTGATTATAGCAATCTGTCCTTAAGCTATCAGTATCGTCTGTTAATATTTGGCTCTATAGTTTCTCTCCTATCACTTTCTAACAGTCTGTACAATCCATTCATTTATGCGTGTCTGGACCAAACCTACAGAGAAGCTTTCAAACGTCTGTTTCAGAAAATGATGTGTCGCACAAGATCATACACCGAACAATCTCCTGCAGCGATAGAGTTGCATCATTAAGAAATAATTAACTTTGAGAAGTTTCTTCAAATTCCTTCTGTGCTGCTGTGCAATCCTATTCCCCAGCGGGGACAGCTCTATGCCAATTAATTATGGAAACTCCGAGTAGCGAACAAAAGATTTAGATTGCTGATTATCGCTGGCGATTTTTGATATACGAGAACTGTATGCTTACGAAAATTTTGCCCATTTTTGAACAAACAATTTACTTACTAAATATTCTTAGATAGCATGCAAATAATATAGTTTTAGCGTTTTATACCATTGTAAGTTATCTGTGATTTCAATAGTTCGATTTTACTATCATTAACAATCATAATGTAATTTAATAAATAAGCAATAAATAAAAGAACCTAAACTTTGGGGGGAAATTTGCCGTGTTTTTCAAAATTGCAGTTGTTTTCGTTTTTTGTATGAAGTATAACTTTTTACTAGCTTCAATTTATCTTACACTGTCCGATCTTTGGCGTTAAGTATTTCGACTCAAAACTAAAAAAAAACCCACTTTCGAAATTTGGGTGTCGTTGCTAATTTAGCTATAGGCGTGGCTATTTCACCTTTTGGTCAAAAGTAATTGTTTATTATTGTGTATTCCCGCTCTGTTAATCATGTCAGAGACGTCACAACTGAAGACTTCAAGTTCGAATTAAATTATCGACGGCGATCAAATGTCAGAAACAACTATCGTTGTGAAGTTTCACTAGAGACAAATTTGTAAATGCTTTAGCATAGAAAAATGTTATTGTACAATTAAACAACCAACGTCTGTATTTGTTTTAAATGTTGAGATCTTTTGGAGTGTATGTTTGGTCATGGTCACTGTGTATGCTGGCTTTGTATCTCAGTAAATACCCACATTGGAATGTCTGCTTTCGCTTTTAAAAATAATTACCAACGACAAACAATCGTTAATACACAGTCAGACAACACGGAACAATCGTGATTTGAAGTACTGACTTGATAAACAGTGCGAGTTGCATTTAACTTAGCGAAACATTTAGCCGAAAATCCAAGGGTTTGTTCGATAAATACCTGAATTTGAGCGCACCATGTTACTATCCCAGTAGTGTTCTGATCCCATTTCTCGCTCAATGTTTTTTGATAATTTATTGTTTTTATGAAACTTTTTAAATAATCAGCATCAGTGACGATATTTCTCGACAGCTGGAAATGAACGCAAACATTCAGTGTTGGTTTTTACCTTTTTTACACCCAAAAGAAGTTTTAGAAGTAGATGTAGTTTCTTAGATATTGCCATTCGCGTTTTCAATTATATGTAATTGAAGTGAAGTTACAGGTTCCAAATTGAAGCCTATCAGGCCGTATCACTGTTGTCATTAGCGCTTTAGCTTGCGTTTCCAGTCCATTTCTTTGATTTTCCAGTGTTTGTCTTCCCAGTATCCGCACGTTCATAACTAATCCACTAGTTGACATTTTTTAATGGAAGAAAATCGCCTAAGTCTTCACGTAACTGGTTTGCCTTTTAGATCACTGGGTCAGTGGATTTTTTGACCGAAATTCCTTCATCGAAACACTGGATGGCTGGGCGAAAACAGTTGTTTGTGGAAGAGCGAGGTAGGTTGAGGATGATATAAAACTGACGTCGGTAAAAACTAATGGTGCTTTCCAATGTAAATAGAGGTTTCCTCTTGTAGTAACGCTGGATCATTAACAAATGATCTTTACTCGACCTCTAGGATTAGGAAGAATAGTTCAGAACTGATAGAGCTATCCAGTTTAAGTAAAGTTAGTTCAGTTTAGGTTTCCTCCTCTAATAACACTAGATCGATATGAGATGATCCTTACTGGACCTCTAGGAAGAATAGTGTGAATAAATTACTTTAATTTAGGTTTCCTTCTGTCGTAACGTTGAGATGATTCTTGAATAGGAAAGTTCATATAGAGCTTTCCAGTATTAATACAGCTAGTTTAGGTCAGATTGTTTCTTTGAATTGAATGGACTTTTGCAAAAGCTCGGATTGCAGAAAGCTTGAACGAGTAAACGAGCGGGCTTGAAAGCAGTTTTCTGTGATTGGAATTCAACATATGAAAGTCTATTGCTAAGAGGACAGTTAACAAGTTTACATAATAGGAGATTGTGGGATATAGCAATATTCATGTTTAAAGTCAAACAAAGGTTACTTCCAAGTAATAGGCATATTTTCGAACACATCAACGAATTATAACCTTAGAAATTCAGACTTTTTTATACCAAGATTTAGTTCTGTAAAATACGGAAAACATTCATTAAGATTTTGTAGACCAAATTTGGTCAAAATTAAAATCTGAGGACAGAAAAGAAACTTCGTTGTCTGCTTTTAAGCGTAAGATCAGAAATACTGATCTTAGTATTATTGCATGATAGGTTCTTAATAATTATAGTGAGTATTAAGATTAATAAAATTTGGGTAGGTATATTTGTAAATTAGTGAGTATTGATAGTTGTAAATATGTTGCTATTAAGTATCCCCAAGTAGTAGATTACTGTAACCAGCTGGATGATAATGACACAGTAATAAAGTATCTATCTATCCATCTATCTATAATTATTAATTCGATATTTTTAGACTGGGTGGAATTCCCATGGGTGTCATTGCTGTCGAGACTCGCGCAGTCGAAGTAACCGTACCTGCTGACCCAGGAAACCCGAGCTCGGAGGCTCAGCTCTTCACACAAGCTGGCCAAGTATGGTACCCAGACTCTGCATTCAAAACTGCGCAGTGTATCAAAGACTTCAATAAGGAACAACTGCCTTTGATTATTTTTGCTAACTGGAGGGGCTTTTCTGGCGGGCTAAAAGGTACTTGTGTATGCGTGTGGGTTAGCGGGGGGGGGGTTCTCTGTCTTTAACTAAGCTTAAATCAGGATAATTCAGGGTGTTAGGTAGCCTATATGGTGTCCCACAGTTGACAAAATGCTACTCTTTATCTATGTTGGGGTTTGTTTGTGTATGGTTTTTACTTTGAATCAACCAATAGTGATGTCTAGTTTCGCAAATTGTTTCCATTATTCATGAAAAGCCGAGTCCAACATTCAGCTATTGGTTGTTCACGCAAATACGATAGGCACGTGACGAGACGGGTACTGTCTTTTCCAAAAAGTTGGACAATAACATAGATAATGATTTCTATTGTTTTGTAAGAAAGCTTGTAATCATGTATAATTCTATGAGTGTCCGTTGGACAAAGTCTTCTCAATTGGGATGATAAGCAACTTTACCAGTCAGCTTTGTTGTGTCTTGGATAAGGACTAAACCCTCCTTTAGCTTAATTAAGTCTGCTCTACTATGTTTACGAGGTTCAAGAAGGTCCTTCTTTATGTAGGACAAAGATATTTGAGTGCTAAGTTTTTATACTGACTACTGTACAGTCTACGTTCTTCTTAACATTCTTTTAAAATTAGTGAATATTACTTAACTTACTTTTATTAATTTATTCTACTTTTGTAATTGTCTTTTTCATTGAATAAATCCTTTCTAGACTTTACTAATCAGCTCTGAGCGAGAAGATTCTGTTTTATCAGAGGAATGTCTATACAGCTAATTCAATAAAAGTTGTCCTTCCAAAAGCATAAACTGCAAACTATGAGAGCACAAGGGATGACGGGTTTTGCTAAATTCGGAATTATTTCTTTGAAACAACATCGAGGGCGCATAGGAAACTAACGACGAATAACTAATGAAACTAACGAACATACCAAAACAAAGTCAACATTGTTTTATTTTATCATTTTATTTTGTTCAAATTTACGGGAATGATGTAAAAAATAGTCATCCTTGTCTAAATTACCGAAAATGTCTTCAGAGCAGCTTGATAAACCCTCCCTGCTATTTTATTTGTCTCCCTCGCTCACAGAATATTACTTCCCCAATTTGCCTTCCCCAATATGTAGAGCCCGTTTTCCAAAACTGACGATATGGACTAAATAGTATAAGCTACTTTTCGCGACGATATGGTTGAAGTGGAAAATGGACTTAACACCCTGACTTTCCCTTGCGTGAATGCGGCTAATGAAGAAAGTGATGACCTGACGCCAATATTTCTTTCAGACATGTACGAAGAAGTGTTGAAATACGGCTCTCTGATTGTGGATGCTTTACGTAAATACCAACAGCCTGTCTTCATCTACATCCCTTGTAATGCAGAACTGCGCGGTGGAGCATGGGTGGTCCTGGATCCCACTATCAATCCGCAGATGATGGAAATGTACGCGGACGAAGAGTCTAGGTACGAATGTATTGATGACGATATACGAGATGATAGGGGCGTGCTAAGACCATTCTGGTAGGAGCGAGAAGGGGATGCCTTCTTGTACAGAGGCCGCCCATACTATCTATTCTATTGATAGTTCTAACGTTGTTATTTCTAACACGAATTTTTTCATCGACGATGTTTGGGAAGTGGGGGCGGGGTCTTTACACGCCCCTATATACACCTCTCTGCCTTCAAAGATGTGTGTTTGTGCTTTTTTGTGTCTACCACACCTAACTGAAACTCAGTCGTTAGATTTGCTCCTACCCCCACACCCTCATAAGAAAGCTGGTAGTATGGCTTTTTCTTTGCCCTTGAGCTAGGTTAGGTTTCTGTTCGTCCATGACTTGCTTCTGCACCCTATCTGGCCCTCCCCTCACCCAGGCTATATCATTATAGTGCTGTATTCCCCCCTCCTCCACTAACTAAACCAGGGCTCGGTTGCACGAAAGGTGTATAGCGCTATCCACCAGATGTTTGTCAACAGCCGTAGGAAAGCATAAAAAGCAGTGACGCCAGGGATATCCACCATACAGGCAAAGAGTAGAGACTGCAAAGAGGGACCACTTCAGTCAAAAAAGCGTAAGGTGCTGTCGTGATGATTCGTCATGGGCGCCATGTTCCTAGCCAGTGCCCTAAACAGAAGTATTTCCCCCCGGTATTAGTAACCATTTTTAATATTTCAGGGGGGAGACAAGCATTCAATATTCGTCATGGGCGCCATGTTCCTAGCCAGTGCCCTAAACAGGAGCATTTCCCCCCTGAAATATTAAAAATGGTTACTAATACCGGGGGGAAATGCTTCTGTTTAGGGCACTGGCTAGGAACATGGCGCCCATGACGAATCATCACGACAGCACCTTACGCTTTTTTGACTGAAGTGGTCCCTCTTTGTAGTCTCTACTCTTTGATACAGGAGATAAAAAGTGACAAGAGATAGAAAGTTTGAGAACATCACTATCCGGTGGATAGCTCTATTCATCCTTCGTACAACCGACCCCAGATCTTTACTTTCGTCTCTCTCCCCACTCCTGACCAAAGGCTGGGTCTTACCCTTACCTCTATCCCCACTTCTTTGAGAACCAAGGTAAGGTGTGTATAGTGGTCGTTAACCTCGTCCCTTTTCTACAGAGGAGGTATCCTAGAACCTGCTGGTGCAGTGGAGATCAAATTTCGAAGAAAAGATCTCGTCAAGGCTATGAGACGTTTGGACGACACATACAGCAAGTTGATACAAAAACTCGCTGCTCCAGGTATGTACACAGGTCTGCTGCAGGCTTGTTGTCGTCAGTCATTTCACGTGTTATTATTTGAAAGCTTTACAAACTCTTCAAATATCACTCGCACTGCTTATCCTTAATTCTACGACCTACATCCAAAGTTTTTTGCAGAGAATTTTTAGGAACTTAAACGGCCCCTAAAACTCGATCTCACTTGAATTTTGAAACTCAATCGTCTCTCACCAAAGTGTTCAGCGCAGTTAAAATGAAGTTGCTTGAGTTAAATTCGTCACGAATAGATAATAAAATTTCATTTGGATACCCAAGAACTAAGAAAAATGGCCGGAAACCGTTTAACTACACAAGTAAAACTGTACATTAGTGATAGTCGTATACAATGACCTGGACTCGCTCTTTTCATTTCAAATATTACCCATGTCTCAACTACTCTAAGGGGCCCAAGAGAAAACCCCAAACGAAACCCTCATATCTCATGTTTAGGTAATACATTAGACATGAGCAGTTCGTATTCATTTATAATCTTAAAGAAATGTATGATATTTGGTTGAAAAATGAAATTTAAAGTTCATCTAAATGTTTTATCTATACAAATTGTATTTCTAATTGTCAGTCAATCTTTTCATAGAAACCAAATAAAACAATTAGTTACATGCAGAGAGTGACATGTATGTGTTTCTTTAAATCTGTTCTAAGATTTGTCGATCAAAGATCGAAAGGCAGTGGAGAAACAGTTAAAAGAACGAGAGGAAACTCTGTTACCAGTCTACCAACAGGTAAAGATCCAGTTAGATCAGTCAGTTGCAGTTAGTTTACTCTTGTAAAGCGATTTTGCTGCGGTTCTGGACGATGAGGACAGGACCTGTTAGGATGAGATTGGCTTTGGAGACATCAATCCCCCCGTTAAATATATAATCAATGCCTAAAATATATGGGCATGTTTGATACGCCAATAATATGTTTACCACGCTTTGGGAACAATGATCAGGGGGGAGGGTGATATCACTGGAGGGGAACACCTTTGTTCTCAAAGTGTTGTCCAAACGTCAAAGATCATAAAACATGCTCCATAGAAATAATAGGTAACATGCTCGTATCAGTCATCAAAAGTCTTCAGACTTGATGCAAATTGATATATCTTGAACCTACTGGAAGTTGTTGAAACAACTTGCAGAAAGCTTGTGGATAAAAATTCTTAACAACATGCATCAAGCCTGTTGACAACTTGCAGCAGACTTGTTATCGTCAGGCCGGAATAAGCAATGCGAACGCATCCCGACATCGGCTTGATGATCGCAAGGAACAAGCCTTTTGCAGACTTGTAAATCCACGACAGCGCTTTTAAGTCCATATTTCACAACTGATTTATTTTCTGTAACGTCTTTGTTGTATTTAGGTCGCTATAACCTTTGCAGATCTCCACGATACAGCTGGAAGGATGCATGAAAAAGGAGTCATTTCGGTACGTAATGCGGTACTTCAACCTTTCAAACGAACGGTATTTGACCATAGGCGCACAGAAGCATTGGATCTGTTGCCACCTAAACGATACAAGCAGAAATTTGAATCATCCAATTTGTATTTTCAATCTTTTTTCAACATTTGTTCAACATTTTGAAGGTTGTTTTAGACGTTGGTTCAACGGTTTCACCAGCGTAATTTTCAAAGTATAATTTTGTGGAAATATCACGGAAATTTTACTATCGCAATGCTTATGTTTGTCATTATCGATAATAAATTTATGTGGTGTTTTCACAAAATTATACTTTGATAATCACCATGCAAACGTGCATGCAAGAATTTACAACGTAATTTTGCTAACAGTTTAAGATAATTGTTTCATTAGGAAGTCCTTAAGTGGAAACAATCACGAAAATTTTTCTACTGGCGAATTCGTCGATTGTTACTTGAGAAAAGCGTCAAAGAACAACTTGGCCAAGCGAACAAGTAAGTACCGCACTAGACATCACATATTAGTTCGGTGACCACTGAGCCTGCGGAAATACAGTCTATTCTCGCCTTCCGCGACATCCTGCTATTACGAACACTTTGTAAATCTGGTTAACGATAAAATTTTGATCAGCACGTGAATTTCACAATATGCGATTTGTGTTATCTTTAGGGATCTCTCTGATGGTCAGTTAAGCTCGATGTTGGAAAGACTTTTCCTAGAGAATCAGGGAACAGTCAAGGTCAGTCGGGAACCCTTGTTAGTACAAATCTGTTCACAATTTGTGTTCGCAATGCTTGTTCTTGTTGCTGCACCACTTTGAAACAAGCTGGTAAGAAACTATCACAGGCTTGATGGATACAATCACACTTGTTACAAGGTTGTTCTAAAAAGTCTCATACCGTCATGGAATAACCAGACTTTTACAAGGTTGACGAAATAAGGCTGCAGCAATGTTGTTATAGCATGACTGTTGCTATCACAACGAAATCATTTGAAATTTGCACACATCAAAGAATGAGTCCTCCTTGATGAAAAAAACTAAGTTAATTTAGATCTGTGAAGATACAGTTGAAAGAGTTTACTAGAGTTTACTAGAGTTTACTAGAGTTTACTAGAGTTTACTTGTTGTTCTTTACCTTTTTTCCACTCTCTTATATGTGAGCAAATTCTAACGAAATCGCTTGAAACTTTGCGCAAGTGACCAAATCACTAGTCTTGGTTGTTGAAAAAACTTTGTTCATCGATTTGGCATTACTGTTTGGCCTTCTTCCTGTGCTGTATGTGAGAGTTAAATACCGAGAAGGAGGGGCTGTATGTCATATACAGCCCGCGAGGACGCGCAGCGTCCGAGGGCTGTATATGACATACAGTCCGACTTTCGAGGTATTTAACTAACTTATTTTATTTTTGAGGAGGTTTTCTAATAGAATCTTTCGACTTTAAACAATTTAAGTCGAAATTCGTCGAGATTTTTCCACAAGTTTGATCTAATTATTTATTCAAGGGCTGTATCTGAGATACAGCCCGCGGTACATCAAAGAAAACCGACTCAAATATAAAATAAGTGTTCATTCGGCAACTTCTCGTATTTCATGTTTGGAAACTGTTTTCCTTATTTTACAGTCATATCTCTGGCATGACAATGAGGTCGTAGTCAAGTGGTTTGAAAGCGATATGGCAAAGGAAGAAGGCTCAGTCATCGCTGAAAATATCAAGTGGATCAAACGAGATTCTGTATTGAGACAAATCAAGTCGTAAGTGTTTTAGCTTAAGTTTGTTGATCATTAATTTCACTTGAAGCTCAGAATCGAATAGCGAAGGACATCGCTCAACTTTTCTCAAGTTTTGTGGAAGTTGTGAGGTCATACACAGTCAAAAACGGGCAAGTTGCAACCGGTTTGTAGACATCGTGCTCTTGACTTGTTATCGAGCTGATGTCAGGATGCGTTTGCATGATTTGCGACAGCTTATTAAAGACAAGTCTTTTGCAAGTTGATAGTCAAAACTTGTTAGGTTCCCAGGATCCGGTACTTTTTGCACCTCTTTGCTTCATGAAGATAAAGAAATTGCCTGTTATAGATTTGACTATCTAAGATGGCGGACGGCTAGTGTCTGCATCCTGACAATAAAAAACTAAACAACGGATATTACGGTTACTTCAAAACAGAAGTGGAAAGAGTATCGGCCTCAGAGAAATTTTGAGCTTTGATGATTAACTGTGCACAAATTCGTCTTTGTTACTATCGTAATTTGATCTAAATTTTGCAGAAAGTCTTTAGTCCTAAACCAAGTTTCCCAGAAATAACAAAACTTTTCCCACTTCTGCCTCAGAGTCCTATCGGTAAGCGATGAATAAATATATTGCGACATCCCTTTAAACTGAATGAAACTTCTCTAGGTTGGTCCAGGAAAATTCAGACGTTGCAATGGACTCGATTATTCACATCACGCAACAAATGTCTCAAGCCAAGCGAGCTGAGGTTGCCAGAATCTTAGAAGCATTCGACTCGACGAAACCAACGAACGGTAACGGAAATGGCAATGGTAGTGATTGTCTAAACGAGTGAATTACCAAATCAGCGCGTGTGTTGCTCGGAAACAAAAACTGACTTCAGTGAATATTAACGAAATACATTCGCAATCACTTCTAGTCGACACTCATTGACGTCAGCTTTTGTTGCAAGTAGTGAAATATTAGAAGGAAAACTTAATAGCTAAGAGAGCTTGTTTAGTTTTCTATAACAGTCTCCTGGTATTATGATTTTATGCTGGTTCTAAACTGTCCTTTCTAGAGGTCCAGTAAGAATCATCTCTTATTGATCCGGTGTTACTACAGAAAGAAACCTAAACTAAACTATTTATACTGGATAGCTCTGTAAGTTCTAAACTGTTTTTCCTAAAGGTCCAGTAAGAATAAATCTCGTATTGATCGAGTGTTACTACAGGAGCAAACCTTTGTTCAATCATGGATCATATCCACAAAAGAAAACAGTGAATGAAAGACTTAATGTTTGTAAAGATGCTGTAAAGTCCTACTGTAATTTAATTTATGTGATTGTAATATATGATAGACCAACTTGAATATCTAACGTTGTTCCGGTTTGCCCTGCTCGTAAATGAAGATAAACCAGATGTTAAATTAAGAAAACCTCGAAAGATGCGAAATTTGAGCAGTTCCCTTTGTTTTGAGCAGAATCGCTGTGCAGAAAGGACTTTACAGCATCTTCAAATCTTTTGCAAGTAAGCTATTTCGCCCTTTGTCAAGAAATCCTAGAAGGTATTACCAGATTCCGGATTTGTACTAGTGCATGGATTCTGAATTCGTACAAGTAGATTCTGCCAGATTCCCACTGGTAGACTCCGCAATTCTACGATTGGATTCCGTTTTACTGTTATTGATTTCGGAACCCTTCTGATAAATTTTCCTGGATTTCTTTACAAAGGTGATACATTAATATAATCAAATCCAGATTGATTTAAAAACTAATGCAAATATGGGGCAAAATGACTATAATAAATACCTAATAGGAATATCAAGAAATATGTTTGTCAAAGTAAAAAAAAGTTTTCTATGATTGTTTGTACTGTACTGGTCTTGTATTTTGCCGAAAATAAAATAGTCATTATTCTCGGAAGCTCTAGCTTCGAAGGCGAGCTACTTCATGTAATTTAACATATTGTATCATCAATGACCAGTGAACTCTAATACAACTGGAACGATAACTCCTATGTTTTCGTCCTATGATTGGATGAAGCCAAATTTGAAGCAAAAGGCGGGAACCGCGCGGGGAAAATGGCTTGTTCGAAAGGACTGGGGAAAGTTACGAGGAGTGGAAAGTTTGTTTTTGAGCGAAAATATGCTTGAAAAATGAGAATTTTCATCACAAGACTTCAATTTTAAAGATTCGATCGTGGTTTTCTGGATAGTCCTGACTGTTCTACACTTTGTTACGGCAAAAATTGTGGGCTATCACTTTTTTACTCTGGAAAATGACGAAAGTTTCAACGTGCCGAAGCAAACTACGAGGCAAACTACGCTCTTCAATTGGAAAATATATTGCTTTAAAACATTTCAACACTTCCAAAACGTCTCTTGTGCTAAAGTCCAGGTATCGTTGTCTATTTTGAGCTTTTAGTCTTTGCTGTAGCCCTTCTAATACGTGAGTAAATTGAGGTTTTCGAAGTGGTGTATTTGTATGGTTAATTCAAAAATATGTATAAAACTTACATTTTTCGTCAGATAGCATTAGTTTTAAAGCTTTAAACTTCGGTTACGGATAGTTCTTGGCAGCCTCTTCCATCTAACTGTTAAAACTCGAGAGGTAACATTTTTTTAAAAAAGATATTTCGTGACAAAGTTTTCGCCGGAACTGTTTTTCATTTTTAGCAGCCAAAAAATATTTTAAAACCTTACTGGACGTCCTAGAAAGTTGAGGTACATGAAATTTCAATCTATCTAGAAAATATTTAGCACCTAACTGGCTCTAAAACACGAAGTTAAAGGGTCGAAAAGAGCTTTTGAAAATAGGTCATATTTTCGCGGCGTGACGTACATGGCGGCCTTCAATTTGGCTTCAAAGATGGCGGCCAAGTTATCGTTCCAGTTGTATTAGAGTTCACTGTCAATGACTCAAGTTTTAGCGGGAAATATAAAATTTCGAATCCACGTTCGCTTTGCAGCATACAAATATGTCAACGAAATATGAACAAAAAAGAGCCGAAAACGTGTCAAATTCTTCGATAAAGAAGTGAAAATTCCCTGCAAAATTCAACCAAAACACAAGGTATGCTATGCTTTTGTTTATTAAGTGTAAATGTTAGTTTAAACTTTAAAGCTTGCTTTTGCGGCTGTTGTTACATGGTCAACTCTTATTGCGTTTATGGTGTTTTATTTAAACACAAACTAGGAAATAATGTTACTTTTTTGGAACATTACTCATGCGAATCAGATTAAATAAGCAAGGATTTGCAAAGGATTGCGTAGATATAGGAGGGATTACAAAAAAGACTTTATCGTATTCGTGCTATGTACAAAATGGCCGCCAGCCTGCATGAACAACCGGCAATACATAACCACGGCGACATTTGCTGCCCAAGAGAGTCCTTATCTCTCCCAATAATATCCATAAGTCTTTTTTTTATTTAGGGGGAATTAGGCAAAAATACCTGGCCCAGTCAGGTTTCTTATAATTAGGTTTCCTATTGTTATTATAAATAGAAGTTTTTTAAAATAAGTTATTTTTTTAAAACTTCTTGTGATGGTATTAATCATTGAATAATAAAAACAAAAATATAATGAATGTTAATCAACAAAAACGGAAGTGAAAGTTTCAGAAAAACAATTAATTCCAATGTCTTGTTGAAGAAATGTAGGTAGTAGGTTGGATTTCTTATTTATTTCTTATGATTGTCTCCCAAGAAATCTGGCACCCAGAGCCTTTTCTACACCACAAATTGGGTGAAACAATTAAACAATTGCTCAAAGGTTTTTGCAAAGAATGGGGTTAGTGAACTAAAGGGTATACGTGACATGAATGATGAATTTAAATGAAAAAAAAATTAGAAAAGTCTAAATTAAGATTTATTTCAATGAGTGCATTGTTACTTTGCAAAGTTATTAATAAACACACTATTTGTGGCAAATTTCCTTCAAATATTGATGTTATTTTTTCAGTATATATTATCTGATGCCAAGTTTACAGTTTCATGAAATTTAAAGTGATTTCTCAAAAAAACTGGCTCAAAATATGACAGAAATACACAAGAAATTTCAGAAGAAAAATTCACTAAGCAGGCCGTTCCTTTCTTGTTGTAACTTTAGCAAATTCTCACAGCTGAACAGCAGTTCCTCTGAAGTATTGTAGCAGTTCATACGGTGCCTAAACAAACACAATTACAGGACAGTTATGTGGTGGCAGATGTCATGTAGGCAGGTTTCATTGGGCTTATAGCGCATACACAGGGCTGCAGCTTGTAGGAAGGGTGTAACATCTAGTTTTACTGACCAATATGTGATGTATCTATCTAAAATTAATATATACACTCGGTTTGTAGTTCTACATCATACATATATGTAGAGAGATCAGGTCTCAAACCAGTGGTCTCATGGCATGATTAGTGCCATGGCAAGATCTTGCCATAATCTTTCCAGAACTTGGAGGGAAACACCACGTAAGTTTATTATCGCCAAGCTTTTGAAAGCTCAGATCTGGCATTATTATTAGCACTGATGAAGATACGAGCTTACGGATCGAAAGCTCTGCAATAATAAACTTACGTGGTGTTTCCGCAAAATTATATTTTAATCTTACAAGATCTTGCCAAGATCTTCAACCTGGGGGGGAGGGTGCCTTAAATTCTATCAAAAGGTTATTTCAATTATTTCCCGTTTTTTGAGTACCTAGTTACCACTTATGGATAAATAATTACACCTATCATTTATGCAAATTGTCTGTCTTCCACTGAGATGCCCTGTAAAGGCGTAATGACACCTCCCATATGTTGCAAGTCTTACTCATCATTTCAACGACAAGCACTGAAATGACCTGTCATGTAGGCCTTGACTTACCAGTGAAAATGTTCCTCGCACGAAATTACATTAGCAACAGCTTTGAGCCCTCGATTTGACCTGTCAGAAAAAAAGTTCAAACCGAAATAGCACTCGAAAAAAATACTAAAATATATATGGGAAAAAGTCCGTCGACAAAAATAAGTTTTTCTAAGAAGATTCTAAAAGATTTATTGGAAAAAATACGTTCAATCAATAATAAGTCTTTCTAGGAAGATTCTAAACGATTTATAGAAAATTTTAGAAGATTTTTTAGAAATTCGCCCTGCAAAAAAAGTGCAGACAAGTCATTAGGAGAATGTCAATGTGATATCCGATCACATTACTCACCAGGTGGCATTTACGAGCGAGTATTGCTTGTCGAATATTTTACTCAGACACTGAGGACAGACCAGAAGATCATTGATATTAACAACATCACAAGACGAGTGGGAACATTTCAACTAAAACATAAGCAAGATTACGAAATTATTCAGAGCTGTACTGCCTGTACAAGAGTATAAACTAAGGATGTGCGCAAAAAGTATACCTGTTTCACATCATTTGAATGCCTGGGTCCGGTTGTATAAAACTCTTAATCACTTTTTAATCACTGTTTTGTAGTTAAATAGTGATTAAGTACAAAATACGTTGTTCTGATTGGTCGACGTTTCCACTAATCATAGTTAACTTTAATCACTTTTTTATACAACCGGCCCCTGAGCATTATATTGAACGCATGCAAGTCTAAAATGCGGGGTGTAGTTTTAAGATATTCAAATTCTGACGAGCCTTAATTTCAAAAGATGCTTTCTCCGTATTTGTGGGACTATTGCATTAGGAACAAGGCATTCAAATTCTGACGAAGCTTCATTGTCCCGAATGGACAGTAGGGCCATTCGGCAGTGTAGTGAGCCGCCCAATTTTTATGCAGTTTACTGGCTGAGACCATGCAGCTAGTTCTTATTGGTCAGACAATGCAATTGACTGGCAGGGGTAATGGTAGACTTGCCCCCCCCCCCCAGTCCCTCACTTGTTTTTCAATCAAGCCTTTTTTGCTTCGTACAATAGGCAAGCAAGATTTGGGGGCAAGTTTTCACTTACCAGCTTTTGAAGTTTGTGGGAGTAAAGTTTTGTGTGAGTTGGAAAGTTTAGCAAATGATCAATTAAATGGCCACGACCGTCACAGAGGGTACGTCTACAAGATAAAATCAACGGAACGAAATAGGTTTTCGTTGCGTCGGAAAAAAACAATGCGTACACATTGAGAGTCCACGCCTGTTAAACCTCAAATGGAAACGCTTACCCACACTCAAAACAAAATGCCAAATTTGATGTGTTTCCGCAGTCGTTGCAACTAACATTCTTTGAATGCTTCAACTTTCGACATCTGAAATTAGACGATATTGACAGATTCACCAGTTACAGCAGTGTTATCTTACAGTAATAAATTGTTAACGCTAGCTTAAAACAGTTCAATTTTTCTATCACAAATTAGGGGTATACGAGAAAATCGTCATCTTAAATTAAAACACTTTTTTGAAAGAAGTTTAACAATAAATAATGTGTTGTATTACGAGTGATTTTAAAGGCTTACCTCACTCGTGACGTCACGAAGACTAAGTTATAATTTAATGAGCTTGGTAAAAGTCACCCATTTTCAAACGCTGTTGTCAACCCTGGAGTGGCGCCCTTTTGACCTTGTTTAGTCAAATATCTTAAAACAGGGTAAAAACAGATTGAAAACATCGTGTCAGAAAATAGGTGACTGGCGACTCGTGGTTATCAATGGCGGTCTTCAATTTGGCTTCAAAGATGGCGTTACCGTTCCATGTATAATTGTATAGAGTTTACTGGCATTACATAATTTTAATTTATCAGAATATGTCGAGTATTAAGCCTAATATGAAAAGTTTACGAAAGCCTTTTTAAAGTTCTTTCAAATGAATCAAATTATTTTAGTGGCAATATTGCAATAATACTTACTGCAGAAACAAGTCCTGGACATCAGAGTTTCTCTGACTGACGTTCTAGGAAAAAAAACAAACGAATAAAAAAACTCTTTTGCACTAAAAAAATCAATTACGATGGCTTAGTGCAAGCAATCTTCTTTGTACTTGCAGTTCAGAGCTTAGCTGAATAACGAAGGATGCATCACAATCTGATCATTGGCGATGTTTGTTACCGTCAATTACTGCGGAAGGTTTACATTAAGGTTCTGACCCACCCTGTTAATAGTGGGAGGAAATTGAAGTACCCGCAAATTGTGACATGATAAAAGTTATATGACATAATTGTCATGAGCTCAAACTTGTTGAGAGAAGTGAGGATCAAACTCGTCAGTCATAAGATTTCTCGGAGTATGCTAGCCCTAAGGATTTCCCACCAACGTTTGCTTACGCTGAGGCAACGTTGAAACTTACTCGACTGTGACTTCTCGTTTCAGTTTGTGGCATGGTGCAATGTTCTGTTAAATGACCACGTCTATTACACCTCGCGCTACAGAAAAGTTAGAAGGTAAGAAAGTAATTAAAAGTGTCAAGGAGCACCTTCACCTCTGATGAAGATACAAGACCGGAGTGTTAAGTTTGCAATAATTAACCCCTCTCTCTCCCAAATAAAAATCAGGACCCAGTCTACTGCCCTACCTGGTTTCCATGAACAGACAAGCTTCATCATTTTATTTATTAACTAAAATAACCCTTTTATTAATTAAGTTAACCATCTAACCGAAGTAATCTTTTTTATGTAGTCATTTTTTATGTATATACCATGAATATGTGGTGAGTGAGTGTGTTCTAGTACCACAAACTCCCGCTGACTCTGGTTCATAACTACTTTCTTTCTGAAACGATCTTTTTGACAAGTTTCTGAAATAAAGAAGCTCAATGAAAAATATTGAAACGATAATATAAGATTATGCTAAAATGTAGACCTTTTAAAGTCAAATGATCTGTAATGAAAAAAGTACCTTGTTAAAGTTTCTGTGCCGATCTTTGTGTTGTCATCTTCTGACGAACTCTAATGAATATATAAACAACTAAATGCAAAATATTTAGGTAGTATAATTTGATCTGTAGAATTTTATCAGGAGGAGAGCACTGCAGCTCAATGACATAAAAAACCTGTCAGAACATGCCTCATCATCTTTTCTGCTTGCCAAACCAAAGAAATCCACTGTTTCATCATCAGAACTGCCACTGATCTCTTCTTTCGAGGAACTGCTGCTCTCATCTTCATTTAATGAATAAAAGTAAGTAAGTTGCCATTAATTTCTTTCCTCAACTCATTACCACAAAATACTTTTTCACTCCTTGGCTCTTCCTCTTTTGGAAAAAAAAGATGTTTATGAATTATAAATCAAATATTGATGTTTGTGGTATTACTCTGTGTTTTCTTCTGAAAAATATGCCTGACCATTGTGGAAATTGAACCTATGACCTTTGGAGTGCTTGCTCAATGCTCTGCATACTGAGCTAGCAGTCAGGTTGGTTTAAAATGTGATATTAATACATTAATATATGAAACATACTTGAACTGACTCGACTGCATGGCTCAGTTAGCAGAACATTAAGCTAGCATGAAGCAAAGGTCATAGGTTCGATTCCTGCTGTGGTCAGACATATTTTTCAACTTGCCCAGAGTGAATATAACTCAGATTATCACCACAACCATCATTTTCATCGGAATGCATAACACCAACATACATAAAATCATGAGCTTGTTACACTGAGTTAAATTAGAGGCTCTAAAAGTTAAGTGTACAGTCTACTAAAATAATTTCATGATTTTATTGATAGCAACCTTTTTGTAAACATTCTGGTAAAGGAAGGGGTTCATGAAGATCTTTTAATGTCACAGTTGGCACAGGATGTTGCCCTTCACTGTCTCTCTTTTTCTTTTGTTTGGACTGTTTTCTTCTCTTTCTCTTTCTTGATGCCTGGCCACCTTCATCTTTAATTAAAATAATGTTGTGTGGGTTTGATGTGGATTGAAACGAATGAAATTTTCAGATTGTTTTGTAATAACGGAAGGTTACTGAAAAAAAGTTGATTGATTTAAAAAGGATTATTGGAAAAATTATTTTGTTAATGGATTTTTTGTGGGTACAACCACTAATTTAGCACTAATTCAGCAGCATTTGCAAGTGTCAACCTGTCAATTTTTTTCTCTGTTGTCAGGAATAAATGTTAAATCATGGGCATTGATAGGGCATATTTTTAAAAAGGGGTGGGGGCATACCTCTTTCCAAACTATGCATATACCAAATGAAATAACACTGACAGTGTAAGAAGATGAAAGAAGCTCACCATCACTTTCTTTATCATGTTCAGTTGTCAGAGAAGCTTTTGTAATTAGATCACCATACAATGCACCTAGGTTATTGCCTGTGAATTATTAAAAACATTGAGGCTTCATATATTAGTAGCTCTATTTGCTCACAAAACAATAATGGACATATGGTAAGGATAGCCACTTCTGTAACATATAGTTGTACTCCATATCTATTTTTATATTTTTTGTATGTATATATAGTTGCATAATATTGTAATCTTACTTAAAGGCTTTAGTAGTGAAAATGAGATTTTCTGTATAATTAATTATCAGTATTACATTAATTATAGTTACAGACTAACTTGTTTACACTATGTAAAAATTATTTCTACCTTGCAGGGAATCTTGACAAAATGTAGTTTTATTAGTACATATTTATAGTGCCTCTTACTAACCTAAAATACCGTAACTGTGCTGGAGTGTAACATGGATCAGAGGTACTTAGGTCTTAATTACCACTATGAACCTTAATATTTTTGCAATACACCATTTCTAGTTCAGCTAAAGTTCTCTGTAAGATAAACTACTCCTTTCCCCAGTGTTAAAACCTCCTATATATATATATATATATGTTTTTACCATGTTTTCTTGATGCTTTGTCTTGTTCAGTTTGGCCAACATCACCAGTAGCTAGTTTGTATGCCTGTTATAAGTAATAATTTAGGTCTATAGCATATAATTGTTGTGTGGTTGATTTTATACAACTTGCCACTGATCCACTGCCTGACATAACATATTACCTGTAAGTTTCCAAGTACTTTTGACAGCTTAAACTCTTTGGCATCTGCAAAATAAGCAATGACTTCCAGCTACCTTTAACATGCAATACTTTTCCTATTATAAATAGAATTATGGTGAATTCTAGTAAAACAATAAATTGTAATAATAAATGTATTATGTTACAATTTTTGTCTAATGTTCTGGCACCATAGGCATTTAGAAGATTGTACAAATCAAATTTAATGAACAAACAAACAGTAAATTTGAAATATAAACAGCATGCAAACTTGCAAGGAACTTATTAATAATAGCAAATTAAAAGCCAAATATAACAATGTAGGCAAGACGGCCAAGACCTACATACATACATATGAATGCTGGTGTTTTCTTGTTTATTTCTGAGTTCATTTTTCACAGATTTAACAAACGCACGATCGATTCTAGAAATTTGTAAAAAATTTCTCATAAAATGTTTACAATTTTTGAATTTTGAATATAGGTACTTCCCCCTCGAACCCAGACCTCAGAACCGGATATGAAAGTCGAGATTACACGTGTAGTTAGTTTGTTTGTTTTGTCAGGTGGTTTTGATAATTTGATTAAGTGATAAAATATTGTGATTTTTTTCAGCGATCGACGGTTGATTGTTTGGGAAACTTTCAAATATGCAAATATGCAATGTTTGATATGCATCGCTGCGCGATTCTACGTTGAACTATTTGTGTAAACGGCTATTAAAATTTGTTTACGAATACTGTAATAGTGTTATTTTGGGAGTTTTCTGCCGTTAAAGCAACGTGATCTGAGTTTATTGAAACCGCTCACCGTTGCACAAAGACACTGCAAGACACGTTAGTGTACTGGCTTTTGTCAAAAGGTTATAGTCTGTGTCATGCTGCACACTGGTACGATATTTCAAGGTGATTTTTGTACGGTAAACATTGTGCTTTTACTTTCACCGGTTTCACAGAATACAAGACAATAGATCTTGTATAAATTCTTACAGGAACTTGAAGTTACTTTCATTTTGCGTACAGAACAAAGAGCCGTTGAAGGCTTTTATGTAAATCGCATTTGCTGAGGTAGATTACAGAACAGATACCATTGTACTGTGTTAAAGAGCAAAGTGCGTGTGTTAAGTGAAACATTGACTTGACAACACAGAAGTTTCAATACTTTCATGCTCACAAACCATAACTATTTATCAAGGAGGATAAGCTTGTTTAAAACTCGACATGGCATTCAATACACCAAGGATTATCGAAACTAAACGCGATGGTGAAAAACTAACCAGCGACCAAATCAGCTACATAGTCAAAAACATTGCCGAGGAGAAATTGCCCCCTGTCCAGCTCGGAGCATTTTTGATGGCAATTTATCTCAAAGGCATGAGTACAGATGAGACCATTAGCCTCACTGAAGCAATGATAAGGCATGGCGAAACTTTAGAGTGGCCAGACGAGTGGAAGGATTTGGTGGTTGATAAGCATTCTACGGGTGGGGTTGGTGATAAAGTTAGCCTACCATTGGCTCCAGTGTTGGCTGCATTGGGGTTGAAAGTCCCCATGATTTCTGGTCGAGGACTGGGATTTACAGGTACGATTTAGCCATGTAACTAATAGATGATTAATCTAGACTATTAATAAGCCCTTAAGTGAGTTCTGAGAATCTCTTTAGTTTAAGATGTTAACCCATCTTGTACTATTTACTAGCAAACAGGCTCTCAAAGCTAGGTTTCACAACTATTATTGTACAGCAAATAAGTCATTTTCAAAGATGCAATGTAATTTTATACTGTGGTAGTTAATGTAGTGTTAATGTACTCTGGATCTATATTTTGTCAGCTGCATTCAAATCAGTCCTTATTGATTGTAGATTAGTGCATGGTAGATACATTGCTTCAGATACATGACTGTTGCAACCAAACAGCAGTGGCTAAATGATTCACTGGTTAATGAAAGTAAAAGTTTACAATTTGAAAGGAGCAATTGAACAAAAAGGAAAGTATACGCATGCAATATGCCTGGGCTTGCATGGTGCATGCCAGCACATGTTTCTAAGATGTAACACACCTACTCTTAATAGGCTAAAAGTTATTTTAAAATTGGCACAGTTGTGGTTATTTGGACTTTACTGTATCATCTACACGATTGTGTAACTGATATGGTGTATAATTAATGTAGACACTTTCAAATTCAAATTAGCTGCTAACTATTGTGTTAATTTGATAGCCTGTCACAGTGCTTCAAATTGACGATTCGCAGAAACACAAGGTCTTGTACATGTAGATCTTGTACATTCATTTGTCATTTATGTTACAAAGCATTGAGAGCTGTCCAAATTACTGCAACAAGTTGTGGCTTATTAGAATTTTAGTGGGTCTACTTTTTTAGGCAGGAATAACAAAGAAAAATACTGACTGAGATGTAATGATTTTATAGTATTGACAATAAAATACTATTCTTTAGGTGGTACGTTGGATAAACTAGAGTCCATCCCTGGGTTCAACGTGAGCTTGACAACATCTGAAATCTGTGAAGCGGTAAAGAAGGTTGGCTGCTGTATTGTTGGACAAACAAAGGAAATTGCGCCAGCCGACAAAGAGATGTATAAAGCACGGGATGTGACGGCGACTATCAGCTGCATTCCCTTGATTGTTGCCTCTATAATAGCCAAGAAGGCTGCTGGTAAGTTTGTGGCTTAGTAGTACACTACCCACAGGGTAGTATAGCATTTTGGTGTCAACTATTTATTTCAAAAGGGTAGCCAGAAGAACTGGTATCTGTGAGGCCTGAAATAACTTAATTAATTTCAATATAGCTTGGTCGTTTGGTTATTTGATGAAGTGTTGTACGGCTTTCATGCTAAAGTTCATGAAAACATTAATTTTCATAATGGCTAATAGCAGACTGTATGTAGACGTGTGGATATTTATATGACAAAAAGCCTTCACCTCAAAATACCAGGCTAACATTAGGAGTAACACACTCATGTTCACATTTCCTCATTACCCTACTAGAATTTGATAGATGAATACAATTTTGTAGGTTCACTCCTGTGTGGGGTGTGACTCCCCCATCTTAACAGGATTGATATGGTGAGAATATGTACACTGTCCTGTAACTAAATATGAAGTACTTTTTTCTTGCAGAGAATCCAACAGCCTTAGTTCTTGATGTAAAATGTGGCAGTGCAGCTTTTATGAAAAATGAAAAAGATGCCCGAAATCTAGCTCAAGGTTTGGCCAATACAGCAAGTGGTCTTGAAATTGCAACAACTGCAGTGTTGACAAGGATGAGTGAGCCAATAGGAATGATGATAGGCAACTCTGTGGAGGTGATTGAGTCTATTCAATGTTTGCAGGGCAAAGCACCGAAAGATTTGGAAGAATTGATCTGTACCCAAGGTAATGGGCTGTGAGAAATGTTGTGAGAACTTACTGTATTCATGGTTTTGTCAGTAAGATACAGTCTGGGCCCAGGCACCATGTAGATTGGGGGAGGAGTAATCACGCACTTTAACTGGGAGCCAAACTGACAAGCTAATTAATAAAGCTTCACATTTACAGTAACTGGGAAATATTTCATTTTTAGCCCTTCCCCCTCTTCCATGCCCTCTCTTCTCTTCTCTATATAATATGCTTCAGGGGCCCAACTCTCTTTGAAGTCTTAGCCAGGTTTTCCAGGTAAAGCCAATATTAGGTGAGTTCTATCATAATATTTTGGTCATTAGTGATCAAAGGTAGCATACACTTGACATCATTGATTTCATATCAAGTGCATGTCTAATAAATAAACAGGTTGTTTTGTTGTGTTGCTAGACTAAGTGAGTCTACTGTAAATCAATACCCTGGGTTAGCACTAGATCTTTTCAAGCTTTCTAAAAAAATCTGTTGATAGGTATTTTGGATCAAACTTTAATATTTCTTTAAGTTGAACTTGTCCATATCTGTGATTTTATAGCTTGTAATGAGCACTATTAAAAACCCAGTGGCTAGCAGGTAGCACTATTGAACCTTTGAACAACCTGCCTCAGATGATTTTGCTCTACACTGGGAAGGTTAGTTGTATATTATATCAACACTCAGCTTGCATTTAAAACTAGCAATGTTCTTGATTATACAGGAGGAAATCTGCTGGCCTCGAAGGGCAAAGCAGCAAGCCCAGAAGAAGGCTACAATATGGTGAAACAATCATTAGCCAATGGCACAGCTTTGAAGAAATTCCAAGAAATGTTGTTAGCCCAAAATGTTGCCCCAGACATTGCTGAAAAACTGTGCAACCCTGACACCAACCTCTGGGAGGTACTGCCTATTGGGAAGCTCAAAACAGAACTAACTGCAGATAGAGATGGTTCTGTTTCATCCATAAATGCTTTGGGAATTGCAAACGTGCTCACAGAACTTGGAGCAGGACGGTTAAAACCAGAGGATAAGATTAACCATGGGGTGGGGATGATTCTCGAAACCCGTAAAGGTGGGTGCTTAAAAAAGGGCCAGGTATGGGCAGTAGTTTACCATGCAGAAAAATTGAGCGACAGTCATTTGGCCATTTTAAATGGTGCATTAAAGATTGAAGATGGTGATGAAAAGCCAATTGAGTCAAGAATTATTGGTATAATTAAACCCAATTGAACACAAAAATTTTATATGTTTGAAGAATGAATCACATTGTTTAAAAAATATTCATAGGAATTGTACTTTTTTAAAAGTAAATGCCAATTAATTTCAATAATTAAAATTATGGTAATTCAAATAGTATACATAGTATATGCACTCTTGTAATTTTCTTTGTAGTAATAAAAACACCAATCAAACATTGTTAACTTAATTATTTTTATTTATAAAATCAAAGATTTAACTTTGTATCTACCAACACTTTGTTCAGCAATACTGAAAAGTTCATTTATGCTGGTGCTAGAGTCTTTAGTTCTTTAATACACTGGGTGATAGTTTGTTTCTCCTAAAACATGAACAAAAGAAAGGTCACTTTTCTTTCCTGAAAACAGTAAAATTGTCTAGTATTATAGTGTGAGTAAATTAGTAAGGTAAGGTTCAAACAAGGCTTTCAAGACCATACAAACAAACTATGAACACACATACATGTACAAGTGACAGTATTGATACAATAGCTCAAGTCAAGCCCTTGCATCCAGCTAATACAATTTTGGTGGCCAATTTGCTGATTTGTTCTAATCAGTTCGCTGACAAGACATAATATGATTTATTAATCTCATTGGTGCAAAGTTGCTCTGGTCATTACCTGTTGTGGTGTAATACTCTTGATAACAGCATCCCTCACCCAGCTTATTATGTGTTCTTGTTCTAGTCTTTTCTTAAGGTCTTCTAACTCTACCTGATAATCCTGCACAGTCAACAAAAACACTTGTTAATAATACTGCTACTCAATTCACAATGTATTATATAGTAGTACATTTACAAGAGTAACAAGTCAATGCTCTGCCTGCAAGCATGGGTTTTCCTGCCACATGGAAGTTTGACAGACTAGGCCCAGAGTAATTGGCATATGCTGATGTGGTGACCCTGCCCTTGTGGCAAAGCTCAATAAAAAACATAAAATAAAACAAATATTACTGTATAGATTGTCTGATGTTTGATAGAACAAAAGTACTAAAGTACAGGCCTTTCAAACATTTGGAAACACCAAATACATGGCTACATAAATTGGTCTAACTTATTATCTTGTTACAGATGCTCACTCTCACTACAAAGCAATTCTATATTACACAAAGTAAAAATGAAGAAAGGTGTTCAGCAGAGAAAGACAACTTTACAAATGAATGAACACCCACTGAAGATCCAGTTCTATTCTTTGATATTAAAATGTCTGGCATTAGACAAAGACAAGGTGGTCATTTTTGGCACATTGCTACTTAGGGTTTAGCCTGTGCACAGACCTAAATCGGAATGATTTTAAAATATTTAGTTTGTAGACGTCTCCATACCAAGCGTTTCTTGACTTCGTTATGCACATGATGAATTCTACTGCGGTATTCATGCTCTATTTCCATGACATTATTTTCCTGTAAAAACAACCAATGAAATTTAATCAAACAGGAAAACTCTTATTCAGAAGCCTCATTCAAATATATGTGTTCTTTTAGCATTGCACAAGTGTGGGAAGGATTGCTGGGAAGATGTGAAAAACATGGCATCTGTAGTTCAAAATCCTTGTACCTTTACTTTACTTTAGACTGTGAGATGCCTGGGTAAGAGGCTATAGAAATACAGAAACTAAAACTGTGGACATTAACCCAGGGTTAGTGCTAACCCAGCTTTGAACAACTGGCCCCAGAATCATATAATAAACAATTATTGAATGAGGTCGAGCAGGATATCAGGAATTATAACACAAAACAAGGCCTTAATAATTCCTCATATCCTGCAAGAACTGAATTGAATAATTAATTGTTTTAATTGAAATTAATTGAAAATATTTTAAACACAGTTTAAATGCTTGCTTTGTAAGTAAGAAGACACAAGCTGCTAATAATGGATCAGCATAAAATTGTTGGAAAACTTTAATAAGCCAATCAGACTACAAAAAAATTCTTAAAACAATTGTCAGATTACAAGGTCAGTCAAAAGCTGCATAAATTAGAGCATGACATCATATCTTGTTTCAATATACGACGAAATGAGTCATAATGTTGTATATATATTTTCAACCCCAAATTTAGGCAACTACGAAGCGGATATGACGATTTCACCTTTAGCTCTTAACCAATCAAAATAAAACACCTAAAATACTTTCAATAAATAAATAATAAGATGATTTAATTTATAGCTATTGGACCTCAGAGCTGGTATTACTGTAACATAGTGATTTGGTGGATGGAATTGTCTATGGTTTTAACTTACTAGAAAGATGGGCCTGGATGAAAAATTAATATAATATACTTCAAATCTAAGACTTGAAAAAGTAAGACTTTCATTATAGTCCCTATTCTGTGATTATAGCAGCCCTCATATTTCAGTCATGGTCATCACAAAAGTACAAACCCTGAGTATCTCAAAGACATCTTTTCCAACTTTCAGCATGGGTTCAACACTTTCTTGTAATTTTATCTCCTCTTCTAATTGAGCCATCTTAGCAACACGACCTTGGTTTAACTGATCTAGAATTTCCTTAAAAATAGAAAATGATAAAGGTTGTGAGATCATATGCGGATTTAAACTAGGAGTGCACCAGATATAGTATCCGGTCGGATAGTGGCAAAATCACACTATCCGGTATCTGGCCGGATATTTACTATTATCCGGCGGGATACCGGATAATTTGTTTTTCCTGAAGTGTACTAAATTTCCATCAATTGGTATAAAAAATAATAAAAAATAGAAACCAAAAATCTGATATAATCTCAAATCTGTTTGAAACGTTGTGAAAAGCAGCAAGAGCGAATCCTGCATCGTCCCATGAAAAAATTTAACAAATATACAGACGTTTTTCGTTTTTTTTTGTTTTACAAACTTGTTTCACAAGTTAAAATACATGCAGTACATTTAAAAAATATTGAAAAAAATAATTTCTGTCATTATTTTAGCGTATAGTTGTAAAAACATGCGAAGTATTTTCGAATTATTTACGGGTCTATGTATCATTAGTTTGTGTGAAGTTAGGCTACCGATGTAAAAACTGTATTAAAAACGCTAGAGTCAAAAAAGGAAAACGTTTCTAGGTCCCAGTCCTCCATATAAGCAATTTTTTGCAATTTTCCATCATTTACAAGGTGAATTTTAACTATGTGTCTAATATATGTCCATGTAGAAATTATTTAAACATATGCCAATAAGGTTTTCGGGTTTTGAAGTTTGAACCTTTTATTTATCCGTGCATCTAATTCTTTATATAGAGTATACTGTATATTATTATATGGCTGCTTTCACAAATAACTTCACATATGGCCAATATATGATGCGGGCGAAAGGAATACATTTGATCCTTTTTTGCAGACATTCTAGTATTAAAAATTTCAAATTGAATAAAATAATAATTTTTTTCAGATATCCGGCAAATCCAGTATCCGGCCGGATAGAAAAAAACACTATGCGGTACACCTCTAATTTAAACCCTTGCCCTAAAAAGAGGGTAATATTATAGTTTTTACTTGAACTTTTATCCCAGCGACCAGGCCAAGCTGCTTGTGTTGTGAGTGTTTACATATTTTTATCCTGGCAAGCAAAATCTTGCCAACCAGGCAACCATACCATACCATGCTGTCTCACTAAGTGTACAAGCACCAGCTTTCATATAAACACTTCCTAATTTAATTTTTATACCTGTGCATAGTCGTCCAACATTTGACTTATGGTAGGACCAACTTTCTTGTACAACCAAGCCATGGTTGAGAACATAACAGCAGCAACAAGAGTCTGCAACGAAAAGTATACCAGTAACTGTAAATCTAAAAATTATTTTTGGGTTCAAATTACAGTCAGAAAATCTATTTACTAATTTCCTTTTTAAAAATGTGAGGAAAATTTCAGTTTTGAAAAGTGGAAACACAGCATTAAAAAGTGATTAGGTGTGGAACAATAAACTCAGTACACCACAAATACCTCTTCATGAATGATAAGGTACTCTTTAGATATGATATAAGCACCCAGCCCAATTCCAAGACACCAGGTGCCTGATTCTCCTGTTTTCTTGAAAAGTTCTGCTCTAACTTGCGAGAAAAAGTCTGTCGGCAAAACCTTGATACCTGGCAAATGAAAATCAGTGTACATAATCACTTTCTGGTACAAATCAAAACCGCAAATCTTGAATTTTACTGATATTAGGAAACCTACCAGTTGGATCAATACCAAAACGATTTCGGGAATCACTTGTTGAGAAATATCTTGACAGGGAAATCGAACTGACAAAATCAAATTACAAGAATAGTTTAAATGCTGCTTTTGCATTTTTGCATGGCAAAAGTATTGGAGTTTAGTTTTTGTTTCTGAAGTTTTAAAATAAACAGACCAGTGTGGGATTGTTGCCATTTCTTCCCACATTGCAGAATTGCTCTGCTTTAGGTCTAAGATCAGAAGACATGAAATAGTCAAAATACTTTGTCAGTTAGCATGTAGATATTACTGATGTATTCTCTATTTACTTGTGCCATGAAATAATTTTTAGAAATTTCAGATCATGTTCTTAGCAAATTTTGTATCAGAGAAAGTGGTCTGTGATGGGGTAGGGGTATAAACAATTGTGAAGCAAGTTGGCAATGTGGGACAAAATCTATTTGTCAATGATCCCTAAAGACAAACCCTTAGGCCCCAGCAATCAAATCCTGACAGGTGGCAACAGTATAAAACATAGAGTCAAACAGCTGCAAAATGAGATATTTTTCACAAGCTTGTGTCTTTCTCGGTCTACAACTGTTTAACACATGCACCTAATATCATATTTGCATGACAATATTTGCATCTCAGGCACAACTGCCGAAACGAATTATTACCCATAGAAAAATGCTTACCCAGGTCTTGCAAGACATTTTAATGCGACTGTAGCTTGATTGCCTTTAAATAAAGCAAATTTCCTGAATTATTTGGTGAAAAATAAGCATTCAACTTGCATTTAAAACAACATTTATACAACCAAGTCTGGCACTTAATTACAAAAATTTGTACTTGTTCAAAGTTGCACAATCGTTTTCTACAACGTTTCCCGCTAAAAGGAAACGCGAAATACTATTCTAGGAATAGTTTCAGTGATGCAAAACATACCTTTGGGCAAAAGACAGCTCACTCGAGAAAGCATTGTGATTTCAAAAAAAGAAAAATATCTTTTTCTTTCCCAAAATCTTCAAAATGGCCGACGAAGACCGCATAGATTTGTGGGTGGAAAATTGTCAAGTATCACTCCAGTGTTCATCTGCAGATCAGTGCACGATATCAGCCGTCGTTAGCATTTAACAATGAACACTTTGCTATTGGGTGTATCAAAAAAAAGTTTACAGTTGGAAAAAGTCTGTAATGCAAAGAGAGCTAAATTTTTAAATGAACTTTAGTGATCTTAAGCAGTACAGCTTCATTTGGAACACCTAGCAATATCTTTTTTACAACACTAGTGTTTTTTGACTTAAGGTGGTTGGCTATAAAAAGCCACTTTTTAAAGTCTTTGCGCACAAAGACTTTTTGTTTAAAACAGGTTTTAAACAGATGGTGTTAAAATATGAAGTATCTTTTATAAGGTTGCCAAGTTTTAGACATTTTGGTGCAAGTACAATCAAGCGGTGGGCACTCAAAAATCACTTTACACGCTAAATTAACACATGCGGTACTTTAATTTATGCAAAATGTTAATTATGCATAAAATGAATTTATAATAAGACATAAAATCAACCATGTGTAATAAAATGTGCAAAAATGGCGGAAAGTCTATTTTTTAAACTGCGCGTGCTCGCATTCGCACGAACCAAATTGTATAAAACTTTGCGGGTGTGTTCAACATATTCCATACTTTTGTCGTACTAACTTGAAATTGCTTTTCAGTGATCCATCTTTGTGCGCAAGGCATTTTAAAGTGGCTTTTGATAATAAACCACCTTAAGTCAAAAATTTAATTTTGCAGAAAAAAAAATCTTCAGGTGCTCCGGATGGAGCTAAACTACTCAGAATTACAATATTTTATTAAAAGCATTGAACGCTTTCGGCATTAGCTGGCTTTTTCCAACTGTAAACTTTTTTTTGATACACCCTGTAGTTTTAACACAGTTTTGTCCTGTCTTTTTCTGAAAATATCAATCTTTAGAGGCAAACACGGAAGAGGAAATAAAAAACTGTAACCCAGATTTTATTACAGTAAAATAGTATTCGCACCACTTTATCCAGCAGAAAGTGATTTTTTTAAAACCCTGTAAAGCTATGATGTTACGTATATAGACCAAACAATTCATAAAAAGAAAGTTGAATTCATAAGTGCTAATGTTTTATGTAGGACAGGCAGACCAGTTAGTTCCAGCCTTTAAAAATAGCTATCTGGTGGATTATTAATGGTAATTAATATCGCCGTAGGTACAGAAATGAGGGGATGCTGAATTCCGGATTCCCACTAGTGGATACTGGATTCCCACTAGTGGATGCCGAGTTCGTACCCAGGGCCGCCAAAGGGGGCGGGCGCTTGTGAGGCCCCCAAAAGCACCATAGAAACGAAAAGTAACATAACATCATTGACGTTGTACGTTGCATGGGAGATAGGTTGGGGCCCCAACTTAACATTTTGCCCCGGGACCCTAAAATTATCTGGGCGGCCCTGTTCCTGCCAGTAAACAGTTTTGCCGGATTAAATTCCATTACACATCCAATCTATGCCTGTCACCATATATAATACCTTATTCTCCACCACAAACAGTACTCAGTGCCTGTCAGTTGCAGCGTAGCAATCCCGACTATTTACTCCAACCATGTGCACTATGCTAAATTTTCGTGTTAACTGACTACGAAAGATGATAATTTGACATTCGAATAGCGGAACCAAATGGTCGGGCTGGTTTCGCCACTATTGCTCAGTGCATTTATACAATATTAGATTCAACCTTTTTGTTATAGGCTGCAGTTTATATGATAATATGTACACGTGTTTGCTCATTTTGAGTCTGTATAAAAGTATTTAAAAGTCATCTTCACGCGTCACTTCTAAGAATACATCATATGCTTCTCTGTTGCAGCTGCCATCCGGAGTAAAAATGTACTTGAGAAAAGTACCATCGACACAAATCGCTGAAAACACAAAGTTAAAATGGTGAGTCTGTATGTCTATATATCAAGCGCAACTGCATGAACCATGACGGTGAACGATTTAGAACTGATACAGCTATTTACAACGAGTGATGATCCTTACTGCACCTTTTGAAAAGAATAAATAAATGAAGTTAATTTAGTTCAGGTTTCCTCCTAAAGTAACACTAGATCAATAAGAGATTATCCTTACTGGACCTCTAGGAAGAACAGTTTAGAACTGATGGAGCTATCTAGTATAAATAAAGTTAGTTTAGTTTAGGGTTTCTCCTGTAGTGACACTGGATCAATAAGAGATAATCCTTACTGGATCTCTAGGAAGAACAGCTTAGAACTGATGGAGCTGTCCAGTATAAATGAAATTTAGTTTAATTTAGGTCTATTCAAGTTTAAGCGGGAAAGATTTCCCGCAAAACAACGCTAGCCATTACGTACCTGTAACAGAATTGCTAGGACCAAATGCACATATACACGGACATTCTGACGGTACAGTAAAGTTAGCCAAAGCCCACTGTGACTCTACATATTGACCAAGGAAACTCATCTTTGATAATCTAAGGAAAGTAAGAATGTGGAATATAATTTGGTTTGTTAGCAAATCATACCACACTATACTACCGTATACCATACCACACCATACTATATCACAACATACTATACCACACCATACTACAAAATACCACAACAACACCATTAAAACCTTACCAAACCACATCACATCATACTATACCATACCAAGCCTATCCAGTAGATCATACTATAGCATACCACACCATAGCTATACCATACTATACCATACTAATGACAGCACACCCAAACTATACCACACTATGACAAACCACACCACACCTCCACCGTACCATACTACACAACAGCATACTGTACCACTTCATACCATATACCATATCATTCCTATACCATACCACATCACATCACACAACACCCATCATACCACACTACACCATATCATAGCATACCACACCCTAGCATATTATAATATACGTACGTGGATCGTTTATTGAGAGATGTATCCCTCAGTGCAAATATATGCACGGTTCCCTTGTCACTTGACGCGCACAGATACGATGAATCATGACTAAAGTTAATACTGAAAAAAAGGCAAAAATCAATATATCACACGCCAATTTCCGAGTTATGTAACGCCTAATCGTCATTAGATTACTGCCGAAGGACCTAGTTGATAATAATTTTTTCTCAACTGTTCCCGGCTTGAATTTCACGATGTGTATGATATCCACCCTTTAGAACTCTTTAGATGTCATTCAACTTCGTGTGAAGTGCTACAATTCATTTACTGAGCTCTTACCAGTATAGCGTTGCATGATCAGCTCCTCTCCTTAGCTCTACAACTAACTGCTTACTCTGCGTGTCAAACACGCGAATCAGTGTGCCCTACCACAAAACGGAAATTATTTTGTCACTTATTAAATAAATGAAGTACACAAGAAGATACAGATAAAAACTTTATACTGGACAGCTCTATCAGTTCTAAACTGTTCTTTCTAGAGGTCCAGTAAGAATCATCTCTTGTTGATCCATAGGCGGCCCAATTCAGTGTGTAGTTTCATATAGAGATCAGTAGCGAGCGGTAGCGTATCTTATATATGTAAATAATACGGGTTATATCGTTTTGTCACGCGCACGAAATGTATATATACGTCATTTATAATATAGATCAATGACGTCATTTGTACAGCATATATGCCATACGTGTTATAGACGTATTGGTGTTATAGACGTTGTGGCGTTATTGGTGTTATGGGCGTTATTGGTGTTATGGACGTTATTGGTGTTATTGGTGTTATAGACGTTATGGCGTTATTGGTGTTATAGACGTTATTGTGTTATAGACTTTATGGCGTTATTGGTGTTATAGACGTTACAGGTGTTATAGGCGTTATGGCATTATTGGTGTTATGGACGTTATTGGTGTTATAGACGTTATTGGTGTTATAGACGTTATTGGTGTTATAGACGTTATGGCGTTATTGGTGTTATAGACGTTATGGCGTTATTGGTGTTATAGACGTTATGGCGTTATTGGTGTTATAGACGTTATGGCGTTATTAGTGTTATGGACGTTATGGCGTTATAGACGTTATGGCGTTTTTGGTGTTATGGACGTTATTGGTGTTATAGACGTTATTGCTGTTATAGACGTTATGGCGTTATTGGTGTTATAGACGTTATTGGTGTTATGGACGTTATGGCGCTATAGACGTTATGGCATTTTTGGTGTTATGGACGTTATTGGTGTTATAGACGTTATTAGTGTTATGGACGTTATGGCGTTATAGACCTTATGGCGTTATTGGTGTTATGGACGTTATTGGTGTTACAGACGTTATGGCGTTATAGACGTTATGGCGTTATTAGTGTTATAGACGTTATATGGCGTTATAGACGTTATTGGTGTTATAAACGTTATGGCGTTATTGGTGTTATGGACGTTATTGGTGTTATAGACGTTATAGCGTTATTAGTGTTATGGACGTTATGGCGTTATAGACGTTATTGATGTTATAGTTATATTGGTGTTAGAACTAGATGCAGCAAAGAACGCCGACGCCTTTGCCGAAATGGTCCAGTGTTTGGACGACCGAAGCCTGTCTCCGATTATTCGAGAAGCGAAAGATAAGGGGCGAAAAGCGTTGAAAGTACTTCGAGAGCATTATCAAGGAAATAGTAAAAAGTGACTTTCTTCGAAAAGGCGAAAACGAGACCACAACGGACTATATTATAAGAGCTGAAACTGCTGCAACAGCCCTCAAAACCGCCGAGGAAGTAATAAGTGATGGGTTGCTGATTGCTATGGTTCTGAAGGGTTTGCCACGAAATTATAAAACATTTTCAACCGTTGTTATACAAAGAGCAAATGACCTTCAGTGAATTCAAGACCGCTCTTCGAAACTACGAAGAGAATGAAAAGAGCTGTAACCCACGCGACAATCAAGATAATGTGATGTTCTCAAAGCAAAGATTCACTGGGAAATGTTTCAAATGCGACAAGCAAGGACACGAAAGTTCTGAATGCCGGATGAAGACAGAAAAATGGTGTGTAAAATGTAGAAGCAAGACACACAATACGAAGGACTGCAGGGCCAACAAGAAAGCTTTTGAGGTTTTGAGGGCTGTTGCAGCAGTTTCAGCTCTTATAATATAGTCCGTTGTGGTCTCGTTTTCGCCTTTTCGCAGCAACGTGAATTCGGTGTAAAGCGCAATCACTCTCCTTTTTACAATTTCCTTGATAATGCTCTCGAAGTAATTTCAACGCCTTTCACCCCTTATTTTTCGCTTGTCGAATAATCAGAGACAGGCTTCGGTCGTCCAAACACTAGACCAATTCGGCAAAGCGGCGTTCTTTGCCGCATCTAGCTCTAACACCAGTATAACTATAACACCAATAACGTCTATAACACCAATAACGTCCATAACACTAATAATGCCATAACGTCTATAACACCAATAACGTCCATAACACCAATAACGTCATAACGTTTATAACACCAATAACGTCTATAACGCCATAACGCCTATAACACTAATAACGCTATAACGTCTATAACGCCATAACGTCTATAACACCAATAACGTCCATAACATGTACACCAATAACGCCTATAACACCTAAAACGCCATAACGTCTATATAACGCTATAACACCAATAACGTCTATAACACCAATAACGTCTATAACACCAATAACGTCTATAACACCAATAACGTCTATAACACCAATAACGTCCATAACGTCTATAACACCAATAACGTCCATAACACCAATAACGCCATAGCTATGAGCTTCAGTAATTAAGAAATAATTTGACACAAAATATGGGCTACGTTTTTTTTTATACACCCTGTATACTATATACCTCAGTTCTGAATTATAGCGTTTCTATTGTGTCCGTGGAATTAGTTCTGCCTGAGTGTTCACGAAATAATGATAAAAAAACAATATATTTGAATTGGAGAACAGGCACATAAAGGTTCAGTAAGGGTCATCTCTTATTGATCCAGCAGCACTTGAGTTTCAGAAAGAACCGAAATATGTTGCAATAATGTAAATATCGATTTCTAAATGTGTCTGATGATTTATACACTTGCCGTAATTCAGCCTCCTGACTGCCATGTGGAGCCTTAGTAAATCTATCTACAATTATCTATTATTCCAAACCCTAAACATGATTTACAAACAATTGCTGTACATCAAATAAAAAAATATTTAAATCAGTCACCTTATCAGAGGCTGTAGCAACCATAGTGCCTTGCTGATTCATAGCAAGACAAGCTATTTCACCTTGATGTGCACTTATCATGACAGGTGATGATGAAACACCAGGCTGCACAACTGAAAGATCCTAAATAAGAATGAAAAATTGTGATGGAGTTGTAGTACTTTGGAAGTTTGAACATGTTGTAATATCTTGCGTTAGAAAAAAGGTAATATTGGCACCCTATTGTTTTACCCTATTCAGACTAGCGCTTTCAAATGCAAGTTGCACACCAAGTGTTTCCAAAGTGTCTCTTGTATAAAGTGTAGTTAAATAGTCAAATGTTGGTTAAAAATAGGGGGTGATCACCTTCAATAACAGTAAAAATTAGGCTGATTGAATTGTGAAACAGTTGAACCCCAGATGATCTAGTCTTTTTAAGAGCACCTTTGGTCAACATGAATTACCTACTGACGCACCCTACAGTAGCTATGCACACTAAAATTTAATATTGTTTCATTTGTAATAGACTGTATATAGTCATGAAAGCATTAAGCTCAGTTTTCTACCATAATACACAAAAATCAAAATGCAATATTCCTAAGAAATGTTTAGGTGATGACATACACTGATTTCAATTGCCCCACATTTCTTTGCAGGAAATACAATCAATGATTTATCTTGATTTGGACAAACTTCACCCAAGCCTAGTAATATAAAAAGTACACATTTACACAACATTATCTTCTTGATGTACAAACTGCTTAAGTTTTCAGTGCATTTTAACTGCAGAAAATCTTCAATACCTTTTGGATTTTCTCGTGTATCAAAGAACAAAATTGTTTCCGGATTATTTGGAAATGAGCAAATATAAATTCTTGTTCTTAGGATGAAAAATATCCTTTGAAAAATATGAAATACCAATGATTATGAAACATAATACTACTTGGGGCAAAAAACACAGAATTGAAAGCATAAATAATCAATGACAAATCTTTTTTACATACATATCTTTGCGTAGTCTCACACCAAGTACTGGTATATTGAACTTAAACTCTAGTACAAACTTGCTGAGTTTATCATCCCAAATAAAAACTATAAAAGTTACAAATATATTAGGTAAGTTTTCTATAATTATATTTTAATCACCTCGTATTACCATTATTCACTTAAGACATAAAACTTCAGATTGTGTCTTAAGGTAGTGATTGACTTATAGTTTCGACTTCAGATTATATTTAAACTGTAGATGACACAAATTTTTTGGTTGTTCAGGTTGTTGGGCAGGAAATTTTGCAAGCCCTGTCTGTGACACTGGCCTGCAGATCAACATCTGCAACATATCCAGTTAATAACATAACTGGAAAGCAAAATCATACTAAATTGTTACCTTTATTGTTTGAATATGTTCCCATGCCATTTCCTATAATTGCTACCAAATTACTTCGATGTAACATTTCAACATGAGACACACCACCACTGCCATCTAACTCTATTTAGATTAAAAACAAGCAATTTCATATATTTGCTCACTGCAGTACAGTTACATGCATTATTCATAGCACTGGCTTCCCAAGTTTGATTTGGAAAATTGGTGTTTAACTTCATGCCAATTGGTGCCAAAAGTTGTTTGACGTAGTAATCAGGCTGCCACAGAAAAATGTGGACAAACAGCTGCTTACTTATTGTGCGCAGCAAAAAAGGCATGCTTGAGTACATTTTCTTTGCTGCATACAGTAAAGCAGTAAGCTTCATTACAAATATACAGGGTGTATCAGTAAAAAGTAAGCTCATTCAAATTAGCTTCAATCTGTTCAATTAATTTGACAGCTCTCAATGCTTTGAATGAAAAACACAAAGTTTTGTACACAAGTAAATACAAGCATGGCATCTTATTTTTAGGGAGACAAAATTAGGTCAATGCAAAACTATGTTAACTTTGCAGGTTTCATTGCCATTTGCCACAAAATTGTAAGAACTGTGCATTATTGAATACCTTTGCTTAATTTTTCAGACAATGGTTCTGTGTTGTAGATCTTGAAACCATTTTGCATTGCACTTGCAAAACATCCTAAAACATGATTATGTTGACAAACTCAAATTTTTTAACTTGCATGATGAAAAATCTCATTAAATAGCCAGTAATCAATCAATGATTCAGTCATTTAGACAATTAATCTGATAGACAATCTCAACTTAATGCACCCATTAAATTTTGACCCTCGGGGAAAGGGGTGGCTGTCATCAAATATGCAAAAATCCTAAAAATGTAAACTACAAAATACAAAACCATACTTCTTTGTTTATGAACATGCTTTCTTGTTACATTGTCAAATACCCCCACCCTCAGTCTTAAAGGTCAAATTTCTTATTCTCCACCTATTTGAAGCATGTGCCAGAGGTATGCCTTGTCCCCTCCCCTGAGACCAAACACTAACAAATGCATATAATACATTTACTTTTGCATACAATACAGACAAGACTGTATTCATTTTCTTGAGTTCAGCCCATAGCAACATAAAAGTTTGGACCAATAAACATAAAGTTCCATGATACAAAACAAACACGTAAAAAATGCACGGTGCATGCTCAATTGCAAATTGAATAGAAAATCACAATAGTAAATGCAGTAAATATTGGGATATGGGTTTACATGCAATGCATGCTGGTATCTAGATCCTCTTTTCCCTGCCCCTACCTCATTGCACAACAAATCCACGATTGTCACACACAATAATTAGCAAATCAGCCCAATCTATCTAAATCTATTGATCATACAATCAAGAATTCACTGATGCTATATTACGTCATTGGCACACTCATACTGGGTTTTATATTAGTCTATTTAAAACGCGATTAAAACACGTTTTATAACCAAAAACGACAAAATACAAACCATGATCCTGGTTAAAGCTGATCGACACTACTTTCTCCATAGACTTTCACCAAGCTGACAACAGATTTATTCTTTTGCAAACATTGTTATTTCATGACGCAGCAATGTCAGCCAACTATTTCGTGGGACTAATAGATTGTAATATTTTGTTCAATCCCAACGCTTTCTCTAAATACAACGAAAAACTGCCCGTTGACAGGTATGATTATAAACAAAATATAATACTCCCAACCGGATTTTTGCCCAGTGAATCGTTCAAATAAGAAACAAAGTTGCGGCCATATTTGTTGTTAATATCAATTATATGAATTAATTCATATGCAAAAATAACAAACAAGAAGTAAGAGAAGCTACCTGATTCGATATCGATTGTTCGTATCATTCTGTCAAGCATTTTGATTGGCTCTTCTCTTGCTGGCTCATTTACTCACTCGGAAATCGAAATTCTCACTCGGTGCGTTTGCGAACTGAGCATGCTAGTTTTACAAGGAGTTTTAAACTTTCGAATTCCATTGCATTCTGTTTATTAATGCTTTCGCAATCTTTTTAAAAGAAAGCTGGTGAATTCAGACTGGTATTATATTGGTATATTGGTGAGTTACAGCGGTAATACTTTGACGTTGAACCAGTTTATAGAATCAATGCTGATTGCTGAGTAAATTTGCTCGAGTAGACCCTTCCAAAAAGTAGTTTTTCTCTAGGTAAACGCAAAACTTTCGATTCCTAGTTTGGATTTTCATTAGTTCTCACTAGTGCATTCTTTTATTGCATTGATCACTGATGAGAAAGATCCGAGCGTAAGCAAGGCGCTGGCCATGTTTTTTACACCCCCTTCAAGGTGTTTTGTACATTGGTAATAAAAAATTCAAGTTTGTGGTATTCCCTCTCAAAAAACTTGAATTTGCCAGAAATGTTAATTTATGGGCATTTATTACCATGGTGTCAAGACAACAATATGGTGGTCATTTCTTCTGTGTTTTAATCATGAATTATTAATTACACTTTTTAGTTAATGATATAATGATGGAATGTCATTATAGTAATATAAATTCTTATTCATTTGTATGCACTCAAACCAAATTTTGAGAAGTTTTGAAAATTTAACCTAGTATGGTACAAGTACATCAACTGACACAATTTAAGTTCGTAAAATTGAACCAAATACTATGGTCATCATCAAAATGTTTTTAATCAAGGAACACTTATTTAGTCATAGGAAATTGCAAGGGATTTTGAGATCGTGTCACAATCATCATGTCACAGTAAATAAATTGAAAATGAGAAAAATTTGGTATTATATAAATTCACATATGGTATTACCAGAAATATGATATTATGAAAGTTATTATTACATAGTTGCACCATATGAAACTGAAAGGAACATGATTTTTGTGGTGTTGCTCTACACGGGGATGGTCGTCATGACGGATGTTGTATTGGGTGGTTTGGAGTGAGCATTTATTTCATTGAAAAATGGGCGTAGTCATTGTGCATGTTCAATCAATTATCAGTGGCATAGCCAGCCTGACAATTTAGTCCTGCTATGCAAATTTTAAATTATTAATTTCTTTAGAAATTTTTTTTTTTCACAGTCAGTCAACGTGAAAATATTTGCATAGCGGCACTAAATCTTCGGGCTGGCTATGCTACTGCTAATTATCAAAGACTTGTGAAAGCCAATGATCTATCTTGGTTGTCATTGTCAATAATATATAACTGTATGTACAATAAAGTATATAGAGGAGCATTTCACACATTAAAATGTAAATGTATTTACTGTTCTGAAGTAAGACATGCGACAGTAGACAACAGCAGTTTTATAGGGGGTCTGATACCCTGACACCCCACCCTTGTGATGGCCCTGACTAGCAAGCTGAAAGTACTTGATACCAACTAGGCACAAGGAAAATCATTAAGACTCATATTATTGTTGTCTTCATGCAGATTTTTATTGGTTCTATTCCATGATGTGAGCACAGTTTTAGAAAGCAATGTCTTCATTCATTACAACAATTGGACATAATTCTAGTGATGTGCCTCCAGACATTCCCATTGCATTTACTGGATGTTTTGACGATTACAATGTTACGTCATGTGTAAGGTTAGTATCTAAATGTTAAAAATATTAAAATGTGTTTCATTTCAAGACACTATAATTGAAAATTTTAATTGCCCTCTACTTTTATCCTTCAGAGATTCTGTTTTGAGTGCTTTTGCCATTATTACTGCACTTGTCTGTGCTGTCAAGGTGATTGGATAACAAATATATACAACTGAGTTGTAGAAATGTTGTACATAATGTTGCATAATTTAGCATTTATAGGTACAGTAAAGTGACCAGCATCATTGAGCAAAATATAAAAATTCCATTGAAAGTTTTGTCTGGTGGCCATAATTTTATTGGGCCATTTACAAAATATGTGATGCTATGATGGGTGTCACATAAAATACCCAGGTCAACCACTTGTATTTTAATTAGTACTTAAATTTGTGTTGTGTATGCACTGAAGGGAGGGAATATATTTTTTGAAGGGGTTACTCAAACCATCGCATACTGTCACACTGGGGAGAGGGAGTCCAAAATTGGAAAAAAGTGTCAAATATTTTGTCAATGGCTCCTACTCTGAATTTAATCAACAAAGGTTTTTTTTTAACCTTTTATCCTAAAATATTTCTCATTCTTCTTCTAAAACTTTCATTTGGTGTTTCCAACAATTTGTTGTGAAGAATGAATATATTTACAAATGCTGTACAAATTGCCTGACATAGCTTCTGTAAGAAGGAAGTTGCCTGAAAACTGCTTGCACTGTAGACCCTCAAGTATATCTCCTGTTATTAAATAATATCAATTCTAAATTTGGTTTATTTTAATTTAACAGCTATACCATCTGTTCAGAAATCAACATTCTTTACCTAACCAATACATTGTATTTTTCTGTGGATTGGTTGAGTGCATTCTTTGGTGCGTAAGATTTAAACCCATTAAACTGACATTACCAGAGCTGTGTCCAGGTAGAGAAATTTATTTTAAAAAATTGATTACATCAATTTTATATTTTCAGCACTGTTAATTGGATCTACCTCTGGAAGTATTCAGTGCTCTATGTCATTGAATTTCTCAAACTTCTTCAGGTACTTGATGAGCTCTTTTTAGATTTGCTACACCAGAGAGCTGAATGCACATTAAGGAGCAATTTCAGCTGACAAGTGGTGTATGCTCTTACATTTATGCTTGCACATGCAGTTATCAAACATGTCATGGGTTGATTTTCTGAGGATGTTGTGCAACCCCTTTGCAGGGATTTCAGTAATGAACTTACCACCCCCATCCCATTTACAAACACGCATTATTGTTAAAGCTTTTTGGCAAAATTACCACATAGTGCAGCTATCAACCCTTTTCAATATGACACACCAAAAATTTTTAACAGCCCTCCCCCCTCCCCCCACTCCAAGTACAAAATCTGACATGAGTTGTTTTACAGTGTGTGGTGGTATGCAGGTTCTACTGTGCCTTAGCAGCTCAGATCTACAGAAAGGATGAACTTGCTAGGTATGACAACATCATAACATAACCTGGCTTCAAATTAGCATGAGAAATTCATTTGCAAATTTCCTTTTGTTAAATGTACCAAAAATTTCAGTTTTGAAAAGTAAAAACACAGCTTGAAGAAACACAAAATTAAGTCAATCTTTTAACTATTCTCGATGTATCAACAACCAAAAACTGAAATAATTTCAATAGTACCCATCCCTACCATTTTACTTACTAGGGAAGGTTAAGGAAGGCTAGGGAAAACTAGGGAAGGCTAGGGAAAGTCAGGAAGGCTAGGGAAAAGTAGGGAAGGTTAAGGAAGGCTAGGGATAACTAGCTAAGTCTAGGGAAAGTGTAGGGAAATTGTAAGAAATGCTAGGGTTGGGTACTATTAAAATTATTGCAGTTCTCGGTTGTTGATATATCAAGAATGGCCAATTTCTGGATGTTGCTATTCATGAAATTTTGTTTCACTTTTAAATCTTGAAGATGTGTCATTCCTGTGTCTGCTGTTGGTTTTGTCATTGCCATATTTGGAATCTGCATCAGTGGTTGGGCAACCCTGAAGAGTGACAAAGTTGACTGTGTAGGTAAGTCCTCAGCCTTTCTTGTCTTATCTGGGGATATGGATACCTATAATAATAATATTAATAAAGACTAAGTTTAGGTTATTGAATGTGCATCTCAGAGAGTTTAATTCAGATGAAATTGCTTGAAACTTTACACAAATGACCGAATCATGCTACGGTGATGAAGAAAAAACTTAGTTCGAAGCCCCAAACAATGGCGTGCACCGAATGAAGCTGGGTGATTTCCTGTATAGAAAGCATTGACTTTTGTAACGTTCTGTTTGAATTATTTTTCGTAAATGTGTTTTCCCAGCAAACCAGTGGATTCTGTTAACAATGGCTGAATTTGTGAATGCACAATTTTTCCTGGTCGCTGGATTCTTTGTAACAAGGTAAGAATTTCATTAGAAGAAGAAGATAGGGTGAGCGCTGGCGTGGATGCTCCGCCTATTGCGTCATTTTTTATACGTGTAGCGGCGGAAGTGTACAGAAATGACGTCGTAAAATATGCGCAAGGTGGCGTGCGCACTATGGCATAGAATACTGAAATCTGATTGGTTTTCAAAGTTGTGAGTCGTGCGCACAGAGTGATTTTTGTGCACGCATTTGTGCGCTTTTCCGCAGACATCGCACACGCAGGGCATCTCTCCACCATTTTATAGTGAGCTTTTTTTATTTGAAAACTTTCTTTCGCAGATATCGCATTCATACGATTTTTCTCCTGTATGTGTTCTAAGGTAATTTGCACGGTTACTTCAGTCTGGGAATTCTCTAGCACAAATATGACATTCGACTGGATCTTCTTATTTATAATATTTCCCTTAAACATTAGGACAAAAGCAACCGGGCATACGAATGATGAATACGAGTTATTCACTCATATCCATGCTTCTAAATGTGTGATTAGTTTTGTTCTCTGTTACGCCGCCGCAAGCAAAATTTATAAGCGATGGGATAAAATTAAAAACTTCAGTTCGTACTGTCGTATTTTAGTTCAGACTATCATGCTGTGCTTCACTCGCTGACTTCTGACATTGGCTTTGATTTTCCATATTATAAATTTGGTAATTGTAATTAGGTAATTAAAAATGTAATTAGGATAATCAAAACACGGGAATCGCGCTTTGAAAAGTGATCTCAAATCGACTGTAGAGTCGGAGATATTATGCCAAGACTCGGGTCTCTTTAGTTATGACTTCGTGGGCCGGCTGAAATATAACAAGATAAACATAAATAATGTTACAGGAAATTTGATTGGCTGTACCAATTTTATGTCAGATTAATTTTTTAGCGTTAAACGTCATTATAGCAGATGTCTGTATTGGCTGTTTGATGTGCAGTATCTGATTTTATAATAAACTGTCTTGCAAAAACTGTGTTCACATTCCCACACATTTACAAGCATTTATTAATGTCTTGTTAACAAGCTTGCAGGAGCTTTATAAAATAACAGTATTTTGCAACATTTGTGGATTAAACAAATATTTCACAATATTTGTTTTCATCTTTGCAACACATTTGTCACAGGCATATTTCAATATTGTAATTGATTTGAGTAAAATCAGAATCACATTGGCAACCAGCAATTTGTATTTTGAACTTTATTAAGCTGTACATCTATAATTTATAATAACAGACATTTTCTGAGTTTTGATTACACAAAACCTGGTCATTTTAACAGATCTTTGCTTCAAGTATATTAAATGTTAATTTGATTCATGCATGTTATCAAGTCCCATGCATGTACACCTACACTTTAATAATATTATGAGTCTCTAAAACTATGCTTAGCTTCTCAGATTTACACAAATTATATGTATTGATATCAATAATCATAAATCAATAGAAACCAATTGGAAACATGGGTTTCTTTTATACTTATTTAAATAATTTGTTGTTACATTTGTGCTACTTTGTCAGCAGATTCTACGCAAACAATCATTTCTCATAAATTTATAAAAACCATAATCAACAAACAAACAAACTAAATTCTACCTTCTAGCTGGGGTGGATGTGCAGTCATAATAGCTGCTGATACTGAGGAAATTAACCCACGATATTTTTCATAAAATTCGGGAAACGCTTTCCTGTTCACAACTAAAACATCGATAATAAACATCGTTTCCTAAATATACACGATCGATCGTGATTCGAAGTGTTAAAAGTCCAATAATCCACGCAAACTAACGGAACCGGTCAAAACGTCCACTCCTTGGAATCTTCAGCGAACGATAATTTTGCAAGTATCTAGCCCACTCGTCTCATTTCAGGTTCAAAACCTCGGCAATAGTGATTTATTTTCAAAAACGTCCAGTTAAACGTGATTCGCAGCAATTAAACGATCAAAAAAGCCCAAAAACCTGTTTTTCGTAATACTATTCCTAATTTTTTTGCCCGATTGCGACGCCATCTTGGATTCTTCTATTGGGGGCATAGACCCCAAGCACCCCCGCGCGCTCGCTAATTTATTGACTGATCTCTATATATATAACTGTATTATAAGCACATAAAGCGCCTGGGTACGAGGCTGCTAAGTATACGTCAGCAATCTAGGTCTCCTATATCTATGGTCTTGATAGATGCATCGCCGTTCAAGTGCTACAACCAATGCATGTTATAGGAGGAAAAACGTTCACAAGTTATGTACTTGAGCGTCATTTACACAAAAAGTAATAACGAAAGAAAGGCACACAATTCTCAAATATCGTTGAATAGACTGCGGCTTCATCGGTTGAGTCGTTCTAGTTGTTACATCATCGATGATTAACAGTTTGCAACGCATCTTTTTCTGCACAAAGTTGTTAATCTGCGTGTCTCTATTTTTACAGTAAATATTCAATGATTGGTTTGTGTTATCAACGTTTCTGTGAAATTTCGGAGAATTTATAAGTTTTGATAAATCTCTTCGAAAAGTTTTAGAGTTTTGAAGAATTTGTGCGAGGAAATGTTTGTAGCCAAATTGCACAGCCAGGAAGGCACAAGCTGCAGCAAGTCTGCTGTAAGAGTGTGCCAAGCTGTTAGCGGGATGTGTTCGCATAATTTGTTCTGGCTTGATGACAACAAGTCTGCTGCAAGTTGTCAACCGGTTTGATGTAAGTTGAGTCTCTCAAGACAAAAAATATCCGCAAACTTGATATTCAAATATTGATATTCACAAGTTGTATCAAGTCTGATTTTCACAGACCTGCTTCAACTAAAACTGGCCATGCAATAGACCAAATCGGTTTACAAATGCTCCTACCAATTTTATATGCTCGGTCATATTTGCCATTTCCACGCACACATTATTCGAACAATAGGCACAGACAGTAATCGTTTCAAAGGCAAAATAGAGTCTTGAAGAATAAACTAAAAGCAGTATGTCCTTCGCTGTGGTAAAATTTAACGTTATATAGTGTTTTTCTAGTGAATTCTAGTCTTACTCCATGTCTAAAAAGTAAAAACGGGGAAGACTGCATGGGTCTTATCACCAAACAATCCAATAAACTGGAGTGAACGTTTACATGCATGACACAATATGGACTGGATATTTGTTGAATTAGTCGTGTAAGTGTCTAGATTTTGTATATGGATTTTTATAATTATGGCCAGTGTGGCTTTTCGTGGAATTTCATTTTGTTATTTTAGCACTACAGTATGGAACACAAATACGGATTTTTCTAAACCCGATGCCTAACTCTACAAAGGCATTGCTTTAATGACCAAATCCACATCACATCTCTTACAATTTGAAAAACATAAACAAACTAGCGTGAAAACAAGCCTGCTGATGTTAAGAATGGGCTTGTATTGTTTGAGCCATTCCTTGCATGCCAGGTCAACTCGGGCATGCAAAACTTGCAACATCGTAAAAACGTAAATGACATGTGACAAAGTCATCGTAATCTATTTCAAAATCATATGTTGTAGCATTCTATCGATATTCTGAGATGCTCAAATTTTAGATTATCGTTTTAAAGATGACGGTTTTCAAAGTGAAAGCACCCCCCATGGAAACTCATTCAAACTGATCATGCAAATTTTACCCGACTTCTATAGTTCTTTAAAATATATTTTACAATCGCATTCTTTCAAGTACGTATACACGGATCGAAATGGCTCCGAAGACAAAAAAAAGAACCAAACAACATCTTCTCAATCGCAAAAAAACAAATTCTCAATCGCAAAAAACATCTTCTCAATCGCAATGCTGTCGCTTGTTGTGTGTGGGGTTATTGCAGTATTTGCCAATCAACTGCTAGACGAAGGAAAACAAAGATTGGTAAATTATGTGTTTGACAAACTGTATCCAGGTTTTTTGAACATGATGAAAGGCTCGGGCTGTGCAATGCACTTGAGAGAAAGACCACATGGAAAGTACATAGCGTGGCGAGAAGAAGATATAGAAAAATTAAAAAAAGAGTTTGACAGTTTTGAAGAGTCTGAAGAGGTTGTAAACGTCGTGTACCTAGTCGGGGTGCCTGGTTCTGGAAAGACAGAGCTGGCTAGACAATTCGGAAAGTCCATGTATTGCAAACGAAATGGGGCTCCTGTTGTCGTGACACTGAATATTGAGAATCTACATCAGCTTAAAATGACTTTAGGCTGGTCTATATGGCATATAGAAGAAGCATCACAACAACATAGCAAAGATATCGAGAGTCTGCTAAATACCGAAGTTGATGTTCTCTTTCATCAGCTTAAAGAATTACTGAAGAAACGGCCTCGGTGGCTGCTTATCATAGATAACGTCAGAGTTCCAAACGTTATACAGAAAGACATGTACCAGCAACTTCCAATCCCAGGACCAAATGAGCGATGGGGAACCGGAAAGATGCTTATAACAGCCCAAAGCTCTCTAGTCCGAGATAGAAGTTATGGCAGGTATTTTAGAACCTTACAAAATACAGGACTAACCCTTCCCGACGCCACGAACTTCCTGCGTGAACTGGTAAATGAAAGCAGCCGCTGTGATGCAACTGTTATCAACAAAATTGTCGAGAAGCTGGAGCTTTTACCTCTATCTATCGTGGCAGCTAGCGAGAGCATTCGAAGCGAGATGAAAACCAGCACAACTTACCGTTGTGGAAACTGCTTATCAGAGTATTCTGCAGCGTTTAGCATTTTATCTGCGCAAAATAGAACTGTAGCTGGTTATAACCTCTCCCTGTTGGCTGCTTTGAATTTAACTATTATGAATACGCTGGAAGTACATTCAAAGGTCTATCACGATTTTATTGCTTTGATTGGGTTTACTACGGTCGACCGAAGAACTATAAGAGTAGAGCACGTTAAAGGATACCTAACGAAGATGGGTCACACTCGTGAACAGTGTGAGAAAATATTGGACTTTCCGTTAGTTTATTTCTCGGAAACGAAGCAAGTTTTTCGCGTTCATCAAGTTGTCAGTCACGCATTCAGGGAAGCAGTAAACCAAATCAACACTGACGAGGCATTGCAACGGACTCTGCAGAGTATATCCCATTACTTTGCTGTCCACCACAAGTCAGATTTCCGTTCTAGCTATGAAATTGAACATCATTACGTAGACTTATTGCAAAGCTTGCCAACTCGCTGTACATACCTAGATACTTGTCTAATTGCACCTTATTCTGAAGACCTCGGTAGTGTTATTACTGTTCTTTTTTCGGCATATCCTCACTATTCGCGATACCATGAGAAACCCGACTGCTCTAAATTAGATACGTTTTTGGACCGGCTTCGTTCTGCACCAGTGTATCGTAATCGGATATTAGTGCAGTTGGAATTTCGTGGCTACCAAGCTTTGTCTATATGCTATAGTAAATCAGACAGAGTAGATGGATCTTATTTGGCAGCCACAATTGCTTTACGCTTAATTAAAGAAGTCGCACCAGCCGAATTGCACACAATACCCGCGTCCTGGTTTCTATTAAACCTAAACAGTTTCCCCGGCGGAGAATCACTTTATAATCATGTCACCTTCTTTCTACTATTTCCACATTATTTGAAATTTCCTTATAATACTGACGAGATTCGCCGTAAGCTGTGCTTATCGTTAAATGAAATCGCCCGTATTCTATTTCCAAGACAAGCAGAAAGCGTACGACAGTATTGCAATCCAGATTTCAACGACGTCGAACGAAACAGGGAATTAATTGATCAAGATTCAAGTTATAGAGATTTTTTCTATAGTAAGATTAATCGCTATAGACCGTTCATAAGGAAGCGCCATACCTCGTTGACAACAAATATTTGGTTTGCTTCAGAGAACGTTACTCCGTATGGTAAATGTACTGCTGAAAATAAGGTGTCGTTCTCAGGCAGTTTGTACATAGGAGCTCTTAAATTTTGTGTTGGTTACGGTGAGCGTGTCGACAGAAAAACACTTGACATGACAGTACACAAGTATAGATCAGCCTTGGTTTTCTTTGAGTGGGTAGACAAAAAGCATATGCAATTGAATTGGCGAAATAGCAGTATGAATTGTCAATCCATAAAAGATGAGTTGATGACTGAACTGCAAAAACCAAGTGTAATGAAAACGAGCATGAAATCTTTTCATGAGAAACTTTTGTTGTTTGCTGACAATTACTGTGCTTCCTTCACAAAATAAACGTGACGGAACTTCATATAATATTTCACAAGTGGTATATAAGTATAATGAACTTGTATCGCACGGGATCGTACTCCTCTAGTACTAAAGTATTAATCGACGAGGTTCTCCAAGCTACAGGTCTACAAAGCGAAGAGACAAAAGAAGTAACAGAGATTCTAAAAGAAATTATAGATGCCACCATACAGGATGAAAGAAAAGGCGCATATTCTTTTTTTGATAACATTTCCCTTCTTTTTATATGATTAAAAATTACGCGAAAACTTTTATGGTCTCCTTTGAAAGAGACTCCAAAACATTATATAGAAGTTTATTACAGAATTTTTATATCTGCCTTATTTCGGGAAATATTTTCATATGGAATCTTAAGTTGTCCGCCATCTTGGATATTTGTGGATATGCGCGATACGTCACAACTGGGATCACGCGATTTTTTTTTCTTACGACACAATGGCTAATATGCTCTCATAACCGCATGTACGGCAAGTGTTTCGCATTTTAGCACGGACAGACGGACTGAGAAGATTTCAGATAATATTTGATTGTTGGTAGGTGTTGAGGAGAAGCTTTGAATGGCTTATCCCTGTTGTAACGTCACCAAAACATTGTTAATAAGTTTAAAAATTAATCCAAGATGGCGGACAGTTGGTTTATGTGAGAATATCTCCCAAAGTAAAAATGCTATAAAAATTTTGGGAAAGACTTCTATTTATTGTTTTAGTGTCTCATTCAAATGAGCCAATAAAATTTTTTGTTGCCATTTCCTTTTAAGCCGGTTTTCCACTTGGCGACTTTGTTCGGGTGACGCGAAGCGAACACAAGAATTCGGCAACATGATTGGTTAAAATTGGTTGGCGAAAAAATTCGCCGCGAACAAGCACCCGATTCGAACGTTATAACCAATTATTGTATCCAATGAATTATTGGGATTATCACGGTTAGGGTTTGGGTCAGGGTTCATTTTATATGCATGAAATGACAATTCTAATAACCAATGGAATTATCAAACGTTGTAACCAGTAATTTTATTGGGATACAACGTTTGGATTGGCTGGACAGAATAAGTAGGAACCGTTCCCACTTTTTTTCGGTTCGCGCGAGCAAATTCGCGGTAATTAGGCCATGTTTCGCTAAATGTCGGTGTTGAGCCCTTAACAATACCATAAACTTAAGTAAACCGCTGACTAGAATTGAAAGGAACGAGATTCGCCAAGTGGAACACAGACTTTAGTTAGCATGTGCTTACGTTTTCACGTGTATTCTCGTCAATAATCTGGCCTAACCAGTGACGGAATTAATTAATCTTGTAATGTAATGTAATGTAATGTAATGTAAAACTTTATTTAAGGACGCTGGCTCTGTCAGCAATTTGCTGGTTTGCACAGAGGGCGTCAACCAATTTAATTATTTACATCAAAGGGAAAGAAACGAGAGGCTATTTCCCGTAATATTTCTTACATATTTCTGGTATGACCAATAGCAATTATCATTAGCTATCGTTGCGTTTAATTATATTTTTAGTGCAAAGTTTCAAAGAAACTTTGCAGTATTGTGATGAGTGGCGAAAATTCAAATCAGTCAGGCAGTCAGTCAGTCAGTCAGTCAGTCAGTCATAGTGTAAACTCCGGGGGGTGGTGCAAATTTTGAATATGCCACCTGATTACTTGAATGTTACTATTGCAATGTTTTAGTTAAAATTATAAGTATTATTTATAAACCATTTTGTGCTGTTATTCATACAAATGAAAAAGATAGGTAAATGAGCCATATGGCAACTAATGAGCGTAGTAATTTTATTGCAGACATGTATATACAGTGCTCTCAAACTCCCCCGGAATTTAAAATATTCAACTAAGCACGTGTATATTGCGTAGCGCCCGCTTCCGTTGCTATGCAGAGGTCTAGGAGTGGGATAATAAACATGAGTTAAACATGTATTTCCACGGCTTAAAAGCACCATTTTAACTGGCAGGACAAGATTTTTTAATCTTCAGACTATTATGCTTTCGTTTATTATGCATAAAGAGCGATTTTTCGCCTTAAAACGAGCTCAAATGGACAGCATAAGTTGACCTATATGGTATGAATATAAATGGCTAACAAGAGATATGAGCTATAGTTTGAATACATAGCAATAAATACACCGCAATATTTTCGCTATTCTACGTCTTATATTCCTAAATATACACCACATGAATTGCAGGAGTTTTGTTCTACATTTCGGCCAGGCTTCATCAAAAAATGATGAAAAACAAGCGAGATAAAGCGAAATCGGCATATTTGATAATGTTGCGTGCGTGCGAGATCAGTTTCTGCAAGGTTGTGATGTGATGACTGATGATTGTGTACATAAAATTTCCAATAATACTAGTAGACCTAAAGTAAACCGTACATAAGTATACTAAGTAAAGATATTGGCCTAATATTGTGACAGTTTTTTATTAACACACAGAAGAGCGCACAGTTTGTATGTTTGCAATCTTAGTTCACGTTCAATATTAATTGCGCGTTCATTCCGTTTTGTTTATATGAGTCTAAGGTCAGAGGTCAGAGATTCAGCAAACGTGAAACCGAATATGCTCGCTAAACATGAAAATTATAAAATTATCAGAGTGTCTAAAAACGTCCCACGTAAACAAAACGCTTTTAGACCACATCATTTTAACATTTTATTTCCAAAGCTATCATTAAATTTTTCTTAGTTTTTCGAGTTTAAGTGTGTAAGTCTTTTCAGAAACTTTGCACTATCCTTGGATCCCTAGTTCAATATTTTAACTGATTTCGCTAGAGGAAGACTCTTCCATAATTTAGCCACACTATAGTTCAAGCTCTTTTTAAGGAACTCTCTTGGGGTTAGGAAGGGTCAAATCTATGTGACTATTACTAAGATCATAGTTAGTTTGCCTGACATTTATCCATATCAAAGATTCTTTAAGATTAGATCCGGTATATCCGTATTTTGTACAATAAGTTCGATTTTATTGTGCGACGTCTTGTCTCCAAATCGTCCCAACCAGGGGAGCGAAGAACATTAGCAGATCACCAGTAATTGTTCTCGCTGCTCGGTTTTTAAGTTTCTGAAGTTTATCTTTATGTTGTTTGTTACAAACCCCCATAAGAGAGAACAGTAATCGAAATAAGGCTGTATTAACGCACAATAAACTGTTTGCAATTTACAGGCAGGGATGAATGATTTAATCCGCTTTAGCGTGAGCTGTATCGTGCCAATACCTGCCGCGACCTTTTTAAAGATCATTTCAATGTGTTCACTCCACTCCAGAGTTTCATCTAGATTTACCCCAAGACAAGTAAATGATTTGACAAGAGGAACCAGTTGATTGTTTATCATTATTATATGATCACAAATCAAGGTTTTAGGATAATGCTTTGAACCTATATACATTACTTTAGTTTTTGTCGGATGGTGTTGTAATTTATTTCTAATTAGCCAGTCACTGAGTTTATCCAAACCATGATTTAAATTTTCCGAGAGTTGTGTTACATTTTTCACCTTGCCAAGAACTTTCTTATTCGTTATTAGGCTCTGATGTGGCTGGTCTTGTGCTAACTCTTTAAGTGTCGAATAAATTTTGGTCTTCTAACATATCTTGATAAACATCATCTTGCTTGATCTCGTAACCAATCTGTTCGTGCCTTTAAGGCACAACTTCTCGTTGTACGCGTACTTTGGTTTCATATACTCTAAAGCCCGTTTTCCACTTCAACTGTATCGTAGCGAAACGTAGCGTATTCTATTGTGTCCATATCAATTTGTTCTGCCTGACTGTTCCTTTCTACACGAAAGAATGAAATACGCTACGTTTCGCTTAAAGTGGAAACAGGCTTTAATGGTTACTCGCACATGGGGACTTGGAGAGATCTAAAATGGTGACTCACGCAAGTGGGATGGCTTCTGTAGAGCATCGTGTCCTTCAATTTCACAGCGGATCTACGAGAATTTCAAATAAAATAGCTCCTTGCACCGTAATGCACGAATATTTGAGGTCGAACCACTCCGTTTATGGGAAGTATCATAAACAAAAGATCACATCGAATGTCATATTTGTTGCAACATACTTAAAACACATACATCTGGAAGAAAGTTTTCAGATAAAGCTGCTACAACGTTCACTATGAGATGAGAGCGAAGTTTTCTATACGATTGCAATTCCTGCGAAAAAAGCGTTCCGTCAGTTGAAAAACTCAACAGGTCATAAACGTTATGCATACCGGAGGAAAGCCATAAAATTGTGACGTGTTTGAAAACGCATAGGTGGAAAGTTCATTGTAGGAAAAGGCCAACCTGTCGAAATTCTAATTTTCTAGGAAATTGAATGATGTTAGGACACTGGATGACATGAGAAATTCGAAGAAACGCGAGCTTTGGGGGTAAGTAATGTGTCTTTGAAAGCTGGCATCTAAAGATATATACGTAACTTTCGAATTGTCAGGAGCAGCAAAATAATATACTGTGAATCACTGGTTATAAACCTTGGGCTTTTATAAGTTCGTAAGCGTTTTTTGATGGCTGTACTTCACGGGGGTCTTATAAACGAGCAACGTTTTGTGTTAAATCAGGGTTGGCGTACAAAACTTGAATGTCTTTATATAAATATATCCTTGCATGAATTTGAAAACAAAAATTCAATGTCCTCAAATTCAAAGTCATTGAATTTGTCTTGCTTTTAATATATATTTAATTTTAAATTCATTTAAGTTATAATTATAGAGTATTAACTAACAAATCTTAACGTTGAGAACGCAAACACCGCTTCTTTAACATAAAAATTTTCTTATGTTTTCTGTAGAAGTATCACCGTTTTTGAAATTTCCGCCATTGCAAGTGTTATTCACGATGCCATATTTAAAGCTCGTAAGTTGAATTGTCCTGACATTAGTTTTAAGAGCAGAGACAACCTTGTAGTAACGTAGTAAAATATTAACTTTGTTACAACTTGTTGACAAAGCAGTTGTAAGCATAAGATCTCTAAGCGTGTGCTTGCATGTTATTGGTCTAAAATTATCTTCTTTAATACTTGCTTTTCCACTGAAAGTATTTTACAATAATTATTTGTGTTATTCTTTCTTTTAAGTTGGGGATAATGGCTGCCACGGAATTCTTGTAAGTATTTTTGTGGTGTTTTGTAGCATAATCTCTGTATTTATGGCTGTTTTGTTTTTGCTCACTTAAAAATCTCACCACAGTTAACAAATTGGGTTGGCATTTGTGGTTCCAAGTTGTCAACTGGTTTGGAATACGTTGTTGACAACTTGTAACATGCAACTGGATTCGTGCACGTACTTGAAAGTCCTTGAATGCATAAAGAAGTGCTTAAAAGTTCTCGAATTCGTCTTGCTATAGTTTTTGGACATTTTACATTTGATGGTGCTGGTTTATGGCTTCCAAATCAGTTTCAAATTCATTTAGAGTGTCATTTCACAAATTGTTTCAGTCCTTGAATTTCCTCACACATGCATGGGCCTTCAACGTCCTTGAATTGTACGAGCCCTGTAACAAGCTTGGCGGAGATGTCAAATTTGTTACAAGATTATCGTGAAAACTCTGATGCGGACTTGTTCTATCACGTGTTGTTAAAAGATTGTCACGCAAAGTTGACAACACAGTTCTGTGACAGTGTTGTTATATCTTGATTGTATCAATGTAACATTTTTTCTGACCAAATAAGTCTTGTTGGGGCGAGTTCGTGTAATATGCAAGTCGCGAGTCTGAAATTGAACATTTAAACAAACAAATATACATTTTTGTCGGTATTTTCTAAAAAGACATATTCCTTCAAAGAGCAAAATAGATTTTTTGTTTCTTATAAATTAATATCAGCTTAACCGGGCGAGTATTGAGACCTCGGATGACAGAATCGGTTGACAAATCTACCGACGATTTCCATCCCACCCCACCCCACCCCAGGTGAGTACGCCCCTGCAGCTAATTACGTTTCAGTGTAACGGCATGTTTGTCATTTAATGTGATGTACAACAGTCAAACCAAGATGCAAAAAAAAATTCCTCATTTAGTCAGTGAAACTACTAGCTCCCAATAATTTATATTGTTCTTTGTATATATGTATATAGTATGTTTTGCATATATATCTTTTTATCATAATTCATTTATTTACTAAAATAGGACCCACCCCCCTTCTGTAAAATAGCATTTATTTGTGAGGGTAGCGCGTTGAAATAAAATGAATGGTATGTATGTATGTATGTATGTCCCCCTTTCTAAACTTCCCGAACTTAAGGGATGACGCCCATGGGTAAATGACAATTATATGTAGCGAGAAGACCTGCCTCAATATTTTATTTTCTGAATTGTATTCCACGCGACCAAAATTCGACTTATAAGCGGGGTTAATAAATGATTTATACGTTTCTCGCATGTCGTACTTAATTCTTGTATGTTTAAGGTTCGGTGCATGAAAAGTTCGAAGAATAGGCTGGACCTAACTAACTGAAGTCATTTAACTAATTAAGTAATGTTTTTGCATCTTGGTTTGACTGTTATACATCACGTCAAAGGACAAACATGCCGTTACGCTGAAATGTTTGCTGCAGGGACGTGGAAATCGTCGGTAAATTTGTCAACCGATTTAGATCCAAAAGTCTATACAGGACCACTCTCCCCCAAACCGGGGATCTCATTAATTCCCGGTTAAGCTGATATTAATTTATATTAAACAAAAATCTACTTTGCTCTTTGAAGGAATATGTCTTGGTAGAGAATACTAACAAAAATTTATATTTGTTTAATAAAATGTTCAATTTCAGACTCGCAACTTGCAGACTCGCAACTTGCAGACTCGCAACTTGCAAAATAGCCGCCCCCTTGTTGGAGCAACTTTGTAACAGACAGCAAGCCTGATTTCCTACTAAGCTTATTACTAGTTTTGAAGAGCATTTTGAACTCAACTTTTCAAGATCTTGTAAACAGATTTGCCACAATTTGTTTGTAATGACCCGTGCGTTTTGCATGTGTAGTTGACGTTGGCCACCGATTTCTTTTTAGTCGACGTCTGCTTCTGGATACACGGCTGTGTACATCGCATTTAAGGTAATTACGTTTAGATCGAGCACCTGTCGTACAGAAAGTCAGAAATAGATGATGCTATCTTTAAGTTAAAAATTAAATGCAACTAATTTGGTATTTTACGTTTAGGTAACTCGTTGGCTGCTGCCAATATGGGCAATGGCAGCCTTATTTGCGATCGAAGACAACAGTTTTTCACACGAAACTCTCGCGTCTCTTGCTGTTAGAACTCCTTCGGTACGTTCATGTTTACTTTCGTTTTAAATCGTTTTAATTCAGTCTCTTGATATGTATGGTCCTTTCTGGACCTCCACTCTATCCAGCATATATAAAGTTACTGTAGTTTTATAAATGAAGTTAAATAAGGTTTCTTTTTGTATCAATAAGAGATTATCGTAACTAGGCATCTAGAAAAACACTTAAGTATTTACTCAATAAGAGATGATAGAACTGATAAGGACTGGCCAGTATAAAAAAAGTTAGTTTAGTTTAGGTTTCCTCCTGTATTAATACTGGATCAATAAGAGATGATCCTTACTAGACCTTTAGGAAGAACAGTTTAGAATTGACACAGTCAACAAGAACGTAGACACGAGTTATATTATAAATCAAGTTTGGATTTTTTTAATTCAAAATTTCTAATTCAGGGCTTGAGATCACGCTTCCATCCTTACACCAGCGATAACAGGAGATTTGACCCATCAGGAGAGACCGCAACGAACAGTGGCCAATCAAAACGACTCATGTTGCCACCATTTCTTAGAACTGGTGGGAAATATGGCTCCGTAAACCAAACAGCAGCACCTTTTGTGAACTCTGGACAGTTCGATGAAGTACCGACGTCGTAGATGGTGAAAGAACTGGGAAGAAAGGTACGCTTTAATGACATTTATCATAATGGTGGATCGTATATTGGTGTCTCCAGAATACCATATATATATGGTTGTCATATATATGACTCTGTATGGATGTACTTGTGATTTGATGACCTACACACAACGCGCATGTTGCAGGCAGTAAGAAACGCGAATTCTTATTCCATTCTACGGCAAGTGATTTGATGTGGTCAAATAATAGGACAAAAAAAAACAGGATCTTTCTATACCCAAACGATGCAAGCAGAGTACGATGCTTCGAGCGCAGGTCCTTCGTCGGGAAGTTAGTACTAGTGAGGTTCAGATTTCATGGACTTCAACTACCCTTGCCTCAATGACATGTGTTGCATCCTTCCGATTAGCCGGCTAATCAGGTTCCATGTAAGTCAAGAAAAGGTTGCGGAAGTGTAGTGAAAGTTAAATCTGGAAGTTGCTACCAGCTTCCCTATGACCATGAAGTTCTTCGCTTGAAACATCGAATTCTGCTTGACTCGTATCAGGTAGCGAAAGATCGTATGTTTTTGTGTGCTTTTGATTGCACTCCTGACATTGGCAATGTTGGGGTTTGTTGATCGCACGATAGACATGGTATTGTTCACAAATAAGTTATAACAATGAAAAACTCCATGGATATATATGGTTCTATTTTATGGCAGTGATTATGGTTGAAATGTTGACATTCTAAAGCCACGTATAATTCTTTTTGGGTGTGGTCAAATGGTTGGTTGGCCATGACTGAGCTGGCCAAGATACTGCTCACAGAACAGACAAGTTTCAGCTAAATATAATATGCCTGCATGGCTCCATTTTTGGCCATGATTGTGGTTGAAATGTTGAACATTCTGTTAAGCTACATAGAGTCAAATGATTAGTTGGCCAAGCTAGAACTGGGAAAGATATTGCTTACAGAAGCACAAGTAAAACTTAGTAGGAAACCGTGGATATATGGTTCTATTCTATGGCTATGATGATGATTGAAATGTTAAAAAATACTCTATGAAATGATTAAATGCAGAGTTAGGGAAAATATTGCTTACAACACACAAGTTAAAACTATGTAAAAACCATATGTAGGTATATAAGCCACCTACATAATTATCCTTGGATGAAGTCAAATGATTGGTTGGCCTTGCCAGAACTGGGAAAGTTATTGTACAAAACACACAAGTTAAAACCAATTAATAAACTGTGGATACGTGGTTCTATTAATCATGGGTCAAATGTAGAATACTCCGTGAAATGACGGAGCTAGGCAAAATATTGCTTACAAAACACACAAGTTAAAACTAAGTAAAAACTTTCTTTATATGGTTCTGTTTCATGGGAATGGTTATAGTTTAAATGTTTAATACTCTATCGCGTGATCCTCATTAGATGTGCACGTGGTCAAGTGATTGGCTGGTCCTGAATTGGGCAAGATAATGCTTAGAGAACACACAAGTATAAAATAAATAAAAGTTGGGGTCGTCACCAAAGGGGCACCAGGTCGTCGTACTATTAACAGGCTTTGTGTGTGGATGGTTACAACAATGAAAGACGATAAACTGTATAGAAATTAGTTTTCTAAAGAACAAATTGCAAACAACGATGAGTTTTGTTTTCAAAAGCCAATCACAAACACAAAGCCTGGTCATAGTCAGACATTGGAATTTTTCTTAAACACTCTATATTAACTACAGATCTGCTCCTATGACTATATATTGTTATTAGCATATAAAAAGACAAGTTATAAGTAAGTAAAAGCAATGGACAAAAGAGTAAAAGCAATTGTGATCAAAGACTGTGTTTGACAGCTGAAATCACATAAGTTGTAGTGAAGTAAAACTCCTTGGATAACTGGGACAAATGTGACTAAATGTCCTAGAAGTAGCTAATTGTTTAGCTAGACAAGCTAGTTGCTATTTTATTATGAGCACATGAAAACGCATGCATAAGCTGAATACATGCATAAGTAAAAACGGTGTAGATATGCGTGGTTTTATTTAATGGCAGTATAATTGTAGTTCACGATCCTTAGCAAGCTACTTTACAGGCGAAAATCCACAAGTTATTATCAAGTAAAACTCGTCCTGGTTCGCTTTAAAAAGATTTGAGAGTATGGGTATAGCTAAACTTGTTGTCCAAGTCTTAAACAATCCAGTGCGACTTGCAATGAAAGTCAGCTCATGTTACTGGAAGATTACAAGTGTAAACGCACAAGTTATAGCAACTCTGTTCAGATGCTGTTGACAAGTTCCATTCGCACTGCTTGTCTCCAATTTGTTGGGACAAGTACGAAACAAGCTGTTAACACTTGTAATAAGCTTGATGGTACTATCAGATTTGTTACAAGACTGATAAAACCACGATATATGACATGTAATATTGTTACAGCCTTGTTAACACTCTTGTTGCTAACACTCGCAACTTTGCAGCCATTACTCATGTAAAAATTTCGTAGCAAGTCTGTCAACAAGACATCAACAAGTTGTGTTCGCACCGCTTGTCCTATGCGAGTCGGTAACAAGTTTGGAACAACTTGCTGTCGATTTGTAACAAGCTCGAGGGAAATATCAAAGTGGTTATGAGGTTGTTCTAACAGGTCTGATTGGCAAGATTTTCACAATGTTGACAACACAAGGTTGTTACAATATTGGTATAACCTTGGAACAACCTTGTATCATAGTTGTTACAGCTTGTTGGAAACTTGTTCGAAAACTTAGAACAAGCCGTTTAAACACAATTTGTGAACGGACTTGTATACGAGGCTAAAAGTGCAACGCCCACCTACATGTCGGAATTTCAGACTGTGCAAGTTTGAAAAAAGATTTGCCCTGTGTGACAAAACTTTAGGCTGTATTTATTAAATGAAACAAAACTTCAAATCATGATTTTATTGTAATAATTTTATTTAAGTACACATTTATAATTTTTAAATCCACTGCAATGAAAAATATCAAGTAATGTATCCTCCATTCTTATTGTTTATGTGCGTTGTGCGAATAAAGTTTAAACACGATCAGGGGCCGGTTGTACAAAACTCTTAATCACTTTTTTGTAGTTAAATAGCGATTAAGTACGAAATACTTGGTTCTGATTGCTTGACGTTTCTACTAATCATAGTTAACTTTAATAATTTTTTTTATACAACTGGTCTAGCTACGATGGGTGAATAAATGTGAAATAGGTGACGCCCTTTAGAGAACGGTGCTTAGTGTCTAGTGAGTAGTACAGGAAAGTTGTTTCACTACCTAAAACGATAAAGTAAAAATCGCCGTGTCGAACAAAGGCCCTTCACTACACAGCTAGAAAAGCGCAAGTTACATCAGGTCTACTGCAGTCTTGTTACCTTGCAGTCATCAAGCCAATATCAGGATGCGTTCACATCGCTTGCTCCGGCTTGTTGATGACAAGTCTGCTGCAAGTTGTCAACCGGCTTGATGCAAGTTGATCGTCAATAAGTCTTTTTATTCACAAGCTTGATGCGAGTTGTTTCATAACCACTTGCAGCAAGTCTGGAAATGTGAAGTTGCATCAAGTCGGATTTTCACTGACGCGGTGCATCTTGATGAAACCAACAGGTTTGGCACAGCTTGATGAAAAACTTCCCGCAAGCCGATAAATCCACAACTGGCCACTTGCATCAAGTCTGTGAAGAGTCTTCTCGAAACGCGGACTTTTACTTTATCGTTTCAGGTAGTGATAGAACCTATATCTTTTCAACTTCACTATCCTACACTAAATATAAATATTTTCATTTTCAGTACTAGTTTGTTATATACGCCAACTTAAGGTGCCTATATATATATATATATATATATATATATAATTGTGCAAAATACCTCAAAAACTTACCACTACAGTCTGTTTCATCCAAAGGGAATCTTCAGGTGGTAGACAAATTTCGAAAATGTGCGAGCTTCTTTTATGCTCAAGGCGGAAACGTGGGCGCGTGGGTGGTTGAATAGCATGCATTCCTTTCTTTGTTTAGGTTGTTTACCTGAAATCTGCTTTTGTGTTGGCAGGCCGAAACTATTTCCGATCTTTTGTTGAGCAAGCAATTGTTTTTTTCTTTCAAAATACTGATTTTTTCCTCCAAACATAAATTACATCTTTTGGATCCTCCCGTGTAAGAAATAGACTTTTTTATTATGGACCATTTTATGGTGAAATCTGTTTTCTTTTGCTTTAAGTGCCAAACGTGTTTCGAAAGTTCCGTCTCATTCGAATATTTTTTGTGTGTGAAAGATTTGATATGATTCCTGTATCGCTCTTTGAATGTGTTTGAGGTCATGCCAATGTAGTGCTTTGTGTCCTGTGTGTTGCCTGTCAAAATTGTTGCTTTGTATACAGTGTCCTTACTCATGCACTTGTTCTGCAATGGGCATGTGTGCTTGTTCCTACAGTTACAGTTCTCTGTGCTAATGTCTTGTGGTTGGCTTTTCCTAATTATGCGTGTGTTGTGACTTGTGATAATTGACTTAACGTTGTTCATGCAGCTGTAACTGACCTTAATTGTGTTCCTATTGAAAATCTTGTGTAACTTGTTGCCTATTGGAAAGTGCGTGTCTACAAGCTTGAGGAAACTGCGTGCGATGTTTGTCTTGACATTTTTGCTAAATGGAGGGTTAAACCAAATGATGTTGCGTTGCCTGTTCCTGCGTGGTTGCTGTGTTACATGTGGCATGTATTCCAGCTTGTGGCTGAAGTTGCTATGTCCTAGTGCGTTTTGATATGTTTGTACTGCATCGTCAAATACTTGTTTGTCAGATGACAGCGTTGAAATGCGCTTGTTGATAGATGCTGGAAGTTGCCTTAAGATGCTGGGTGGGTGGTTAGAGTGCTTGTGTATGTATAACGGATCGTCATTGGGCTTCCTATAAGGTTTATATTTTCCGGTAGAAAGGTCGAATGTTACGTCTAGAAATTTTACCACGTGTAAATTTGATTCTGCTGTTATTTTTAGACCAAAAAAGTCTATTTCTTACACGGGAGGATCCAAAAGATGTAATTTATGTTTGGAGGAAAAAATCAGTATTTTGAAAGAAAAAAACAATTGCTTGCTCAACAAAAGATCGGAAATAGTTTCGGCCTGCCAACACAAAAGCAGATTTCAGGTAAACAACCTAAACAAAGAAAGGAATGCATGCTATTCAACCACCCACGCGCCCACGTTTCCGCCTTGAGCATAAAAGAAGCTCGCACATTTTCGAAATTTGTCTACCACCTGAAGATTCCCTTTGGATGAAACAGACTGTAGTGGTAAGTTTTTGAGGTATTTTGCACAATTATACATTTCGCTCTGTCTACATGTCATTGAGCACTCTTTTGTATTTCGCTAACCAAAACTAGCACATTATATATATATATATATATATATATATATATATATATATATATATATATATATATATATATATATATATATATATATATATATATATATATATATATATATATATATATATATATATATATATATATATATATATATATATATAGTAGTTTTAAAGCGATACGCATCTTCAAAGTTTAGGATATTTTAGATAATTGCACTATATTTGGTCATTGAAAAATATCATCTTGATGGATTTATTAGCTTGTTTTTAAAGTTACCGGACTCGAGGTCAAAAGGAGAATTACAAAAATATTCATTTAGCGTCATGTCCGGTAAGTTTCACAAGCAATAAGTTTATCAAGATGACACTTTTCAACAGAAAAATATATTGTAAATTTCTTCATATACCCAAACTCTCGAAGTATAAATGAAGCTGGTGTATTGATCTAGTGTTCAGGTTAATGTAAAAATCGACCTATAATACATAAATAAATTTCGCAGTTTCAATCACCAGTACGTTTATATACATAAAATATACGAAATCTGAACGATAGTAGATTTATCGAACGGATATAGTTTTGTGGAAACACCGCGTAACTTTATCACTGCAATCCCATGCCATAACCAATAATGCGCTGATGAAGTTCATTATCACTGATGAAGATCCGAGCTTACGGATCGAAAGCTTTGCGATGATAAATAAATATACGTGGTGTTTTCACAAAATTATAGTAATATTGATCTTCACCATGTAAGGTTAAAAGGAACTTATTAATATATTGGATTTTTTAAAGCACTGAAAATGTATTGAACTGGCTATGTAAGAAATCTAAAAAGACCTATCTACATATCTGTGTACAGGCTTGAATCATGAAAAAAAATTCGCGTTTGTCCACGTTTCAAACGTGATGTTCCAACTTCAATACTCTTGACAATTGCGATTTAATATAATAAAAGATATAACGGCAGATCGCTCTTAAGAGCGATTTTTTTGCTAATTTAAATTTTAAAATGCAAAATTTGTTTAGTTATAGCATATTCTGGCCTATTTAAATACGTTTAGTAATTAATTTATATTACCATCAGAATCTCGTGCAAACGAACGTACGACCCTAGCAACCTCGATCCCAGGGCCTTTTCTGGGAGGGAGGGAAAAGGCTCTGGTACCAGCTGCTATCTTCTGCAATTTCATTGGTCTATTACCTCACACGGTTAATTTATTCGAATCTGTATATTCGCGGAGAAAAAATTACGAGTAAAATTTCCAACATTTAACGCCTTACTAAGACGCTGCGTTACGTTTTTTTTTCCTAAACACTTCGATGTATCGGTCATTTTGGAAAAATATTTCGAATATATAGTTATCAAAAACCACGATTCGTGGTTTTAAAAGCCAGCCAGTGCCAGGGCCTTTTCCCTCCCTCGAAAAGGCCCTGGGAACGAGGTTGCGATTCTAGGTGAGTACCTAAACGTCTTGTATTTTATGCCACTTCGCAATGGGCCGGCGGGGATTGTTCATCATCTCCGTCCAGTGATGGAGTGACGCTCCAGTAGACCTATAGCTCAAAGTCACTTGTCCAATCGGTTCATTCTGCGTGATCCTATCGTAATCCATAACGATGAAATTAAAACTGGTGTCTCGAAGTTTCTCTACCGTGACGTTGAAAATGAACGATTCGTTCCATACCGGGTCTCTGTTTCGCTTCTTGATCGTTGTCTTCTTCTTTTCAATGCGTTTATTTGCTTGCATAAAGTAAATTTTCACGTACGGATCTGGAGGAGTAAGTTTATATCAGTTTCAAAACGTACAATCATTACTCTGTACAGCCAGAAACTCCACAGACTTTGATGCAACTGTAAGTTGTGGATTTTACAGGCTTGATGCAAGTTTATCACCAAGTTCATACCAGCTTGGCTTCATCTGACTTGATGTAAGTTGATGCTTGCAGACGTGCCGCATTGTTGAAACGACTTGCATAAAAAGTCTTGACAAACAACTTGCATCAGACCTGCTGTCATCAAGTTAGAGCTAGCGATGCCAATGCACACTGATACCGGCTTGATGACTGCAAGGCGTCATGCCTGCAGCAGACTTGCTGCATCTTTCAAAGACTTCGTGTCACATCAGGAAGGTTGCGTTGTAATTTAGAGACCTTAAAATTGACGTTTAAAATTTTGCTTCAAACCTCAAGTGGTCACGTATCTGTCGTTTAAGTCATGTGAAAAAATACTTTAATCTTAAAAGCTCTTGAGGTCTGTATATTAGAGCGTTCTTTATATTGATGTTTACAGGCTAACCGTAGGCACTTTCTTTGTAATAATGGTAATAATATCATCAATTATAAAATATTTGAAAGATAGAGTAATCAAAAGGATTTAAAATGCTATCCTAAGGCACTTTGTATGGTCTGAGACCACTGTCAGTATATGTTTAGTCGCAAAAAACACACAACCAGTTCAAAGGAGATAAAAACAGCAATGCTTTGCTGCCAACATATTGTTCAGTGTTGTCAGCATCGGCAGTGTGAATAATATAGAATTACATGAGATTATGAATATATATAAGCTAGTTAGTATGTAGTACACAACAGGACGATACAAACAGCGGGACAAAACAGACACAAAAAAAAACCCAGCAAATTATAGAAGGTTGAGCGGAATTGAGCTTCCCTGCACGTTAAGAGAGGGTTTGAGCTTGAATATGAGAAGGCTTTCGTAAATCATTAATTCACAAGTGTCGAAGCAAGAAGAGAGAATTTCGAAATCGTCAAAGTTGCCAGAGTGACATGTAGACTCCTCTACACGCATCTTCTCTTTCTTTCCTTTTAAGGATAAACTGCCCAAGTTTATGAGAACTGGTGTTGTATAGTTATTTAAGTATCGATGCTGTTCCGCGTCGTATGTGGGGCAAACCACGCGCCATTTACACACCAGAGTATCAGAACCCCTGTTTGTATCGTCCTGTTGTGTACTATTCTTTACTCTCTTATCCTTCGTCATCCTTAACGCATTTTGATATGGCGAGTAAATGGTAGTAACACAATTAAAGGAAGTTAATTCTGCCGCTTGAATGGCGATAACAATATTTCGTCAAGGTTTTTAATTATGGTATTGGATGACCCGTTCCACCCTTGCGCTGCCCAAGTGGCACTTGCTGTTTCCCGTAACCGTTAATGTAAATATCTTTATTGTAAGTGCTTTGACGTACGTTTGATAAAGACCTTTCAAAAGCTCTCGTAACTTCTGTACTTTAATAAGCATTTCGAATATTTAGCATATGTCACTTGACTTAAGCAACGGCCTGGCAAATTTAACTGGGATTGCTGTTTACAACTTGGTGTATTCGCGGTTTAGTCTAGAAATTGTTTTTTTTTTAATTTTGTGGCAATCGATGTCGGCTAATTTCTAGAGTGTAAATGTGTAGTAATGACAGTGACGATTTTCAATATGTGACCGTGTTATAAGAATCCTAATTAAATCTTACCAGTTTTTCCAGTGATATCCATTGCTTTAAGTCTAGCTGCTTTCATGACTAGAATATTAATTCTGTTCTTGGTTGGTTGATAACACATTGATAACAATAAGTCGCCAAGGTATTCCTAAAGAAAATATAAAAAAAATATTCTAGTGTATACATGTGTACTGTGAATGTATAATTCACCTGACATAATTGTGTGATTGGATTAACCTTGATTCCTGATTAAATTGACTACAATCATGGGCAGAATATATGATTAAATCGCAAGTCTTTGTAGTAATCCGCCCAAAGTGGATTAGTTAAATCAGCCATACAAGATTGAGCTTAAACTTGGCAGGAACGGCCGCATATATTAAAATTTAACCCATAGTTTATGATCCTGCCAAAATCCAATGCACAAATCCCATTGTTCTAGTGGTGACTAGCTCGAATCTTAATCCCATTTTCTATATTTTTTTTCTGATAAATTCCTGCTCCAGTGAATAAAATCCCATCCAAAGATAGCAACTTTTAGCTTCCATTTTACCTGGGTTTCTGGCAAAGTTTTTTCCTCGAATCAGTTTTTTTTTGTAAAGATGATTGACTTTAGGTGAACTGATTTACCTCGAGCTTGTTACAAATCGACAGCAAGTTGTTCCAAACTTGCTGGCGACTCGCACGGGACAAGCGTTGCGAACACAACTTGTTGATGTCTTGTTGACAGACTTGCTACGAAATTTTTACGTGTGTAATGGCTGCAAATGATTAAACCGCTGATTGGCTTTAAGAAGATTACGTTCCAAACTATTTAATTCAAGATCGATTTTTTGGTGGCCGTTTTATGGTCCCAAAAAGTCTCTGAAAAGCGCTGCATTTTATCCTCGTTCGATTAATTACAAATTCAACTTTTTTGCAACCCTCGTGACTGGTGAAACGAGAAAAAAACTCATCAACTTCCATCAACGATCACGGAGTCGATAAGATTACGTGATCTATGCGGGTGAGGACTACTGCCCTCGCTAATTTCCACCATCCTCGTTTGACTAGAGCTTTAGGTGAATTTACTTACCGTTTTAGAAGAAGGCTGCAATTCCTTGCTCAAAACAATGGGTTCAGGTCCCAAATTCAGGTTCTCCAAAGACAACCTCACATCGCCAATAGGATCATTTCTTGAAAACCTATCATAATCCAACACTTGTAGGCATAACGTCCTTTGCATCAGCTTATTATAGGGGAAACCTTCGAACATAAAATACTCATTCCAAACTGGATTTAAATTCTTTCTCTTAACTCTCGTCTCCATTTTGTGTTTCTTGTCCGGTAACAAGCATATCTTCACAAACGGGTCGCTTGTACCGCTAAAGTCCTTGGCGGGTAGCTTGGTAGCTTTCATAATCTTCAGTCCTAGCGTCATAGATTGTGAATCGTACTTCAACGAAAAAAATATTTGCCCCAAATACTCCTTGCGGGTTGGGTCTGGCAATGCGGGTTCGGGCGGAATGATAACGTCACTTGAAGAGTGTTTCTCAGGTTGAATCGCCAATACATCCACTCCAACTTCCGGAGGACTTGGAAATCGAATCGTCCTTCTTCCATGCCCGGGGGAGGCCATGTGTGAAAGGCTGTCATCGGAGGATGAACGACTCGCAGATGATAGGTGGGAACCAATCTGGCGTTTGGGTGTGTCGTATTTGAGGCTGTCTACCACGCTTTCCTCGTAACCTTCGTTGTTTCCACTTGATTTTCCAAAAAGTTTCCGACACCAGCCACATAGTGTTAGGACGCTCACTAACGAGACAGCACTTGCAAACAGAACGATAACATGTTCCGCTTCAAGCACTCCATTGCCTAGCAATTATACAAGAATACATTTTAGGGTATCAAATTAAACTCACTACTCTGGTTAGGGTTGTACCATTGCTCTCGCATCTTAGTAAAACGAGCTCAATTTGCTGCTAGCGGCCATTTTGTCTAGGACATCATGATAATTTTTTTTGAAAAAGGAATCCTTGATACTTTACTTTGACTATTATGTCTTTGTTATTGTTCACAATCTGTCTTATTTTGTCATCTGCTAAAAATAATGGCAATGCTTTGTTTGCTTCAATTACACCGCGATACCATACATAGTGTGACAGCCATCCTTTACAAGAATACTAAATTCCATCGAATTTGCATGCACGACCCAGCGTTTCGACGTTCCAGTCTTCATCAGAGGTGTTCTGATATTGCAACGCTACTACTTATGTACTCGAGCTATTCACGCGGGAAAAAGAAACAGCTATTTTTTTCGGGCACATCAGCGTTGGCATAGCATGCGTGTGATGCTAAACGTGCATGATTTTAAAGTCAATACCAGGATCCTAGTTCCTGAGAAAAATTTGCTTTAGTAAAGTTTTGAGGATCATTTGAAAAAAAAAACATTTACGATGTGGAGCATCGCAACAGCATTTTGAACATTAACCTTCAATTGGAATTATAAAAATTAGTTTGACAGCACTTATTTGAGTTGTTTTTTATGTATTTGTCGTTTGTGCAAAGTAAGATATCAGTTTCCACACGCTGCGGAACATTTGGAATGAGAAAACTCAGGATATGAAGGACATTGGGCATTTTTCCTGTCCAGTTAGTACTAGCAATGACGGCCAAATGGCCAAAGACGCGGTCTAGAAGCGTGACATGATTAGACGTAACGATTCCTGCCTGTCAGAAGAATACCTCAGCCTTCTTGCAAATATCATTCCGGGAATGTATAAGGAGCAGTGTTGCAGCAGCAGATCACCCCTGATGAAGACACTAGAACGGGTTGTGAATGCAATTCGATCGGGTTTTGCATTCATGTAAACATGATCAGAGTGGCGAAACATCAATTCTGTACAAAACACCTCGTTCTGAGCTGCAAGCAAGCAGTTCTTAATGGCAAGCTAGTTCACCGCCCGATCGCTATGTACGTTGACAGGGTTCGATTACTGCTGGGAACTTATTTATTGCTTAAACTTCTCAATTCTTTCTAACTTTTTTTACTAAGCTTAAGACTTCATTTTTCGAGGCAGCCCTATTAAAGCCTTTTTAATTTAGGTTTTACGTTAGAATTAGGGGGTGGGGATGGAAAGTTACACGGATGCTTTGAGTGAATAGCCTGCGCGGAGGCCATAGGTGAAGGCTCTCTGAAAATTAGGGCAATTTAGCCCGCTTGCAGGCTATTGATATAGCTTCATTGTTCTTGAAGTGACTGGGAGGGGAAGGCAGCTTGACTGAGTTCTTGAATTGTGAGTTGAAATGCGGCTCGTGCATTGAATAGAAGCCATCACAAAGTTGCACTTAATAGAAGCACTTCAAGACTTTCTAAAATAAATAGAAAATACTTAAACCTTGAGGCCATATTTTCACAATTGCGGTTGTTGTAGTATTTCCTTTTTGCCTAAATCTTGACGTTTTTATATATTGAATAAAACTTTTTACTAGCTTTAATAGAGCTCAATCTTTGGCGTTAGCGTTTCCAGTTAGTATTATAGTTCAATGAAGAACTCCCACATTTGCCGCAATTTCCTCAATCCGATTGGGGGAGGAGGAAATGTCAAAAATCTTATGAGAAAACCTGAAAGTAAAGTGGCTGTTTTTTTATAGTTGGTTTTTTGAAGAGATACACTAATAACGTATTTGGAAACCTACGTGACAAGATTTAGTTGATGTACACTAAAGTGAAGTTCATTAATATTTAATTTTTTAAAACATTGAAGAACAGAAGCTCGAATCGTAGTTAAACTTGAGTTCCTGATAAAGAAAATTCGATTGTGTTTACAGAGGATCACGTGATGTGCATCAACGCGTGCGTATGCAATGACGGAAAGCAAAAGAAAAATATGCATTATAAGTAAAAGCGTGGGTTTGAAAATGACATATTTGCACAGTATATCTTCTTCGTCGCGGATACGTCTGTCACGAGACGTCATATTACCGACATCTCGTTACACAGGGCAGCTGTGTAAAATATGAGAGATATTGATCTGAGATTATTAAATTATGCTAAACTTTCGCATCTTTCCGACAAACACGATATTATATTAGTTTTTTTGAAACAAAATTTTGAGCAGAACTTACGTTATTACACCATTTCAAGATAATATCTCGAACTAACGTTGCTAGTGTAGGCATAGTGCAGTCAATAGCACTCGAAAGGTATAGACTATAGGTTTTTTTACTACTTCAAACGATAAAGTGAAAAGTCACGTTTTGAGAGAAGGCCCTTTGTCGGAAAGTTAATAGTGTAGGATCTTCGCAACAGATGGTAAGAACCTCTACCTTTCGTGTACATTTCAATATAATGCAAACAGGTACATCTCCAGGCAAATCTATATGTTCTGGCTAGTACGTGTAAAATATGAGTGACATAGATCTGAGATTGCTAGTGAGATTGCAAATTATGCTCAATTTTCACGTCTTTCCGACAAGCAAGTTTTTGTTGAAATAAAATCTTGAGTAAAAGCTCATATATACCATTACGAAATACTCCAAAAATACACGCCAAGACATGTACCTTGCAACACCGATCTGCATGCTAATTGTTCAGGGATATTGATGTGTTGTCGAGCAACGGTTATGTTCTATTTCGATCATTATAGTGCTGTTATTTTTTAATCAACCGCAATTGGGAAAACAGTGCAATATGTTGAATTTTATTTGCCTGTTTGTAGCTATTGAACTGGTAGTAACTGAAATGAAACGATAACCTGGGGAGGGGATTGAAGCCATGCTTGGTTCAGTTCCTTCCAAATACTTATTGCCAAAGATTAGGCTAAATCGAAGCTATTAAAAGTTAGCTTCACATTGTACTATACCCCCCCCCCCCTCTTAACTCAATATTGGAAAGTGGAAAATTCGTTAGCAGCGGCGAAATACGACACAAGCATCTTCAGTTCAACAACATTGAACAGGGGGGGGGGTGAGATTAGTTTGCCAGATTCATGAATTCTTTCAGATCATATGTATGTTTTCGTTTTAGACTGCCGTTTGGAGCGACAAATTAAAACTAATACAAAAAAACAGAAGGTTTAAAACCAATCCATCATTGAACAAACGACTTTTATTCATTGTATGACGATTTTTCAGTCGTAAAAATTGTTTAGTCAATTATTGGATTGTTTTAGTAAGCTTAAAAACCTTCGATCATCCCCCTCCCCTGTATATATTCTAAATCTAGACCACTTCTGTGCAATATAATTAACAACTGACAGTGAAGTCGCGGGCGCAACCTCTGACCTCCTGCCATAAGAAAAAATTTATTTGACATCCGTAGGTGTTTGAGTGTGGGCAGTATTCTACATAAGCTGCAGGTAGTCCAGACACAAACCATAACAGCTTATTATAGAATTGTACTTATTACACTTAAAAAACTGAGTTCCGGCACATTAATAGCAAGTTGAAATAATGTTATTTGACATCTGTAGGTGTTTGAGTGTGGGCAGTATTCTACATAAGCTGCAGGTAGTCCACACAAACCATAACAGCTTATTATACTTAACCATCACGTATCGTGGTGGTCCAGTTTAGGTAGTATTCTACAATAAGCTGTCGTCGTTTGTGTATAAACTGCCCGAAAAAAAGATGTCTTTAATAACGTTGAGATCCAGTGTAGGTGGTATTCTACAATAAAACGCGGTAGCTTGTGTCTGAAAACTTGCTGCGTCAAGAGTTTGAAGTGTATTTGTACATTGGCAAGCGCAGCTGGAAGTCTGCGTCCTACAGTCTGCAATAAATCTATGACTGGTATCTTCCACTCCATCGGGCTTGTGTAATCAGCCAAGTAGAAAATATTGTTTTTAACGCGTCCTATAGCTTAGAAAAACTTAATTAAAAGAAAGTGCCGACCTTCAAATTTTAATCAAATGTTAATGAGAAGCATTTCAAAGACGTCAATTAATACATGAATAATGTCAAATTCTGGTTCAGAAATAAGTTGTTAAAGGGACAACTGTCTGGCTGGCACATTGTAAGGAAAGTAGAAAGCTGCTCACGTTTGTGTGCGTAAACGAGTCTTCGTCATTGTTACTATATGTACGAATTATATTTACATAAACACTGTGTGATTGTCTGCTTATTGGATTTAATCGTATATCTTTCATAAGTCTTCGCTGGGAAAATTATATGTGAATTTATGAGAAGACAATTGCGACAGAATCAAAGTTTAAGGGTCGATTTAAGTGTATACTTGTACATTGTTATCAAACTTGAGCCGCAATCTAATTTTCATATTTCCTTTTTTTTCTGCTTAATGGCAGCATTTTGACAAAATATCGATGAGGGAAAGCGGTGTATGTTTTCAGTGATAAGTATCAAGTCCTATACCGACAGCGTGAACATTTTTTTCAGTTTTTGAGAGCACATAAAACTTCCAAAGGAAAGGAATTTGGCGACCCATTTTATCTAAGGAATGTTATATCAGGATCCGCAATTATACTTGTTTTTCTGAAGGATAATTGCTCCTGTACCGTGTCCAGTGTGTACTGTGTGTTCAATATGTTACTGAAAATATTTCTGGTTGTATTGCATTTGATTTCTGCCTGTTCAGATATGAAGATTAATTCGATTTATTGAAATTACTCAACTGAACCGAAACGTTCCCAAAAATAATGCCGCCAACCGCCAGGAATACAAAGAGTTTTTCACTGTGCAAAACTTCTACTTCCTGCGTTAACTGACATTAGAAATAGCTTCATTTTTATGCAAAATGTATCGATGCTATGCCTATGACCGTATATAAGCCCCTCTGCCAGTGGGAAGCGTTTTCCAACGATTTCTGGCGTTTGATATTGGATTTACATAAATTTTCTGCTTTTGTTGAAACGAAGAATGACAGAAAAGCAGCTGTTTCGACAAAACTGTTACAGTGAATTATCATTTCGCAGCGAAAATACTGCAGGAAAGCGAAATTGGACCTTTTTACAACCTTGTGGAACTTTAAAAAGGCTGCGAGTATTTTTTACTTCAACTGTGAGCCAAATGGAAAGAAAATAAAAAATTAACTATTTACTACAAATATATACGTGTTTTGCAATCTGAAATACTGTAGAAAGTCTAGGCTGGTTCGCGCAGCGAGCCTTGCGAGTTCCCATGTACGGCACATCTATTTTACCTTAGACAGTCAAACATGAATAAATTGCAAAATAAATTCACGCGTTGTTAGCGCAACATCAGCGGCACAAATTATGCCTAGATTTAGCCAGGAAACAGTTGAAACCTGGAGGGATTTTGAAGCTTACTACAGTCTTATAGCAATAGCCCGAGTGTGAAATCCTAAAATTGTATCTTGTAAAGCTTGCACGAGCTCACGTACATGTAAATATAATCACTGATACAAACCGATAGGTCAAATTTCAAGTAGTTCGTGTCGTGCTGTGCTTTAAACTTGTCTTTAGTGTGTACTATAGTACTGTATGGCTATGTAGACAGCAGTTCGCACACTGAAGTACATTTGGCTTTTGGAATTCGCGTTTAGTATAGCGTAAACGTATGGAGTGTTAGCAACGTATGAACCTTGCCATAGATAATTCGCTACAGATCAATATATAACAACAATATAATGTCGTTATCGGTTTTGGTTTTCGAGCCAAACAACATGGCAGAGCTAAAGTGATAGCTGATCACAATCAAAGCAAAAGATCGAGCTGGAAGAGTACTTCGTGTGCTTCCCACATAGCGAATTTCTTAACGATGGAGTTTGTTTATATTTTGCTGGTAATATATTATGTGATTAAATCAATCGCTTTGAATTTGTGGTCAAAATATGGCACAAGCAACTTTGAGCCAGTAGCCTAAACAGGATCGAATGTAGGGTGTACTAAACTAAAATTCGTTTACTGCTCAATGTCAACGTCGTGGCAAGAGTATGGCCGAGTAATTAATAAGACTTGATATGTCTCCTATTAATTCGAAGACTTGAGAAATACAAGCACCCGAATACACAAATATATAACACGATCTCGTACCTCTGTTTGTTTCCGGACCCAAATCTACAGTGGCTAAGAACATCACTCTTGGTCATTGCCGCTTATTCCACTTCGTGTCAAAATCATACCATCCTAACGTCTTCCACAACAGCCTTCGTTACGCATCAGTAATGTCACTCGTTAAACCTTCGTCCTTTGTCTCCGCTATGTCGTTATGCTGTTTGATATGAGAGGCGGTTGACTCATTTACATATGTATGTGCGCAGAACACCGAGCATATGTGACCGTCTAGCCGTAGAAAGCAACGGATTTTGGTGTTTGCGGCTTATATAATGCGTTTGTCAGTTGGTTTTGAATGCTTGGACGTATTTCATTCACGATTTGCAAGCTCGAAACCTTTGGTGAACTTTAAACTTCATTTGAATATCTTTTCGGACTGCGATTGGTCGTTGTTGAAATTTGAAACTTTGAAAGCTATAATTTTAGAATCTTTGTGAGTTTTTGTGAATATTTGGTGATATTAGCATACATTGCATCACTTATATTTGGTATAATTACAATTCAAATGGCTGAAAATTTTTCTTACAGTTCATCAATTTGGGATGTATGTTATCTTTCAGGAATCATAATTCGAGCAGTTTTGCGTATGTAGTAAAGATCAGAATGGGCCAGTTCTAAACTGGTCAGTAAGCTGGCCCATAGAGGGTAACGAATACATACTTTTTTGAATATATCTTTTCCAACAGACTTTACATTTAATGTGCATGCATGGCAAACATTTTTATATATGTATGCAGTAGTGACAGTGATGTAACTGCTGCAAGTTAGTTTTAGCTTGGGGGAAACTTTTTGAACAGCAGCAAGTTGACCTTTTATTTACAGCAACTAAACTTTTGACTTGCGACAAGTTAGCTTTTTGCCTGCAGCAGGGTACTGACGTATAAATAAAGCGTTTGATTATAAGGCTTTAAATATAAGTCTGTTGTCTTTTAAATGCAGAAGTTGCATATAAGAACGTATATTATATGCCTACAAGTACAAGAGATTCTATGTGTGGACCACTTTTATAGGTGTAGCTCCACGCATGGCGACAAATCCAAGGTAAATTTCCAGCAGTTATAAATATTTCTTTACAAAATTTGCCTGAATCCAAAGAGTTTTATTTTCTACGGTTTTGACATGAACCGGCATGTAGAAATACGTAAACAAATTATTAATGTTTAATCTTGTCTTAACTTTGAGTTCTGATGCTAAAACTGCCCTGGAGAAGCCTTGACGATGTTTTCAGTTTCTTAGGGCAATTCATTTCTAAGAGATCTCTTTACATCCAATGGGCAACTTGCGCTAAAGACTAATTATTGTTGAGTGTAAAAGGAAGGAAATCAATCACCCTAGCTAGAAAGAGAATATTGAAATTAGTAAAACTGCGAAGTTTGATTGCGAAATGTTGTAAAATACGGCAAAATATAGCCCTGCGAAGTTGGCAAATTTTGTATACTTTTGTATTACGTGCGCGTAAATCGGTAACTTAATATAGTAAATTATTACAAATTCTCGCACTAAATACAAATGAGTACAAATTTGCCAAAACTCGCAGGGCAATAACGAAGATCAGCCGACAATTTAAGAAAATATAAAAAGAAACAAATTCTGGCAAAAAATAAAGTCATCTTGCAATTCAAGATATGAATAAAAACAAGACAAACAATTGAAACTGTAAATTTTCGACTTTATATCAAAGTCATCGTCAGACAGAATATGACTTTGAAATAAAGTCAGACGATGACTTCGAAATAAAGTCGAAAATTTACAGTTTCAATTGTTTGTCTTGTTTTTATTCATGTCTTGAATTGCAAGATGACTTTATTTTTCGGAATTTGTTTCTTTCGTGTTACAACGTTTTCCGTGTTACAACGTTTCGCGGCCAACTTCGCAGTTTTTTTAATTTTGATAAATTCGATAAATTAGTTTTTCTAATTTTTTTCCGCAAATTTCGTTCTTTATTCCTAAACCAAAAACGTCGTCCATTACTACAAACGAAATCCTAAACTAAATTTACTCCATTTATGGCAGACAGAGGTGGTTGGGCAAAGCTGATTCAACCCTACCCGTGTAAAATTTTACCTGTTATATTTTCTGAAATTAAAAACACGTTACTTGGAAATTTCCTGTGAGCTTTAGCTAAGTGAGTTTACTCCAAAGTTTACTCCAATTATATAGAATTATACTATCGATCAAGTTACATAACTTTAAATTGCCAAACTTTTTTAAAACTATAGTATTAGGGTTCGGATTCGGAACAAGAAAAATGTACATATTTTCGTAGGCGTGAATGATGAGTTGTTAAAAGAGTTATTTATTGCAAAATTTGTATTTCACAGGGAATTTTTAATGTTCTGGTAGGATCAATGTTAGATTTGAGAGTATGACTATGTGCTTTAGCAGACAATTGACAGCTTTCTCGCTCCAGGGTTCGAAAGATAACTAGACAAAGAAAACCACATATATACGTGCATGCGTATTTAATTTTTTGTCAAGGTGGCAAAAAACCGTTGTTATGATGATTGTGTATACGAAAAATTTAAAATATATATGTACACACCTTGGCGTATATTCTCTTTTTTAGATTCACCAAAGAATGAAACATTTCACCTTTGCGTTTGTTATTATCAACAAATTTCTACGACTACGTGCTAGCCTGTGTCACGGAGTTCGCATCCGCATCATGAAAAATCTCGAAGAAAACTAACCGACCATGTTTTTTCGAAGACTTTTTACAAATTATGAAAATTTATAATTTACTACCTAAAAATCCTAAAATCTGATGACAGGAAACTTAGACAGTGTAACCGGCTTAGATTTGACGTCTCTTAAGGAACTTCCAAATCAAAACCCGTTTCAGAGACAACCCTTGGCTACCATTCATAACCATGGGGCGTAATTAATTGAGGGGGGGGGGTGTTGAAGCGAAGTTGTGAAAGCGCGAGCCGGGGGGTGTTCCCCGGGAAATTTTGAAATGATTAGAAGTTCGGCTAGGTTATTTTCTGCCATTTGGGCATCGGGTATATAGCTGCAGTTTTGGTATCCTTGCGGGTTTGGTAACCCTACGTACCATCAGCGGCCAAAATTAGGAAGCCCATGCCCCCCTTTGATCACTGGGAGGTATATATGTTACAATCTTTTAACCGGTTTTTGTCTTAAAATCTTTTAACCTCTATGAAGACAGCCTTACGCAAATAGGTCGTGGAAACGCTGAGAAAGACGCTTTGAAAGGACGGTATACCTTTTTCAATCTCCTCTGTAAGCAAACGTTTGCTTTCAGCTACTGACCAACCGTTTTGAGCGCAAGAATGTGTGAAATTTTTGTACTGATCTCCTATGAATACAACCCACTCACCAAAAAATGTGCTATGTCTTATCGACCTATATTTATTCATTATTTAGACTCATTAAAGACCGCATTCTTTTGAGACAAAAATAATCTCAACAAGAAGCAACACGCCTGAACATATGCTGCAAAGTGAATTTGATATTATTACTAAAGTGACGAATTAATCCCTTTGTCAACGAATGGAAATAAGTTATGCATAATTAAAACGTGTTCCAAAACTCGTCAATTATTGATTGAAATGAAGGAAAATCAACACCGTCTCTTATGTCTTGATACAAAGGCGATAAAAAACAAAATATTGACTCAGCTGTGGCATTAAATTTTCAGCGTTTACCCGTTTGAGTAGTATCATGAAAAACTCGAAAGCTTTTCAGTATGTACCCAAAAGACCTAATTTACACGACGCCATTTGAGGAATACACTGGGATTGTTTTACAGCGCTTTTTGTAATAATAATATTTTTAAAATCATCATGAATTTATTGATAATAAAAAAATATTTCAAAAATTGTTTTCACATCACTTCAGTTTTTTCATCTCTACTAAAGTACTCTAAAAATGTCGAAGTTGGCAATTGCTGATGTGGTTGTGTAAATCAAGTGGTCATCTGATGTGGTCATCTGTAAATTTTCATTAAATCACACATCAATACATGAAATGAATAAATGAAATATAAAAGTACGTAGGCCACCTAAACTAATCAACAGAATTACAAATAACATTTTAATATGTGTACAACTTCTAGTGACAACAAATTACAATGTACATAATTGTTTCCTTGACTATGATAAAATATTTATTTAGATATTTCTATCTTTGCTACCAGGTAACAAATTGTGGCAAGCTACAAAAATGTTAACACTTAATTTTTTTAGCCATCCTAGATGAAACGAATTTAGCACACGTTACTAGGCAGAAAAAATTTACTATCTTAATTTTTGTCTTCTCTTAAAAACAGTGCAGCTGATGAAAATAAAAGTGGTTTATAAAGTTCAGTGTTTCATAAGGATTTCGGGCCCTGACAAAACTGATAATCTAGCATGTAAAAATATGATGTAATTTCACTTGTGAAAATTATCGCTTTTTAATCAGTCATTGCTTATGGGTGCTTAGAAATAGAAGATTTATTACTCGTGCTAAACATAATACATCTCACTTGTTCGCTGCGCTCACTCGTGGCCGGTGGGATATCATGTTCAACACTCGAAATAAATCTTGTATTTCATTTTCCAAGTACCCATTTTCGCGTATAATATACATGATTACTATACATGATATTATTCTCTAATTCTTCGACGACATTAAAATAATCACCCCTTACAGTTTAACCCAGAATAAATTTTGCTGTAAAAATCGCCTGTTGATGTCTTCTAAAGCCAACTCAAAGTTCCATCTGGCTGGGTAAAAATTTCTAGAATGATCTTCAAAGTTCTCATAATTTTTACCAGAATGACCAGCCGCTGTGTGGGTCGTACCGTAGGCGTGTCTTCGATGGCCGCCATATTGTTTTTTGTTTCCTTTTGGATTTTTCATGTATCCTGGTTTTTTACTTTGTTTCTTGGTTGATATTTTCTGGATCTGTTGAAACAGAAAGCATAAAAGTATTGTTAGTAAGTAAATCGTGTTAGCTTTGTTGCCTTTAGTGCACCGGAAATTGAAATATTAGGAAACGTTTTATATTGTCATGGACACGTGGCTGCTGATGTTAAAATATTTCCAATTTTTTTATTGCACGTTACTAGCAGCGGATATGCATATTTTTTTACAAAAGCGGTATGTTATGACACGTTGCAGCTTTTTTGAGTCTTTAAACCTTTGCAAATATTGATAAATTCCCGAAATATTTTGTAATTGCACGTCCTGGCCAAAGTCAACATTAGGGTCATTAGGCATACGGATGCGATATGACAGCTGCTATATTAGGGAAAACGCTTAATGCCCAATAGCCCTACCTGGGGAAACCATTTACTGGTTGGGGGTGAACACTAATAAAATTCATAATAATGTGGCATAGCAGCTGCTTTGGTAGCAAGTGCAAAATTGAAATTGTTTTGCAAACAGCAAAGAAATCTGTGGAATCCTATGTTATGGGAATCCCCTGAGGCCATTTCTATGTAGATTTCAGGCCAGTATTTTAGTCCTTAGGCGAGGCTGATCTCCATCCAGGGTGCATTTGAAGTCCCGTACGCCAAAGATCTTCGGCGTGGGGTTTCAAAAATCATAATGTAATTTATAATAAAAGTCGGCGTACAATCATGAATCTTCGGCGTGAACTTTACACAGAATGCACCCTGGATCTCCATTGGTTACAAGAATTCATTTGATGTTAACTGTAAATCGATGCAATCATCAGAGTGAATTTAATTTTTGTGTTGGCATTAAGTGGTTGGTTAACAAACATGCAATTTTATTATCATTTCTTGCATGATTTTATTAAAACCAAGACTAGCAGGATCTTGCCTTATGGTTTCTAATAGACTCCCAGCCCACTCCTTGGAAATGATTATTTATATATAATTACAATTTTGTAAGATTATTGGGTTAAATTAAAGTATCTGTCCATAATTTGCTCACTCCAGAACAGTGTAAGCATGAATACATTTGAGCTTATCCCGTTGATGAAGTGAAGTGAAAGTGGAGTGAAATGGACTTGATTGCCTCTTTAAAATCTTGAAGTAAATTTTGTATCTCCTTGTTACAAAAAATGTTTAAGATAGGTGTCTCATTAAAATAATGTATATAGGCTAATTGTAGTTTATATATTTTTTTACAAAATGTATGTGAGATGTGCAAATGTACTGACTGTGAAGTATACCCCCACCCCCCACTCCTCCCCACACACAATTGTGTTTGAACCATACCTGGAAAAAGTTCAAATTGTGGGTAAGAGAGGGGGGTAGGGTATGTTTTTGTATTATAGTATGTTATGGTTGGGTTCAGATTTGACTTTCACTATCACTAACTTTTTCTAACTTACAAGGAAGTTGATTGGTTAATTGAGAGGATGGAATTAACTGATTGGCTAAAAGACCGATTGTAGTAGTGCTAGTAGTATTCATGCATGTGTGTTGTGTTATTCAAAAATCAGATTTCAGCAAGGCTATCAACAACTGTCAGAAGGATATCAGAAGGAGTAAAATTGTGTTTCCAATTTGTGGTTTGTGGATTTGCCACTTAGTGTTCTCTCCTCCAAACAAATGACTCAGGCAGACCACAAGCCTAACCCCCCTTACCCCCACATCCCTATTTACCCTTGGAATGTCTTCTCACCTGAATGTTATCAGATATTGTCTTTCTTTTCCTTTTTGGACTCTGTCCTGTGCTGTGTTTTTCTTGTAACTCTTGCAATGTCAGTTTTGAATATAGTTGTTCTCTGTAAACTACAATGGACAAAAAGTATTGAATTCTATCATTCTTAAAACAAAATGCATGCCCTCCTAATGGGGTATGTAATATGGTCTGGATGCTTTGATCAATTGTACAGCTACCTGAATATCTTTTTCCTCGAATCCACTTTCTCTCAGTCTCGTGGACATGCCCACATTTGCAAGCATAACTGTTTTCCTCAATCTGGAAGAGGAAAAGTAATATTTAAGCCCATCAAAGAGACACTGGCTTATTGACATAGCTTTCTCTTGTTTGTTCGCTCATTGAAAGAAAGTTTTTTGTGCCAGTTGTGGTGGTCGAAAAGCTTGCTGGAGTGCTAAAATTTGCTTCAAAGACCGTCCTCAGCTGGAATGTTGGTTAGGAAGCTTTCAAAAACAAGGACACTTGTTGGAATTTTGCGGTCGGTTGAAGTTCAGCCTGCTGCAGACAGTGCAGTTATACCAAAAGATCCCGAAGAGATTATAACCCCAGTTCGGAACTCCGAGGTTGAAAAACGAGAATTTGAATGAGAGATTTTTTTACTGATTCTTTGTCCTAGTCAAACGAAGTTTATGAGAGTTGAGAAGCGAGAGTTTTTTTCGCTCTCATTTTCTGCTAAATAAAACGAGAACGGGATTTACATGAGAGTTAACAAGCGAGAGTTTGCATATGAAAGTTACCGCAACTCGTATGTCCTGGCCAAAAGAAAACAAGAGTTGCAAGAGAGTTGATAGGTGGTAGTGAGCTTGTATGAGAGTTTTCTCAACTCTCATTTCCCAGTCAAACTCGAGTAAAAAAGTTCCGTGAGAGTTGGAGAGAGTTGACAAGCGATAGTGCATATCAACTCTCATGATCGCGATGGCATCGAAAATGTAAATTGAATGTTAGTAGTGAATATGAATATTAGTTTTATTATCATTAGCTAATAGTAGATTTTACTGTTATTTATAATTTTTAAAGTATGCATTTTTGTAAAATTTACGCAATTCAGCCTTTGGCTGCGAAATAATTTTAATTAAACTATCTATCCATCTATCTATGATTTGGTCAAACGAGAATGAAAGCTGATTGAAGCTGATATTGAGGTTGAATCAGAGGCATAACTAGAACTACAGCTGGGGGGGGGGACGGGATGTTTATTGTTTATTCATATATTCGTTCTGCCCGACGAATTTCTTTGAAATCCAATTGATTTGAAAAGAAGTTCGTCAGGATAAGCGTGATTATATGAACAAACACCCCCCCCCCCCCCAATAAACATTCTACGCCGGTTGAATTATTTCTGGATTACTAAATGACCAGTACTGTAATTCAAGAATTTCATGTCCTTCATCTCTTCTTCAAAATATAACTGCTTTATAATTTATTACAAATTCAACTCTCGTGCCACTCACCATGACAGGTCAAACGAGGAGAAAACCCATCACCTCTCTTTAAAATTTCAACAAACTTAAAGTTGATGAAAGTTGATATAGTTACATGGCGGTGAAACGCGAGTGAGAGTTGCAATTATCATCAACTTTTGTTCACGATGTACGTGACTCTGTCCTCGTTTGAAACGACGCATTGCATAAGTTCTTTGTAAATTTGATATTAAATGATTGATTAGCATGATGCACGTAAATTTATCCGAGCTTACGGATCGAAAGCTTTGTGATGATAAATTTACGTGGTGTTTCCACAAAATTATACTAACGCACTGCATGTTTAAGACTAAATATGTTCTTGCACACAAGCTCAAATTTACTTCATATATATATCGTTGTACATTTCAGAGTTTTACCTTTGTGTGACACGAGACACACTGTTTCTCCATTGCGTATTTGAGGTAGGATTGTCCGGATGTATTCTGTTGGATGGCCGTCTTTAAGTGCTGAACTCGTTTCGATCTGGGCAATTTTATATCTTAATATTACTTTCGGTTTCTAACTTCCTGTTATATAAATTGGGTTGTTCACCTTATGACATGCATTGTTCTGCAGTCATGTTATATTTATAGTTCATAGGCCACCTGTTGTTTCCTTTCGCTTAAACCTCGTCCTCGGTCAAACGAGGATAATAAAACTTGATGAGTCGCATTTGAGTCGCCAACACTCATCGACTCTATCATCATCTTCGACTTTATTCAAATTTTTACGGAAGTTGTTGCTCGTTTTACCAGTGATAAGAGTTGCATTAGAGTTGCAGTTAATATAAAGCGATTATTAAGAAGAAATTCCTAAATGCAATAATGACGGTGTATGTAATCATCAACTTTATTTTTTTGATTGACCGTGGCACGCGAGTTTGGGCAATCATCAACTCTTGATCTCGTTTGAGTAGAACATGAGAGTTGAGAAGACTCTCATAAAAACTCTTGCTTGTCAACTCTCATGCACTCTTTATTGTTCTTGTTTGACCAGGACACGGATTTGAAGAATGCAAAACTAACGTTTCCAGTGTCGGTAGTTTCCTTTAAAGTATATGTAACCAGGCACTACCTAAACGATGCAAAGCGAAATTCGTTGGGACATTAATTAGTGGTAGGGATGATTCCGACGAAAAGACTCGAAACGTCAAATTTTACTTTTATCGTTTCACTGGTAGTGAATGAGCCCATACCTTTCGTGTACTGTTAACTGCACTCCCTATACACTAACACATGTCATTACGAAGAATCAGTGCCAGTCTATGTCACGACCACGTTATAGATTTTGGGAGATTAACTTGGTTGGTTTCGATTCCGTCCTTACGCAAGCTACTAAATTTGCACTTTTTTATTAGACGAGCATATTCCTGTACGAAACATGATATTACACGCCAAGCTTTCGTTGCTGAAACACAGCTGCAAAGAATCTGAAACATGCATGCGCGATTTCGTTTTAGTGGAGTTGCATAGGAACTTTGTTGATTTTTAAACCTTTTTTTAATTAAAGAATTATTAAATTTTCAGAAAATTTCCTAATATAACCGAACGCTTTCCACAAGTTTTTTTGTTGTACATATTCGGGATTTTTTCCAGTGAAATTCTTTTCCATTAAAAGCGCATATATAGTAAATATAATTGAGTGATATAGATCCAGTTGAAAGTTTTTGTTCGGAGTTTCAAGCGAACGGTTTCAAAATAAGCATTATCTTTATGTACAGCCTGAATGAAATACGAGAACATGAAGTTGGGACATTTACGTTGCTTTAAAGAGACATATATAAGGCGGAAATTTTTATTCTTCTAGCTGAAAGAACTCCCAAATCTGTATAGCTTTTGTGTTGTTGTTATCTTTTTCTTGTCTTTTAAAGGTCTCACAGTAATAGCAGACAAATAGGTATAGAAACTATTGAGTTTTATTCCGTATAATTCTTTCACATACCTAATTTTAAGAAATTTCTATCAATGCACAATTTAATGAGCAAAGATGCCCACAAAAATTCCGTCCACATGCTTAAAATTTCTGGCCTCTAAAGACGTCCAAAGTCTCTAAGATGTGCCATTTGCCAGGACTAGTTTCCATGCAAAATCTAGTGTAATTTATTATCATATTTAGTATTCTATAGCTTTCTATAATTTTAGTGCTATATACAGCTAATGATTTAGTTCATGAAGAATAAAGATCCTAGCATACGTATCGAATTAAATCTATGTGGTATTTTCGGCAAGCTTAACTAATTTACTGTTGTTCACCATGCAAACCTGCAAAGAACTCAATTTAGTTCTTATTGTTTTGTTAAATATTTTTTACTACGAATCCAAATATTATAGCTGCATATTGTACATTTTATCATTGCATATATTTTGCTTTTATCACCGCACAAATTGGTTATAACTACATTGTCACTAAAATTAGGTATGTTCTTCGATGTATTTTAGATGAATTATGTAATTTTGTGTAAAGGTTTAGCTAATAAAACTTTATAGCTACCTAGTGTCTCCTCGAACCCGGGAGGCCTGGGTGCAAGCCTTGGTCGACCTCCATTCAAGGTCTTAAAGTAATTGAGGAGAAAGGGCTACCTTCGCATTGACATCAGTAAATGATAAGTCGTTTGTGTCTTCTGAGACAAGACGATGTTAAGTCCTATAGGTATCTCGGATCAATTGGGCAATTTAATAGCCTGTTGTGTTGGGTAAATGTGCTCACCCAAGAGTGATCGGGAACACAAGAAATCATGCAATTAAATCAAATTCAAGACTATAGCACGTCAGTTCCCTCGAGATATTTAGAGCGTTCTTTTTTCCCTTCGTTAATCGAAGGAATAAAGCTTTTCCGATATTTTAATATTCAGAAATACGGATCCACAGTTTATCTTATTTAAATATATGACGAAAGTTAAATTATATGCATGTATTAAGAGAGAGACAATATTATTGAAATCAGTAAAGGAAGTTGCATACTGCAATCTTGAGAGTTTTTTATTTTAGAGGAAAAATTTTAGCTGATTGTATGTTTTGAAGCAATTAAAATTTCCAAAGCAATTTGTCCGTAATTGCTCGCAGCCCGCTGTAAGATGCCCTTCACTATCTTTTGACAACTTCCGTATCAGCTCTTGTGGTGCCGTACGAACTTCCTTAAACGTACTCCAAACTAAAGTATCGCACGTTTTTTCTATGTTTAGGTGCGACACGGGTCTGGCGAAATACGATGTAATTATTAATTCTTGAAGCAGCTCTAACGAATGTTAAGAAGTTATCTTGCTGTTTCTGCGAACGTAATCTCGTCAAGGATAAGGTAGGAATAATATGACGACTTGATTGATATCAAATATTTTATAGCAACGGGTGCCAATGCTGCATACACAACCTGATACTCGTAAATTGCAGCAGGTCTGCTGCAGGCTTTTTGTCTTTCTGATATCAGAATGCGTTCGCATCGCTTGCTACAGCTTGATGATAACAAGTCTGCTGGGTTCGTGGTGTCAACAGGCTTGGTGCAAGTTCATTCGATCAAGACTTTTTATCCACAAGCTGTATGCAAGTTATTTCAACAAATTACAGCAAGCCTGCAAATGTCCAGCTGCATCAAGTCTGATTTTCACAGACTTGATGTAATTTGATCGAATGAATAGGCTTGATGCAACATGTACAACTATATTCAGGGCACAAAGGAAAAGTAGGTCTAGACAAATCTCTAGGCAAACCCACTGCCCACAGCATCTTTAACTGCCTAAACGATACAAGCACAACTGCGATGTTTCGAGTGAGAGTCTTTGCTTTGAAGTTTGAAGAACGTGGAAGATCGATAGTTGCATAGACATTGATTTTCGTAATAATATCATTAAAATATGTTTATTACCAAATACTATATGACGAAACTCCTAGAATATATTTAAAAATAAGTTACAGAGTGTTGTAATTCTTGAAGGTTTGCATGGTGTAATTAAGTAATTCAAACAATTTGTGGTCAGTTTCACCATTATTTATTTATTTTGAGCTTTCGGCCAGTAAACACAGGTCGTCTTCATACTTTCTCCGAAGACGACCCGGGTTTACGGGCCAAATTAAAGCTCAGAATACTGAAATAAATACATGGTCAGAAACGCAAGTTGTATGAATTATAAATAACAGAGTCAGAGTTCCAGAGTAAAGATTAACCATCCGCGGCTCTGTGGTCAGAGGATTGCATGCAGTTATATCGCAAAGACGTGGATTCGTTTTTTGCCGGAAGACCTATAAAGTTGATAATGAATTTTTTAAACTTTTCACTCCTTAAATTTCAACATGCAGTAGTACTGTATTTCCACTCAAACAAGACGTCTACTTAGGCGTTCGCTCCACCTGCCTATAGCCAGTATAGGAGAAAATGGACCCAAATTGAATTTCGTAGCAAACTAAACGAGTGATCAAACGGCTTGTCCAACTGCTCGTCAGAACTGAAAAGCCGTTCACTGGTCTTCTAATGGCCTTCGCCATTATACAGGGCCAAACATTGCTATCAATCAGAGTTAAAAAGTATGCGACGTTAAAAATTCATGTGGAAACATTGTCAGTTGGCAATCGAAAGTTTCAAACGCGTTCTGAAACACCAGGTCATTGTCCTTTCTCCGAATCCGTCAAAATTTGCCGTTTTAAAACACTATTGATGAGATTCTGCTCGGGGAATCTTGTTGCCGTTTAAATGTTTCAGTATACATACTAACATGTGTGTTTTAAACGTTGTGTCGTTGATGTGCATGGGTAAACAAAGCAATACTTCGCGATAGCAAGCGGCCAAGCGCGATAGATTTGTAGAAATTTGTTGTTCTGAAACATTTTGGGTGAGCATTTTTGCACCTGAAATCTTCTTGCAGTTTAGATGTTTCAATATACATGTTAAAGTGTGCGTTTTGTTGAGATCTTTTGCAAAAAGTAAATAAGTTCAATATAGTTTCGATGTAGGGTTTTAAAATATATGGAAATGCACCCTCACCAAATCATAATCAAGTATTTCAAGAATCTGCATGTCAAATATTTTTGGTTATTTAATTTTGGGGATCTTTAAAACAAAATTCATGTAGCCACTAACAAGCCTGACTATAAAAGTGGCTTGATAAAGAATTGAGATTCACGATCTTCGAAATTTTGAATTGAATAGTAATGCATGATCGAGTATTTTTAAAGACTTTTTTAAAATGATATATCTTACTTTGATACAGCAGAGATCTGTAGATGACGATATTATGTAATTGCAATGTTAAAAAAGAACAAAAAACGACGAAACAAAAACCAGCAATTCCATATGCAAATCTTATGTGCAAAATGTTTGCCTTCGTGCGGCGAAATTCGATAGCAGCCGGTGCTAAGCTGGACTTATACGTAAACATTCAGAATACAATAACTTCCGAAATTAGAATCCTCGTATACATACCTACATACATACAGAGTTGCAAAAAGCGTTCAACCTTCCTCCGCGGGCAAAATTTGCAAACCTTCCTCAAAATGTTGTAAAGTTGGGCTTTACCAACTGAAGATCAAAATTAATCATTATTTTTCAGGAAGAATGATTTCTGGAATAGATCATCATCTATTAATTTTTGGTTATATGTTAGTGTTTAGGATACATTATGTAGTGTGTTGACATGAAACTTCCTCACTGACTTCCCATTTTGCAAACTTTCCTCATGGGTAATACCCGCATACCCGTGGCTTTTTTGCAACTCTGCATACATACATATGACGTCTAAATTGTGCTCACACGACGACATATGTGCAGTAGTATGTACTTGCAGTAGAAACAAAAACAGACGAGCCCATTTTAAAACTCCGCTGACCGGCTACGCCTACGGAGGCGGAGTAATTAAGACACATGCCCTTGGTTTTAAAAATGATTTAACATCGAGTGCAGGGCCACAAATCATAATTGATTCACTCACATATGAAATAACGTCTAAAATAAGTTTCTAGAATATAAATCGGATCGTCGAAGATGACTTTACATTCATGATGACCGCGTAATTAAAAGCAGATTTAAGGAATATCAAAAGTGCATATATGTATAAATAATAAATTGAACCAAACTTTTATTCTCAGTTTCTTCTACAAGAAAGAACTGTCCAAATTGTAAATACAACTTCTTCAATTGAACGGTTTTTTCCGTTTGCCTCGTCATCCACAGTGTCATGCAAACACAGACAGCAAAATTACCATTCTTATGCAACAGATTACTTAAAATTAGTTAAATTGTTGGCATAACATGCAAGAGATTTTTTCAATCACGTTTCAAGCAACACTTCTTGCGTCAAGTAATTTTATCGTGCTAAGAGCAATTGGCATTTTGGTGCGTAATATATTTTGGTTTTTGCATATTCAAATGAAATCAGACAGTTCGCCGTATTTCCCGCCAATGAATTGAAAGTATCGAAAATTCGTGTGATTCATTTCGTCGTCTGCGATTAATGAAGGAAAATTTGTGGTGTTACTACCGCCTAATGTATGGCTTTATGCTCTGTGAAAATGTGATTTTATAACAGTTAAACTAGTTCTGCTCAGGGGATACACAACAGTCTGCATGATTTTTTAATTTGTTAATTGGAGATATACGATTCACAACTTACTCTAACTCGAACATCGCGGAAGTCAACTGAAATATCCATATTTAAAAATATAATCCTAAGACGTATAAAAACGTTTGACTTCCTACGCAATTCCTAGTGTTTCTTCCCATGTTTTAAATAGTTCTCTCACACTGAGGTTAAGTGTAACAATTAAACCCTGCTACTCATGGCAGTTACCTAATTCTTGTCTCTACAAGCATATTTCTAAATTGAATACCATCGCTAGTATAGGCGTAGCTTGATATTGGGTAAAGCCCAGACAGTCAAAAGAATAGACTGGAAATGCAGTCTAAAACGCCATAATCCCTTAAATATGTGCTTTACTCTTGAACACATCATTTTAAATATATTTCAGGACTTTCTATTATTAGCATATTCAAACAAGAACGGCTATAGCTGTGATCATCGACTTTTTAAAAAAAAAATATGCGCCACTGAATGTTTTTTTGGTGACGTTTTTCAACCGACACGCAATGGAGGTATTACTCCAGTCAAAAATAACGCAAGCACATTCAGTCTTGGTTTTTTTGCTTTGCTATGCTTAAGAGGAGTTTGAAAAGTCGATAGGTGCATAGATATTGTCTTGTTTAAAATAATTATGTAATATATTTAATGTGAAGTTACATGTAGGATTCCAATGTAAAGCGTATCATGCCATATCACGGATGATGATGAGCAGCATTAGCCCGCGTCTCCAGTCCATTCTCAACCATTCGTTTGATTGTCTATGGGGGTCAAGGCAAATATATTTGTATTGCTTACCTTATTTCCACAAGCTATACACTGAATGTCTGCATTAAAAACCATTCCGTTTTGTGTCTCGAAGTTAGGTATATCCTTACTTAACATCATGACAACATCCTTCAGAACACGACTATACAGCTGCGTTTGTTTCTGACCTGATTATTCAGCATTTCATACACATCGTATTTATGCCGTCGCTACGCCTACGCATCGTAGACGTAATGTTATCCATGACGTAATGCGTACAGTGGCCTAGCCTTATTGGCAGTATTTCATACGGGATTTGGCGTCGTCATATGCTACGCGGTAAGGCTAAAAGTAGATTGTGACTTCATCTGTTGCGTCATTTTAGTTGTTACATCATCAGCACTTTGCAACGCATCTTTTTCTGCACAAAGTAGCTGACAATTATTTATTTTTAATCTCCGAGTCTCTACAGTAAATATTCAGTAAAGATTCATGACCACTGATTGGTTTGTGTTATCAACGTTTCTGTGAAATTTCGAAGAGTTTATATTTTTTTATAAATATCTACGAAGCGTTTTATATAAGATTTAGAGTTTTGAGGAATTTGTGCCAGGAAATCTTTGCAGCCAAATAAATTGCAGCAAGTCTGCTGTAAGAGTGTATCAAGCTGCTGATATCAGGATGTGCTCGCTTCGCTTGTTCCGGCTTGATGACAAGACTGCTGCAAGTTGTCAACCGGCTTGATGTAAGTTGATTGTCAAGATTTTTTTTATGTTCGCAAACTTGATATCCGAATATCGATATTCACAAGTTGCATCAAGTCTGATTTTCACAGACCTGATTCAACTTGATGACAAACTTGAATCAAGCCGTTAAAATTTACAACTGGTATCAAGTCTGTGGCATTTCTGCCAGGGTAGGAGGAAGAATTGAAAAAAAACTTTTGAAAAGATATTATGGTGGTTTTTTACGGAAATTTCCTTTAAAATTGATTGACACCGTGTTTATAATTAGATCACAACCATGTGAGAAAAGTACGGTATTATCAATACTTCAATATTCTATATGAGAATGTAGTCAATATTTAATGAATATGACACTTAACCGTACAATAAAAATGATAGGATTTCTGCATGAGCGCTTGGCCAACCAATAGCGACTCAACAACATGTGACATGATACTTTCAAATAGCTACACTTGTGACATTGATTGAACCGAGCTGTAAATCTTTCGTGATCTGCAAGTTACAGCTTTAAGCAGAGTTACATGTGACCTGCACATAGTTACCCACGTGATTGGCATGTGACTAATGATAACACAAACAACATGATGGTAATTATAGGTACATAACCTGAGACTTAAGTTCATATTGTAAAGAAATGAATTTCAACTTTGATAACTATCGCATGAATTACGTCCTCGTAAAATTTTACTTGCAAGTGAAACCACTTGCAGTAAAACTCTAAAAACATAATTTTGTTGACTCGATGTTTTCGATCGATTTTGCAGCTCGCACTATATCCAATATCAAAAAATAAATCTAAGAGAGCTAATCTGAATTACGAAAGACCGCTGTTTACCCTGATCCTAAATTCATATTATTCTGACAAAGCAGAGAACAACGAAAAATTCTCTCGAGCGGGATTCGAACTCGCATCTTCGGGTTTCTAGACCGCCGCTCTACCAATTGAGCTATCGAGCTAACTGGGATTGGTAGCGAGTCTTACCCAATTTAAGTGCACTAAATAATTTTGTGATGACTTAAATGCTTGCCTTTTTTGAGAACGCGCAGTGTAAATCAAGCTAGAGTCTGCTGGATAGCGGGTCTGCTAGACGTCTAGGGGGCATACTTATACCCACGTTTTGCCCAATCATGCAATTTTTTGAAATCGATTGTTTTGATGGTCTGCATAATAACACGCAGTCACGCATGTATGTAGCTAGCATGCTTGTAGTGAAAGGGTCAGCTACAGGTTAATTCAACATAGATTCCACCGCACACACTGTGTGAGGGAACGGAGTGCCCGTTAATTACAATTGCTTGTTTCTAAAAGCTGAATCTAACTGATTAGGACTATAAAAACCAATGTATATACAATATATATTTGTGGTGTTATTCTGGGTCTAAAAGTCGTAGTTTGGATTCTCGCCGTGTTCAGGCATATTTTTCAGCTTGTCTTGTGTTGGTGTAGACTCACAATAATTTTTTCGTGAGTATATACATGACACCAAGATGTACAAACTTTAAAGTTATGGTTGTACAATGTAGATTTAAAGTAGCAAGTTGATTTGCACTATGTAATGATGTCTTTTAATAAGAATTAATATGTGTAGGATTCCGAGATAGCAGCAGGAATTTTTGCACCAATAAATTTTTTTTAGTTTTGTTATACAGGGTGTATAAAAAGTAGATTAGTACAAAGTTTTTTATTGAAATAGATTGTTTTGGTACCTAAAATGTAGAACAAACAGAAAAAATGAGAAATTTAAAACTTTAAATGTTTCATTTGTCAGGTGGTGTATTGCTGTACAAAATTTATGAAAATTTGCTTGAGTCTAAGCCGTTCAAAACATCGCGCCGGGAAACGTCAATACTTAATTTATGCATTTACCTATTAATTTGCCTTCTTATTCTTCAAAAATGATTCTTACTCAGGAAAATATACCTTCGCACGACATTTTGAACGGCTTAAACTCAATCAAATTTCTTGAAATTTTGAACAGCAATAAAACATCTAACGTATTTCCCTACCAACTCAAAGTTACTTTCGTGCGCAACCCAAAATACGCAACCCCCCTGGTTTTGAAACATTTGAATTATTTAGAGAATGTTTTCGTTTCTCACATCGTAAGTACCCAAGCAATATGTATAAATAAAAAACATCATAATTCAAGGTGCATCGCAAGCAACATGAACTCCTCCTCTGAATTTACTATATCAGTAAATTCTTAAACGCCTCTGAATTTACTAATATAGTAAATTCGCGACAACGTAGTGCACCGTAACAATTAGCCATGGATCAAACATTATTACAGTAAGATTCACTTTAAAGGGTGGTCGAAGGTGGGATGACATGCAGGATTAGGTTTAGGGTTAGGATTAGGGTCAGGCTTGTCGTATATTTATCATATCAGTAAATTTAGAGGCTTTTAGCAATTTACTGATATAGTAAATTCGGATGAGGAGCTTATGCTGATCGCAAGGTTGACAGCCGTTTCAAAATTGTCTACTTTTTTCTACATCCTGTGGAAAGCTTCAAGCAAGTGATTCAGTATTATACTTATGGTCACCGATTTAGTGTCCCAGAACTAAAAGATATAATTTCTTATAAAGTTTTCAAAAATTTACTCGCGTAAAATTTGTACTGCAATCACAGTGTAGAAACGTACCTTTACATCAAAGGTACGTTTATCATTGAAACTTTAACAAAACAATTAATAGATTGTACTGGGAACACAGGCTAAAGCGCTGCGCTAGTAATTCATGTTTCTAATGCTGTGATACCTAACGGCCTGATATGCTCTACTTTGGAACTCTGTAACTTCATTTCAAATATATTTTAAACTTTGTATTGACACTATCAGTTTTTCAAACCCCTTATGAGTACAACAAAGACCTCAGAAATGTCGCAACTGGTTAAACATTCCCAAACATTCAATGGCGATCTTCGGTCGTGTTTACCACCTATGAAAGTTTGCAGTTGAATGGACATTGCCGTTCTTCTTTAAAATATATATACATAAAAATAAAATATGTTTAGTTGAGTTAGCTAAGCCAAAGTAAAGCGTGTCAGGTCGTACAACGGATGTCATTCTTGCTTTTGCTTGCGTTTCCAGTCCATTCCTTTGAGTGTCTATTAGAACGTGGATGAACGTCCCAACCTAAGTCCCAACCTGCGATATACCCGATACTGGATTTTTCATGGGGTTTTTTTCTGACAAATTTAGCGACGTTCAAGTGAGTTTGTATTCTGATCCAGAGACCTCGATGCTTTTAATTATGTACTAACCTTGCAAGTCTCGGTAGTGCAGTCAAAGTACACAAAAACATCTGATCTTTCTAAACAGAATCTGACTCGGAACAACACGTTATGAGAAAAGGCAAGGCGTCGGGCCTTTTAGACGAAGAGCATTCACCCGAAACGTCGAATTCTGTTTATATCGTTTCAGGTGGTGAAATGACTTGTATTTTCGTGTGCCTACGAAATTGTTGGTTTAAATCGCCTGCATTGAAGCTCTAATAAGGTCTATTTACATTTTCGCATCATTTGCCAAGAATTCAAGAGCTCCGTGTCTTTTGGTCAATTTGGAGAATGTGAAACAGTGATTAAGTTTGAAATGTTTAGCTAAATGAGCGTATACTCAGAATATTCATAACAAATCTACTCTTTTACATCGTTCAAAAGGAATAGGCAATGATTTATTTTCGATTCGCCACCTGCGTCGTGCGTGCGAAGCCCTTGAATGTGTTGCAACATAAGGTCACACATCACATGTCTCTGTGTCTCAGAATCATGACGTGTGTACCCCGCACATATGCTGAACTGTTTCATTCCTTATATAGCGTCGCCCACAACCCATGACAGCCACGGGCAAGTGGCTCGATTAGCAGACGTCTAGCTAAACGAGTTTGAAACATGACGACACAGCAAAACGGGTCATCTGAAACACGAAATATTACCGCGATCGAGGCAGACAGAAAACACGAATATTCGGTAAGATCCTTATGTTGATATAAGCTTCGTATAAGCTAGCGTTGTTGCTGTGATATTGACTTAGAAACTTAAGCACTATTGAGCGAGCATTAAACGAGCTAGATTAGACCAACAGTCTCAGAGTGTCGCCGTAATGTAGTGTATGTACAATCATAGCGTTTTATAACATGATCAGGTTTCGTAATAGTATTAAAATTACTCATTTATAAGGCTAGGGAATGTGTTTGCTTGTTGCAGACGACGGTACGATCGGGACTTGCTGGGAAATACTCTTTAATATTTCATACTAAATTCTGAAGTTTTTCACACACGTAGCTATATGTGTGTTACATAATGTGGGAAGGAAAGGCAGTCGAGGTTATAGGAAATTTACATATTCGTAAAATTTAAGGCGCTTGAGAAATGAGGAACCCGAATGGACGTCATCAATTAAGTTTCCACAATTGACTCGTATTTATAAGCAAAACTAGATTTCGCGGCTACCATGTATGCAATGTATGTATCCACGCGACCACGCGGACATTGGGCCGGTTGCTCAAACTGAACTTTATCAGTTAAAAGAACGCAATGGGTTTTGAACACTTAGTATGTAGTTATACACATTAGATTTCTCTTCAAGTTGAATTATTTTAATTTGATTGTTAGGGGAATCCTTAGATCGAGTTGTTTGATATATTTTAGGCTTATCGAACAAAACTAATCGGGCTTCCAACAACCGGCTTCTGGTGTGTTATTCTAATTTAAGCTTCGGGCATGTTTTAATAAGGACGGTCACAGGAACATTGATGCAGTTTGGGAATGAATCATCTTTTATGTGTAATAGTGCAAATTTATGTGTACGTCAGTCGGATTGGAATGGATCTCTTGATGTATAAGAAATTAAGTCATTTTCGGTAAAGTTCGTCAAGGTTGTGTCGGTTCCGCGTTTACGGTGATTGATTGGAAAAATTCGGCATCTCGAAATGCGCCACAAGCAAGGTAGACAAAATACAAAGCACACAAGACATAGGATCTTTCACTACGCGAAATGATCTCAGCAGAAATACGACTTTTCCGGCAAAAGCCCTTCAAGAGAAATCAGTTTTCAAATTCAGTTCGCTCGAAATTACGTCGATTTTTGCTCATGTCGTTTTAGGTAGTGAAGATCTTATGTTTTTGTGTGCTTTTTGCTGCGCTGTACCGACACTGGGAAAGTAAAAAATAGATGTAATTTCGTTTTTGAGCTGTGGGATTTTTCTTGTGATCAGATGTGATGTGAAACCAAGTCTAACGAGTGGACTGATAAGGCAAGCTCAGCTAATATGTTGCTGATGCTACATCCGTGATACGTCCTGATACGCTTTACTTTGGAAACCTGTAACTTTACTAAATATATCCAAGACATATTGCATAAAAATATTTACATATTTTAAACAAGAAGAGCAATGTCTATATATGGAACTATCGACTTTAAAAACTCCTTTTGAGTATGACAAAGCTGGAAACCAAAACTGAATAATATATTAATAGCAATTATTTATAATAATAAAAATGTTAATCTTTATTTAACATTTGCATCCCTAGCTAGTACATTTGAATACGTCACAGAGTCAGAGGTATATAATCCTCAACGAAACAAAAATAGTCTGTATCTTAAACATTTCTATATCTTGTAGCTGCTACATATTTTGTTCTTTGTACTTACTAATACTACATCTGCTATAAAAAACCCACATATATCCGCTATGAAGATTTTATCGTGTTTTAAAATGACATGAATACAACGCTTTGTGTCGTATTTTAATCGGACAAGCTATCAAACGTAGCCAGGTTTTCAAAACAATATTTGGCTATACTAGCTTCATTATTTATTCATCTTTATATAATGATAAATAAATATAGGTCTTTCGAAGGAAATTGTTTGAAAAAACTATTCATTTTAAAAAGATTTTCAAAGAACTCTGTCCTGAGGTTTGTAAACTTTTTGTCTGCGCAAGAAATGATATCCGTCTTCTACCTCATTCAAATCACAAAATTTGCACAGTCTCATTGTATGCATGGGGTTTTGTTGTATCTATGTATATACCAGTTTCGACAGTTTATGAGCTGATATTCTTAGCTTTGTAACAGCTTGACGATGCTTAAAGTTGGTAATTTCAAAAAAATATTTTTTTCACATTCAAAATGCTTTTTTTTTATTTTTTATGTAATATGTAATAAACAAGAAAGCTTTTATTACGGGTGTATAAAACACCGAAAAGTGTGCTGGAAAACAAGGCGTCAACCACGTAGAATCCCTGTAATTTAATTGATATATAATTTCAAAACTTTATTATCACGTAGAAAGATTTTCTACACACGTAAAAATGTCACAACTTGTAGCAAGTCTGCAAACAAGCCGTCAACTAGTTGTGTTCGCACGGCTTGTTACAAGTTGTCAACAAGTTTGGAACAAGCTGTTAACAACTTGTTACAACCTTGTTGATATTGTCAGACTTATTACAAGCCTGGTACAATCATGATATAACGATATTGCTACAACCTTGTGTCGTCAACCTTGTAACATTCTTGTTGTATCATGTCTGTATCAGACTTGTTAGAACAACCTTGTGACAAGTCTGATAATGCCATCAAGCTTGTTACAAGTTGTTAACAACTTGCTCCAAACATGTCACGACAAAGTAGAAAAAAGCAGTGCGAACGCAACTTCTTGACAACTTGTGACAGACTTGTAACAACTTGTTTGCAGACTTGTAACAACTTGTGCGTTTTTACGCGTGTAGAATGCTTTGATCAAATTGCATGATTGTTAGTTTACTTTTGAGGTTGTTTTGAAACAGTGCAAGTTTGTGATGCAATTTAACAGGTGGTAATGTAATCATCTAAAATACCAGTAAGTAACGATATTTATTCCACGAGGGGCTGCCAGGATTAGTGTAGTAATTAATACGTTTTATAAAGAATAACATCGTTTTTTTTTTGGTCCTTTAAAGGATTCGGTCTGCAAGTTGCAGGTACTTTATTTTTGAACTACCCACGTAAAAACGCACAAGTTGTAACAGACCTGCAAACAAGTTGTAACAAGTCTGTTCACAAGTTGTTCACAAGATGTATTCGCACTGCTTGTTCCGAATTTGTTAGAACAAGTTTGGAACAAGCTGTTGACAAATTGTAACAAGCTTGATGGGACTATCAGACCTGTTACAAGATTGTTCCAACAAGACTGATATAGCATGATATAACAATATTGTTACAGCCTTGTGTTATCAATCTTGTAACAAACTTGCTACAACAGGATTGTATCAGAGTTGTTAGAACAACCTTGTAACAAGTCGGATATTTTCGTCAAGCTTGTTACAAGTTGTCAACAAGTTTGGAACAACTTGTTGACAACTTTGGAACAAGCAGTGCGAACACATCTTGTTGACGACTTGTCTGCAGACTTGTTACAAGTTGTGAGATTTTTACGTGTGTAGAGTCTTTATTCCCGTATGTATAGTTGCAAAGTATATTTAAGAATATTGCTGGCTTTAGCTAGAGCTCCAAACATGCTTTTGCTGCTTCACCAACAAGTGTGTTTGAGAATAATGAACTTTGGATTCGAAAACATGCAATATATTACTACAAGTTTAGCTATTTCAAATATCAAAGGTGTTCTTACTAATTCACCATAAACCGCGATGTTTGTTGCTTTTGAATAAACACCTAGAATTCGCTTACACAATTTTAAGTTTTTCAATTTTACTACTGATACGTTGATTTTGACTTTTGAACGTTTGAAAGGAATTTATTCAGCCCAAAAGATATGGACCCCACACCTCGCAACCGTGTAACAAGGTTGGAGTAACAATTTTAACATTAATTTCAATGGAATGTTTTCAACATTTGAGGAACTTTTAAGTATACTATGGTATTTCCATATATTATTTTTTGGGCTCTTTTGAAATTACCGAAAGAGTGAAGAGTAATGGTTAATGCCCAAATTACAAATAGCAATATTTATTGACATTTTCAAAATGTTTTGGCCGATTGACCAAACCGAATGTGTGGGATTTTTGGTCGATAGTTGCATAGACACCACTCTTTCTTCCCTAGCTGTATGACTTACTGCAAGTCTACTGCAGGCTTGCTGCAACTTGCGATCATCAAGCCGATATCAAAATGCGTTCACATCGCTTGCTCCGGGCTTGATGATAAGAAGTCTGCTGCAATTTGTCAACCGGCTTGATGCAAGTTGATTTTTAAGACTTTTTATTCACAAGCTTGATGCAATGAACATATTCATGCGGCAAGTCTGAAAATATCAAGTTACATTGTCATTGAGTCTGATTTTCACAGACTTGAAGGAATTTGATGACGCCAACACGGCAACAGGCTTGATGCAATTGATGTCAAACTTGCATCAAGCAAGAAAAATAGACAACTTGCATCAAGCAAGAAAAATAGACAACTTGCATCGAATCTGTGTCGTTTCTAGATGTGTAGAATTGCATGTATGTAAAAACGTATTTTTTTGTGTAATACGCAAGGAGCATTACTTAAAATGCAAAGCAAACACCTGCATGTTTTATGAATTTAATTAGATTTCTTCAGAAATCTTGTCACAATCAGTAAGAGCTTTTCATGTCTGAAACGTTGAAAATAGATGGACGTACAGAAAGATGCATTCACTGGGTCAAATTTTGAGTTAAAGGGAAATGGCAACAAAAAAATTTATTGTTTGATCTGAAAGAGACTCTAAAACAATAAATAGAAGTCTATTGCAAAATTTTTATATCTGTTTTACTTCGGGAGATATTCTCACCTAAATCAATGAACTGTCCGCCATTTTGGATTAATTTTTCACCTCATTAACAATGTTTTGGTGACGTCACAACAGGGATAAGCCGGTTGAAAATCCTCCTAAATACCTACCAACAATCAAATATTGTTTTAAAACTTCTCAGTCCGTGCTGAAATCCGAAACACTTGTCGTACATGCGGTTATGTGAGCATATTAACCATTGTGTCGTAAGAAAAAAAATCGCGTGATCCCAGTTGTGACGTATCGTGCATATCGACAAATATCCAAGATGGCGGACAACTAAAGATTTCCAGTCAAAATATCTCACCAATTAAGACAGATATAAAAATTCTGTAATAGACTTCTATATATTGTTTTGGAGTCTCTTTCAAATAAGACGATAAAAAATTTTGTTGCCACTTCCCTTTAAGGTATAGAGCGAGAGTGTGTTTTAAAAACCCTTGCTTATACGAGTTTGGGGTCGTCAGTTTTCAAAGCTGGTTAGGATAAAGTGTAAGCCACTGTTTTAGTTTCTGTATTCCTATATACATGCATGCACGTCTTTTAAAAATTTTAGAAACGAAAGCTACTATTGATCCATACAATATTCCTGACGAAATATTCCCAAGCTTCCAGGGCTGCCGGATAAATAATCTCGCTGCATGGAATCTCACCGGCTTTGCATGTGTTTACCACCTTTAAAGTATTTGAATTAAACGATGTCATGTTTGCTATTAACTCAACTTTGTGTCCAGAACGGCGTTGTCTTCAACCGTCAAATGCTTTTCCTGTACCCGATATATTTAAAGATGATCAGATGATGTTCAGTGATTTTTCTGTTGTAAGTTTGCGGTTAGCAATTTTACAGCTCGATATACTTACAGCGCTTCACTGCAAACTTCAAAGGAACACGAACAACTCGAACACCTGGCAATTGAGGCGTCATAGTGATTGGTAAGATATTTACCGTCAATTATGAAGTTTCTGGGACTGTGCAAAGTGTCTGATACAGTAGGGCATCAAATGTAAAATCGATGATAAATCGTATGTTCAAATGTTTCATGTTAGCATGACGATTATATTTTTATTGCAAAGCAAGTGGTTGTGGTTGACGTAAACGGTAATCTAGATATCAATCTTTACTCCAGCTTTGTCTTTGTCTACTTCAACATGGACTTTGCCTTTAAACTTTATTGTTCAATTAATCGAAAATTGAGATTAGTACGTGAAAGTGGAAAACTATATCACAATTAATTTTGTCGAGACACCGCATGCATGACATTATTACCGCGCGGAGCTTTCGACGTGATCCACAAAATTATATTGTGATTTATGATCATCATTATGACTAAAATATAGTCGAAAGCTAAAATAAATCCAAAATGTTTATTTTCGGAGTTACCGTTGTTTTGTATTTTGCAAAAATATTTAGTGGTTCCCGAAATTTATGATCGCCATGCAAACATACAAGGAACTTATTTTTAAAACAATATCTTGGGAAATGAAAACTAAATATTAACTACCTTTCATGGGTAAAATTTCATCACAAGTTTTCTAAGAGCTTCTTTGTTATCTTTGGAACTATCTTTGTCAAGAATCTTCTTTATAGAAAAGGATTTCCTTTTTTGAATAAACGTGCTATAAACATGCATGCTGTAAGTCACTGCATATAAGAAACTGCATGACATGATCTAAAAACTGCAGACTGCCTTTAGGAGTATATAGTTACTTTACTGTAGTACTGCAGCTTTCTTTACCTAAAGACTTTGTCTCACGCATGAGAAACCAAACAGCCTGCATGATTTCCTTTATGCGCGAACTTACTGTAAATAAATTTCAAAAGTTGGTTCTCGACGAACTGAATTTGCAGTTGTAGACAGTAATATATCAAACAATACAAAACACAGGAACTCCTTGTAGAGTTGAACAATATATGGTGAATGTAATTCCCTGTAGGCATCTTAATAGCGGGTATCCGGTCAACTGCTTCGCCCAGCGTGGGATCTGGCAGAATCCCTATAATTTAGTTGTATATACAATTTCAAAACTTTATCATCACGTAGAAAGGTTTTGTAGGATGCTTTGATGGTTGTCAGTTTTACTTTTGAGGTTGTTTTGAAACAGTGCAAGTTTGTGATACAATTTAACAGGTGGCAGTGTATATATAAAGTATATATATACATTAGTTATCTTTATCATCTAAAATACCAGTAAATGACGATATTTATTCCACGAGGGGCTGCGAGGATTAGTGTAGTAATTAATACGTTTTATAAAGAATAACATCGTGTGTTTTTGTGTCCTGGCTAAATCCGTTGTAAAGTCCATGGAGGTTTGTATCTCAAAAACTTAGTTTAAACCAAGGTTTCTAACAATAGTTTAAAATGATCAAAAATTATGCCTGGCCGCCACGGTAGGAATCAAACCTACAGGATGTTAGCTCAACGCTCTACCAACTTAGCTGCATGGCATGTCGGTTCAAGTACGTGATACTCCGATATATTTCCAATTTAATCTTGAATGTAATGCGAATTTTGTTGTGTTTTAGTGTTACGTATACTCAGGTGAAAGTGATGTTTGTGGTATTACTGTATATCCTCACCGGATCAAAAAAACTAAATTTCCATTTGTTTTTTTTTTACGTTTTCAATAGAGAACATAAAGTCTACAAGACGAGATTAAAACGCAGACATTCTTGCTTAAGCTAAATATCCGAGTGGAGCCCTAGCCTGAGTGGTTAAAATCCGCGATATTTATTACTCTGCATGTTACGGCCAAGTATGGATTAGGAGAAACGGGGCATCATCACTGATTTTATGTGTCCCTTTGCTTGCAGACATCGGATAGCACTGTAAAGAAAATTGCAAGCAACATTTTGAATAATGACATGACTCAGACAAAGCAATGTATTTCATGCAATCGAGAGGTTAGCTTACTTAATTCATTGTCCACCTTACCTCTCTTTACTGTAGCTTACCTTACATCACCTCACGTCATCTTAACCCACCCCAAGTCAAATTACCTCACGTCATCTTAACCTCACATGACGTTACTCTAATTTCACGTCACCTCCAATTTACTCACTTTTAACCTCACTTTTATTTTCACCGGCATCACGTTCCTTTCACTTGACTTCCCTACACGTCACTTTACAAACACCACTTTGCCTCACCTTTTGTCACCATCACCCACTGACCGCCTCTAATTTGTTTTTGCCATACATTTAGCATTATTTTATTTCACCTCACGTTATCTTTACCCAACTCACGTTGTCCTCCCCACGTTACTCCATATCCAACCCACTCTACTTTACTTCATGTTACCATTGTCCAACTCACGTCCTCCCCCCCCCCCCTTTCCCCAAATTACTACATATCTAACCCACTCTACTTTAACTCACGTTACCATTTTCCAACTCACGTTACCATTTTCCAACTAATGTCCCCCCTCCTCCCCACGTTACTGCATATCTCACCCACTCTACTTTAACTCACGTCACCATTGTCCAACTCACGTTATCTAACCTAACGTTAGTATATATGTAACCCTCTCTCTCTTTCTCTCGCCTCACCGTCACCCAATTCAAGTTGCCTTACTTTTTCTCACTTTACCTCACGTAACCTACGACTTTGCCCTACCTCACGTTTCTTCGTCTCATTTTACTTCACTTTGACTTCATTTCACTTACCTTACTTTACGTTACATATCACTTCACTTTAAGTCACCCCCATTTATTTCTCCCCACCTCACCTTACTGTACCCCTTTAGTTTATGTTTCTTCCTTCACTTTATTTCACTTTACTACACTTTACTTTTCCCCAATTTACCTCGTATCAGCGTCATCTCGCCCGACCTTCACCTCACTTTACTTCGCCTGACACCCCGACATGACGCGAGCTTAAAAGTAGTAGTATAAATGTTTGTTTTCAGATGCCAATCTCCAGTGAATCTTGCGTCTGTGGACACGTTCTGTCAAACATAAAGTCTTTAGAAGGAAAACGATATTCAGGTATGTGTTAACATTTTTTAGTCCTTGAATTTCTTGATATATGGCCTTGAAACGTCCTTGCATGAATTATATTCATCTTCATCTGTATGAGTCCTGCCACAAGTTTGACTAGAGACGATCAAGAGAATGAACTGGAAAAGCAGGCTAAATCGCTAATAATATCCATGATACGCTTCGCTCTGGAACGCTGTGACTTCGTGGGGATTTCAGTTTCAGTACTATTTAAGGACTTTGTATTTGCATATTTTAATCCAAATAGAACGTACGTCAATGTTTTCGACTTTTCCAGGGGGTAAACAAGGCCGACAATTACCAGTGAATGTTTTGGTGAAACATTTTTACGTTGAAAAGACATATCTTGTGTCTGAAAAAACATTGCGTACTATTTCCAGGTTACCGAGAAGAACTCTACAGCCGATTGGAAATCAGAAGAATTTTAGAAGATCATGAAAAACCAAAACGACCCAAACTAAAGCAGAAATCACTTGTTGTAAAACCGGTATGTAACGAAAAGATTCCAGGTAGCGTTCAAAGTGTAGATTTAAGATTTAATCGCTAAAGTATCACAGCATAGATGGTTCATATTAATTGTTGTTTCGAAGTAAATATAATACACACGTGATGAGATAGGACCGGTATTTTGCAATCCCCCCCCCCAAATAAAAAAACCAAACATTTTAACACTCTAAAATAGTCAATAAATTTGCTCCTTTACATTCAGTTGAGGTTTTAGCAAAAGTAGTTAGTACAGGATCTTATATTGCATTAAAAAGTCTTGTTGCAATATTAGTCAATTTAATAGATTGAAATTTTTATCTCTCGAAGAAAGGTTTTGCTTTACATGTCAGATTAAGACTAGGTTTTTGTGCATACATTGATTAACTTATATAGACTTGTTGTAATACTCCTTTATGCATGTGCCATCAACAAAATGAAATAGTTACTGTGAAAATTTTCAGCTCAATTTCTTACTTCTCAGCGGCACAAGTTTGTGGAAAAACATTGCTCATAATTAGCAGCGACAATGCAAAGCTTGAATTTTTTTATTTGGTTGTCCTCAATTGAGTATTGATGTAAATTGTTGATTGTTAGATACTTACCGCTTTTCTCAGTAAATGGCTTCAGTGTGTAGTGTGTGTCTATATGTATTATATGTGTTATCTTCATTTATATTGTTTTATTTGTGTAATATTTTTTTATATTCTTCATTGCCGGTGTATGCGAGCTCGCTAGCAGAGGGCTTATAAGCTTGGCTTTTTGGGCAAGCATCCAAATAAAGTTTGTACAGAAAAAACCCCAAGAATTTCGCTACATGAAACCAAAAAAAGCTTGTTTGATATTAATTGTCCTGGTGACCTCGTGTCTGGTGACGTTAACAGCTTACAAATGCACAGAGGTGAAATTTTTCAATCACAGAATATATGGCACTGGGGCGTAGTTAACTCTATAAATTATCCCACAACAGATGAACAATATTCTTCACAAGCCACAGATGAAACGACGCCAGAAGCGCAAGTGTCCTGCTTCACTTTCGATGCAGGCAAGGCACGAGAATACGCACAAAACAGAACAATCTGAAATAAAGGACAATCCGGATTTATGCTATTATAATCCACGGTTTAATTTTAAAGATGCTTTAGCTGACATTAATAAGAGATTAACTAGTCAGACGTCGTTCTGGGTTAGTTTATGAAACGATTTTAGGACATCTGGATTAGTTTCAATTATGTTGGTTTATATTATTGGTTTAATTTTAAAAATACCGTAGGTGTTTATAATAGAGAGACTAGATATTGTTCTCGATTAGTTTATAAAACGATTATCTGGATTAGTTTCAATCAATGATTGGATAATCTGGATTGATGTTGTTCTAAGTCACGTTTAATACCGTAGGTGACGTTATTAAGAGAGAACCAAGGGATTGTTCCGGATTAGTTTATAAAAGATCATCAGGGTTAGCTTTAATCGAACATTTGATAATCTTGACATGCAATGACTTGGTGATAAAAAAATCATAGTTCGTTGAATATCTAGATGGTTTGGAAAGTCATCAGAATAGACACAATCAGCTGAGGTTTGTCACCCAATTCCTATCTTTGGGTTATTCACATAGATGGATACCATTGTTCTGGTTTGCGGAAGAGTACATTAGGACAAAAGCAGCTGGGCATACGAATGATGAATACGAGTTATTCACTCATTTCCATACTTCTAAATGTGTGGTACTACTGTTGTTCTCCGTTACGCTGCCGCAAGCCAATGCTATAGTAACTAGGCATGCGAGTGATTTTTAAGTGTGAATTGGCTATAAACAAACGTTAGTCGGCGATGTTGTGGCTGTTGCAATACAAGTCATTATCTATGTTTTTCAATTTTTGTTCATGGTTATGTACCAGTACCAACGTTTTAGGAAAGTTAGCAATCCACGAACTCAAGAATTGCTATTGGTGGGTTTTGCAAAAACACAGTACACACTTGACGATGAAGGACTATATTTTTGAATACAGGTTGACCAACACACACAATGAGTTGTATAGCAATGAGTTTCCAAACCATCTCTTCCATTAACTGTAAAGAAATGATGTAGAAACGCAGGCTTAATCGCTAATGATTAAGGCAACATGCAATGGCGATATTTCTAGCTGGCATTCAATGCTGGATTTTTAGATGTGTTACGCCCAAAAGGAGTTTTAAAAGTCTATAATTGAACCGAGTTCTTGTTTCGAATATGTAGATACAAAGTCCTGAAATATATTTCAAGTGAAGCTACAGAGTTGTAACTAATGTGTATCACGGAGGTAGCATGAGCAAGATGAGCGCGTTTGCCTGCATTTCTAGCCGATTCCTCTGAGGCCAGTTGTTCAAAAGCTGGTTGGCTAACTCTGAGTTAAAGTAAAATTCAAAGGGAACTTACCAGCAGTTTGTCAATGAGGTTGGAAATATTTCTTGAGAAATCTTGTTTGGATCAATAGTAGTTTTGGTTCCTGGAGTTTTGAAAGAAACACTGGAAGTGTAGAAATGCACAAACTAAAACAGTTTAAGCCAACGATAGCCCTGACTCAGCTTTGAACAACTGGCCCGTCATTGTCAATGGTTCAATAGGGAGCAGCCTCTCGGATGAGAGACAGTTTCAAATAACAGTTAGAGTACCACAGACCTACTGTACAGGTTGTAATTATAAAATTACCGTAAAAGGAAAATGGCAATATATTTTTTATCTACTTATTCATAAAAAAACCTTGGAAGTAATCGTAAAATCCGTTGTTAATTTTTTGATATCATACTCAGTTTCTGAAATATTGAAGGCAAATGACATGGTCGTGGCTAAAGGGGATAAGCGAGAGGTAGGTTTTCAAGATGGCGGCTGTTTTTCAAGATTCTTAAAACGAGAACGAATCAACAACCAGACATTTATAGCATTCCTAAAGCTTACCCTAACCCTAACCCTAAACCTAACCACAATTTAGGAATGCTATAAATGTCTGGTTGTTGATTCGTTCTCGTTTAAGGAATTTTGAAAAATTCCTTAAATCTTGAAAACCTACCTCTCGTCCATCCCCTTTAGCCATGACCCAAATGACATCAGCTAGCCGCCATCTTGTTTTATGATTAATGACGTCACAGCCAAAGTAGATTGTATAAAACTTCCTATCAATTAGTAAAATCTCAATAAAATTTTCTTGGACACTTCTCAATTTACGTAAGAAATTTTTACACACAAATTCAGTTGAATTTCAACATTAAACTTGCATGTCAATTGCTTCTTGAAGAGAAAAATTAATTTCCCAGGTTGTGACGTCATGGATTTTTTGAAAATCCAAGATGGCGGATGACTAGTGACTTTGTCCTTCAGTATTTTAGAAACTAAGCACGTTATCTACAAATTAACAACACATATAACAGATATTTCAAAGCCTTTTATCAATAAAGCAATGAAAGAATATATTGCTGTTTCTCTGTGATACAAATAATATAATTATGTAAACGCTTCTGTGGAACTGGGGAGGCCTGTTTTGGTGTTGTATTGTGATTCTCAGTTTCAATTCCCCTTGAGTGGGGGAGGTATGCATCTTTCAGTTAGACTTGAGTTGGAGTTCGACTTCGAGTTGCAATTCGAGTTCAATTAATTTAATTCCTTTAAAATTCCTTAAGTACTCGATTTTTTCGACATTTTCCCTCCAATCGTTAGGAATTCCTTTGTTTGACGAAAATTCAGAGTTAACTCGTTGAAAGTAGTGTATGCCGGTGGAAAATACTGCATGGACTATTTTCACAAAAATTTACGTCCCCTTGAACATAATTGAGGCCCTTTCCTTATAGCAACCCAACTACTCTGTCATTAGAAATGGAGCTTTACAAATCCAAATCAGTGGGGCGTGAGTCTATAGATGACCAGGGTAAGACCAGGGCTCAAAAATAACGGACGAAATTTCTCAGGTCAAAATGACAACTTCATCCAACGATCAAAATCTATTTTTGACCGGTCAAAAATACGGATTATCGTGTTTCTTTTTGCTTGCTTTCTTGTATAATTCTTGGAAAAGGGGTAAAAATGTGGCTGTTCAAAATGATTGGTAAGGTGCGTTTTTGGCCGGTTATTGTCTGTTGATCAGAGTATATAATCTATTTCCATCACTCATGAGTTATTTTACTCAGGACACAACAGCATGTGCTCTCCTTCCAAGGGTCGTTTGCTCAAGGCCATGATTCATCTGATGTAAGCAGTGGTCCGTATAGTGAATACACTGGATCACTTGGGGCTGCTAAGGATCACCAGGGATCAGTGAATGATCCAGGGGGTGAGAATAATTATTCGAAACCTATTAGGTAATGTCTTACCTTCTTCCCTACAAGGTACAAAGGGTGTCATATTGATAATATATTCTATTAAAATGACAAAGAATAAAATTTCTTAATGGTCTCGCTTCTTTGGTACACCCTGTACAACCATGTCGGAATAACCTTTCAAAACAACCTTTTTGTCTAAAGTCTTGAAAATTTTATGTTAAGTATAAAGTTTTGGTGTTTCAATTCAATATGCGGTCAGATCTTCATCGTTAACTGAACTTTTGTATGGAGTTAGCGTTCCAGTTGCATTATAGTTCAATGAACATCACACAACCTTTCCCGACGACCCCACCTGCTGATTACCAAAAGATTATGAGATTCTGCAGGGACTATACCATGGTTTGTCCTCTGTTGTTCCCTCATCCGAAGTTAATTGGTGTCCGCCGTGCTTACTCGACCACATACCCGAAGAATAAGAATCGTATTCAATTGATCTTATCGTTTGCAGGAATCTTCGCATGTATTAAACCCATGTTAGATTGGATGCAACATTATTGAAATCGTTTGAACACTGCGTTGTGCAATTTTCAATAATGTTGGATCGATTTTGACTTTGCTTAAAATTTCCATCCAACACTGCAACCCTCGTTATAACAGGGTTTTATAATTTTACTGATTATATGTATCCTATTTCGGTAATTGCATGAATACTGTATGACATGCCATTCAGTATTTTCTTCCTAACTTTCTGGCTGTGCTGATAGATTTTTTCATAGAATTTTGAAATTGTTAATATCTGGAGTGCAGCAATTTGGTCATGGTTATCGATATCATTTTGAAAGTTTTTATTTAGACTCTTGAATAGCAAATCACGGTGCAAACGACAAGAACGAGAGGAGTACCTATGGTAATATTTACTCAAACTTGAAGGGGAAGATTGCACTTTAATATTAATTTTATATGCCACAATAGTTTTGTTATGTTGTTGTGAAAAGATGACATTGTGTAGCTTGCAAAAGGAGAAAAAAACTTTTAGGATCTCTGTTAAGTTCTTAATTAGACATTAGTCGTTCATGTTGAGTTCATTTTGTATGTAATTCTGTTGACGTTTGCATGGACCTTACCCCATAGTGACGCCATTTGGTAGTTAAGCAAGTAACACTATTTGAAAATGGTTTTTGTTAAATATTTTTAGGTTCTTATTTGGCCAGAAAATTAAATGAAACAAATATAATTTAACATCTATTACACAAATAATCTTTTTGTTACTATGAGCATTGAACAATATTGCTTTATTTTAATAGTTTTATTAGCTTTACTACTAAAGACGTCATTATAGGTACAGTAGACTTATTTTACAAGGACAGAGCAGGATGAGGATTTATTAAGGCAGAGATTTGTGTTATCGCAAACCGAGGCCTTAATAATTCCTCATATCCTGCGAGAACCGAATTCAATAATTGTTTTATTATTTTTTGAAAATATCTTTAACTCAGTTTCAACGCTTGCCTTGTAAGTAAGAAGACACAAGCTGCTCATAATGGAATACCATGAAATTGTTCGGAAACTTTAATAAGCCAATCAGACTACGAAAAAAATATTCTTAAAACAATTGTGAGATTACAAGGTCAGTCAATATGCGACGAAATGACTCATAATGTCGTATATTTATTTTCAACCCCAAATTTGGGCAAGCGGATATGACGATTTCACCTTTAGCTCATAACCACTCTTAACCAATGAAAACTCCTGAAGCTCGAAATTTGTCGACCCAAAGTCGGAAGCAGCATCGGTTTCCGACGGTGGTCGAAGTTTTTTCGAACTTTTTCAAAATTTTTTACTGTGACGACGGCAAAAGAATCAAGATCAGCTTCTCTGGGTATTTTCGATGCTAACTTTGTCATAGGTAATATGCTTTCCTTTCTTTGTGTATTTGTAGTATACTATCTGGAATCATTGCTCATAGAGATGGATTTTTATGAAATCGGATTGGAATCAGTACAATAATGGAGTATAAAGTTTGTGCTTTCTACGCGTGGCGGTCAACGCCGTGCACGGCACGGCACATACGTTGTGGAGTAACGTAAAATTTGTGTTATCCACAGCTAAATTGTGTAGTAAATGTTTGGCTTGGAACGCGGAAAATTGCAGTTAGGTTTGAAAACCTTACAGGCATAAAAAAGCCTAGCAAAACATGCTGAGGAACTGTCGACAAATAGGTTTATCCACTGGTTGCAGACTTTTTACACGATGGGAGGAAGGTGTTAGCTCGGAACATGCAATGGAACGATTGCATTATGGGCAAAATTTTGAAAAAAGTTTATATAGGAAAATTTATTACCACAGCATTAAAGAGCATCCTAAAATTAGTAAAATTGCAAAGTTTGGCACCGAAAAGTTTTAAAATGTGGAAAATGTAAGTCTGTGAAGATTGCAAATTTTGTATATTTTTGTATTACGCGCGGAAAATTGATACCAACATCGAGAAAACGGTATCAATTTTGAGTGCGTAATACAAAAGTATACAAAATTTGCAGGACTATATTTTCCTCATTTTACAACATTTTGCGACCAAACTTTGCCATTTTACTAATTTTAGGATGTTCTTCAATGCTGTGGTAATAAATTTTCCCACTTCAACTTTTTTCAATGTTCTGTCCATAATGCAATCGGTCCATTGGGATGAAAACTGATTTTGCTAATCTGTTCAAATGGTCTTGGTTAAGTGTGTGTGTGTGTGTGTATGGGGGGGGGGGGGTCAGTGTGTTAAAGCAGTTGCAGAACAAGCTAGTCTATGATTTGGGGGCAACATCCATTTATATAACATTGACCAGGGCGATGAAACTGTGTGGGACAGAACAAGTGCCAAATGCATGAGATTACTGGGGGGTGCATGCCCCCCCCCAATTTTTATTTCTGTGGTCTCTAAAACCCTTTTCAGGCAAGTATTGATAGTTTAAAAGCCACATAATTTATTATTGATAATTTAAAAACCACATAAGTCATTTTTGTGCCGGTAACAAATTTAAATCATAATTGTACCCCCATATAACTTTTTACTTCAGGTTCAGAAAAATGTGAACATCAGTTATTAAAATAATGGGTGGGGGGGGGAGCTTGCCCTCTGACTACTGCAATGGCCCTCTAACCCCACTAGTGTGACACATATTAGTTTTTATCTAGGCATAAGTTAGTTGCTGACTTTAATATACGGATCTGCTGGATTAGGCAAATCCACAATCTTGGACAAAATAGTTTGGCAAAACCTATTTTGCTTTCTTATTTTTCGTCATATAGTTATTTGTCTACTATATTTAATTCTTAGGTACGCTTGCCCCTCCCCCTATATCAATGTTGCTATTTTTGGGAAAATCCTCACGTAAAAACATGTGTAGTGGCGCAAACAACATTGATATTGGGGAAAGGGGAATAAATACCATTTTTGCCGTTTATTTTGTCCAGAATTGCAAACCAGTGTGTATTGTGTGCGCAAAGATGTGGAAATCCCTAGTTGAAAAAAGAGTGCAGTTTTTATTTCAAAGAGACTGTGTGGGTATTATGTATGCTTTCTGATATTCTTGTTTTGTTTGTTCATTGTCAAGATGCTTCACATGCTCTCAAGAACTGGCAGATTGCAAAAAGTGAAATTGTAAAAGGTATTGTCATCTTTCTTCTTTTCATATTTAACATTCAGGACAGTTTATCTGTCATTTTGCTTGAGAAACATCCTCAGCATTTAATCTTCAATATTTTCTAGATGTATATTGCCAGTTCCAAGAATGCTTCAAATTGTTGACTGACATCTTGCCAATCTCAAAAAAGAAGGAACACTGCCGATGCTGGAAAGTATACAAAAAGGTTTTGATATTTTCTTGTTTTCTTTTAATTACAAAATCGTTATAGGCTTGCTTGTGACCAGTTGCTTTCTGTATTGCCAAGTTTTCAAATTTACCAATTAGCGGCAAATTCATTGAAAAATAGCTGTATATCAGTGAAGTCACAAAAGAAACGTGGAATTCTCAAAAGAAATTTTTGAGTTACAATGGTTGAGTTACAATTGTCGCATTCCTGTCGGAACTTTGAAGTTTAACCGAAAATGAGCTGTGGCGATGCAATTTTATCTTAAAAATTTTATTAGTATTGCCATAATAATTTGAGTTAACTGGTAGATTTTTACCTTGTCACAGATCACAACAAGCAGTTACTTTTCAAAGTGTTTTAATTTTAATTTCTATCAAGCCAAATAATGATAAAGTGTTTGTGTTTTGAAAAGTTGATGCGTTGTTTTTGCAGTGTTAATGACAAAACACAACAGTTTTTTATTTTTATTTAGCTTTGTAACACTGGGGAGATTGAGAAAGTTATGTAAGAAATCAAAAGATCTAAAACATGCATTTCTATAGCTAAAATGTTGATTAGTTTAATTTTCATTTAAAATCATCAAAATAATTGGGAATTCTCGTTGATGGATAAACATAGCTTGTATTTGAACCTTGTCATCAAAATAAAGAATTTTCTGATTTACTATTTCAATCTTCTCATGTTAAATTGACTTTCAATGTTTGTTTAAAGTTTGAAGTGTATGTTGAAAATCACAATATGAATTGGCTATGCAAGCTCTCTGTGCTTTTCACGTCAATTATTTTTAAAATGTAACTTTAGATCATCCCGGAATTATCTGACATTTTATTCTTGTCTCTTGGTTAACATGTAGACTTTTCTTAGAAGTCTAACACCATGAGTGACTTTATACTAATGCATGGAAGTTATGTGTTAGTGAGTCACATCTTGAGAACCCAAAATTCATGAATTCTGTTTTCAGTCTAATGCATATGTACTCAAGAAACTAACTCAGCAAAGGTCTCAAGTGATTTTTTACAATCCCAAATATTTTGTCAACATCCATTTTGGGGCTTCACTTAAATTGCACAAAAAAAGTAAGTGCCATTACTGCCATCTGCTTACTAACCACAGTTAGGGTATCTAAAACCCCCACAAACTTAAGGTGAAAATTCGACTGTTCTTGTTTTAATTGTGTGACCTTTGAGTAGTTTGTGATTTTCAATAGTAACTTCTTCAACTTTTGAACAAACAATTGAGGTCAAGTAATCTGTAGTATAAACTGAGTTCTGCAGCATTACAAAGTGGAACTGGTTTGAATATAACTGAACTGAAGCATCAAAACTACTTCCAATGGTGGAATAGCTACTGTGAGCTGAATTTAAAAAGTGATTATTTTTGTACAAATACAACTAAAACTAGTTGACAAATGATTTTTAATGAAGTTGCAAGATAATAACCCTCGAAAATTTAAGGAATTGTTCAGTGAAAATATGTTTTTTACATGCATGTAGCACTTTTGAAATTTATACTCAACACAAGAGTTTGAAGAAACAAGCAAGCAGTAAAGTGTAAATTTCTCAACAATTTTTAAGAATGTTATAGTGAAACAAAAGTTGACAGGATCACAGTTTAGTTTGAGTCTATGTTGCGCAAAATTATTTTTAACAAATTTCAATTGTTAACTGATGCATTTTTGAAAAGCATGGCTTATCACTGAATTCAAGTATTTGATATTTTTTATGTTTTGCTAAAAGAGTTTTTGGCAACTACAAGATGTTTTTTAAACTTTTTATTTTTAGCTTGTATGAGTTTTATTTTTGTTTGATTGAGAAGTTTGTTTTATCTCCTTAGCTTCATTTCAAATTTATATTCAAATAGTTCCTCTTTGTGATTATGATAATAATATAAGAAAACAGGCACAATGGACAATGGCTTTTGAACATGGTTTTTTCAACAAGTAAGTAAAGATAAAGTTTATGCTTCAAAGAGATTTTTTAACCTGACAAGAATATTATTAAAAAAAAATCCATTGCTATTGAGCCTTCTGCTTTACAAACATTCAAATGCTTTACTAGGTTTTTTTATATTTGTTTCTTACTTAGGGTTTTTTCTCAGTTTAATTGTTTTTGGTAAAAAACGTCTAGTCTTGGCTTTTTAAAAATTGTAAGAATTAAAAGGAAATTCTAGGGATTATGTTGGAATTAGTGCCTTGGATGTTGCACTGTACATGTATATTATGCGACCTAAATTTGCCAACCTTGAAATAATTTTTCGACTGTTTAAAGTTAACGATTTTTTTCTCTGGAAATGAACAGTTCAGCTGTTAGTGAATCAGATTTTGAAATTAAAATTGTAGATGATAAAAAAAACATGCCAACATTGTTCAGTTGCACTTTAAACTTTTAGTTATAAATTTGGCTTTATCACGAATAAATGCGTCTTGTCAGGTTCAAAAAGCAACGTGAAATATATGGCTTCTAATATAGAAATGACTACATCTTAAACAGAGATGCTTTTAAGTACATTGAAAAAGGTATGACAAAATGTTAAAGCAATTTAGAGATATTTGAAGAAATTACTAATTCAGCTCAAAAGACTTTGTGTACATTCTCGTATTTCGACCTGTCTCGTCCGTTTTGCTTCTATCAAAAACTAATTAATTTTTGGTTTAATTATTTGGATAAAAATAAAAATTGCAGTCAATTTTTTCACAAAGTTCATCTATAAAAAATCTCTATTTCATAATGTCGACAAAGAGGAAAATGAGTGTTCTTATTTCCAATTCTTTAGTATATTATACCGTTGAGCCATATATTTCTTTATAATTATGAAACAATTTGGTGTTATGTTTTATAATTCTCAGTCAATTGTTTTGTGATTATTTATCTTGAAGTATAAATTTATCTTGAAGTATAAAATTTATCTTGAAAAGACCAAGTTCTTTCCAACATTGCCTTTTCACTTGTGTCCGTTCGCTTGTGTTGAATCACTTGCGTTCATTACGTTAAGCGCAATGTTTATTGTTCGGCCCTGTTCTGTTTTCTTCTATTGTTATTTGAATAAGTACGATATGTAGTAGTTAATCCCTTTTTATTGTTGTTTAAATTGTAATTTTTACAAAAATTTCTTTTAATAAATTGTTTACAAAATTTACACGTGACCTCTTTTAATTAAAAATTCAATTCCCATGGGAATTGAGAAATTGAATAAAAAAAATCCCCCTACCCCGGCCAGTTCCCCAAGTGCTACTTCCACCTAAGTAGAGGTACTTATACATATAGTACAAGTACCTCTACCTATTTACAGTGGAAGTAGCACTCGGAGAACTGGCCGGGGTAGCGGGGCGAAGAGAAGACCAACCTTGCAAATGCCAATGCAAATTGCTAAGTTGATCTTCTCTAGAGAGCAGCCGCGCATACCTAACAAATCGAAACAACAAACGTTAGTGACTTAAGTACTTAGCATGCAAATTTGATTCCCAATGCCGAAATGACAAGTGCCCCCCGCTGATCCTACCAACTGCCTACCTGCCTCAGTTCTAAGCTGTCTTCCTCAGTCCTAAGCTCCTGCACTCCATTCGTTACCTTCACTTTCCTCACCATCGCACAGTCACTCACAGCTGATAAATCCGCATGCACCACCACCACCCCGACTGCCACCCAAATCCGAAAAGTAAAAGAATTAAAGTTTTAGTAAAGTATGCATTTCAAATGTAATGTATTCCGATATTTTAGGAAACAGGAAAGGTCGAATGGACAAACATCAAAAGTTTTGTAGAAAAACAGGTGAGCTGTCTACTTGACATTATACTTAAATTTATCGAAGTATAAAACTTAACCTGTATCTTTTTACCCTAATATTTTAGCACAGCACACATTAATACTACAGCAATTAAATGTTGAGAACTTATTCCTAGCCGTTCTGTTTGAACTAACGGTAGATTTTTTAAGCATACTTTCGAAAATTTTAATTCCTTTAATAAACCTAACCCCATGCAACTTACACGCGGCTCACACCCTCACAGTCCATACATTTAACTAATAAATTACTTTATAAACAAAAAAATCAACATAAAAAGATAAATTACGTTATCTCTAGCTACTTAAACCCACTTAGACTGAGTTTTGGATTGAGTTTCATGCAAAACGTAAATCCTTAGCTGAAAGGGCATGGGCTTTTCGTTGTGTTAACTGGTCCGAAGAAAATGTAAACCTGATACTTACCAAAATCGAAGTCTGGATCAAATAAGCATGAGAATTATGATAGATAAAAAGCATTTTTAAAGTAAAACACAACTCAAGTTGTTTTGTTCATCAAGACTGACCTATAGGAATGTAAATCAGTGTCCTGTATTAGTACAGTAGTCTATATAGTTCAAAAGCATCGAAATATTTTAAAAACGTACCACAATTCTCATACTTATTCAACCGAAACGCCTTGATTTGCATGGTACGTCGCAGCTGCTCTCAAACCACTTCCGTAATTTGCCTTAGTGTACACAAACAACGCTTAATTGTTGCATTGTTTCTGCTTACCAAAACAAACCCGAAAGCACCAAGATACTTGTCATATTAGTAATCAAAGAGGATTCTCATTACTGTACAGGGTGTCCCAAAAAACCCAAAAAGTATTGAAGTCACCTGTTGTTAACATTTGAATGCCCTAGCACTTGTAAAAAATTAAAATATCTTTGTAAAGTACGTTTGTTTTGCTCATGGGAATTTACATTTGTAAATTGTTTTCTCTAAACTCTAAAAGCAAATCAGGCTTAGAAAAAATGAAAACAATACTATCTTGTTAGTTTGTTTGATGTCGTCATATTCCCGGCTGAAACAACTTGTACCTGTAGGTAATATTGATAAAAATCAAATTGAATAGGCTAAAATAACCATGCATAAAATTTGATTGCATTCTTAATATGCACTCGAAGGTTTAGTTTTTTTGTCTGGCATAAAAATGGTAAACACTGAGTATTACTATTAATTATGACGGTTATGTCAATAGTTTATCCACTCGTGGGTTCAATTTAGTGCTAGGCATTGAAATTCTAACAATAGATCATTTTCAATAGTTTTGGGGGTTTTTGGGACACCCTGTATAATGTCAAGTCTCCACCATGAATTTAAATAATACCATGGAAACATAGCATGTTGTATTCCCTTGGGAATTTAAAATGCTTAAAAAATAATCACTATTACTAATTGTTTTACATGTTTCAATAAACTTAAGTAAGAAACAATGAAATAGTATATTCCCTTGGGAATTGGCAAAAATTATATTTTTTTGTCGTCTTTTTAAAGATTTCCTGTGTAAATTTGTCCTTATTTTTTTTTTACCAATTTGCTGCTTTTTCTGTTTTCTGGACGAGAAACAAGGTTTTTTTTCAACGAGAAAGACAAAAATTACCTAATTCCTCTTTGATTTCTAAGTAACAAGTCTCTTGTTTTCTACTAACTTGTGAATTACCACTACTTTCTATTACAATGTCGTGTCTTCTCATTCTTGTGGATTGTTATTGTCTTGTGCTCAATGTCATCCAGGATCGTTTATTCTGATATATTTTTCCTGAGTTTCTTCATGCCTCATCACTTTTGGAAATGAAAGAATCGCATCCGTTAGATGATAATAGCGATTATGCAAAATACTTTTAACTATACTTTTATGCTTTATACTTTTTACTATAAAGTACTTTCAACACAAACGTCTTGTATTCATGTGGCTGATCTTGAAAAGCAGACAAAAATACTGTTCCTGTTAATATGCAGATTTTTCTTCAAAACTGTAGGATAATAGTTTGGGTTAAGCAATTTATGCCAATTATTCGTTAACATGCATTCAAACATTTACAATTGAAAGTTAGAAGTAACGTTTTGATTTATTAAGATGAAGGGTGGTTAATGCACTAGCAAAAGACCAAGGAAATTATAGCCGTAAAGGAGTCTTTTTCTGTGGCCGTAGATTTTCACAAAACATATAATTCGATTTCCTCTGCTTTCACAAGACTTATGTTCGAAATTCTTTCGTGAACACAATGACAACATGGGTATAAAATGGGTCGTTTTTGAAGCCATTTAAATTACTATTAATTCCAAATCTTTATAGAAAAATCTTTATATAAAATTTTTTACATAATTTGCATGACAATCAGTTTTTGTATTCTGCATAATTACTGTTCTCGAATAATTACTGTTATGAAGGCATGCACAGGACATATTTCCCACTCGAGACTGACGAGTTTTTAATGCGTTTTCACGTACACCAAGCAGTGAACTCAATAAATACTGGAACGATAACTCCAAGTATAAATATCAATATTTGGGTGAAACATCATTTTCAACGACCATGATTTTTATAAAGAGTTTTAGCACCACTTTCCCAAGCAATTTCCCCTTTTTTTTAAAGCCTGCATTGAAATTTAAGAACTTTAGAAGCTCATGAACCATTATTAATTTTATATCTAAGTGAAGACATCAAAAAAGTCAGTACATTCGTGGTATCAACCGACAGAACCAATGGAAAGAGACTGGTACTTAAAAGTTAATTTAGCTTCAAAGATGGCGACCAAGTTATCGTTCCAGTTTAATAAAGAGTTCATCGACACGACCCTACGCCTTGCTGTTCAACAATATTTTACCCATATTTACCCATGGGGAAGAACGTTTCATGTTTAAATATATTCAGAGAAATAAACTGCCTGACGAAATTATTTTCAAACTACCCCCCCCCCCCCACACACACACACACACACAAAAGTAGCATCTATCTGCCTCATTACAAGGCATTTTTAAGAAATTGAGCTTCGCGATTTTTAACGAGAAATATGGGATTCGAATCGCTTAAATAATCATTAAATTTTGACCAAAATATTTTTACTATCAACTTACATTTTTAAACCTTGAATGTTGGGCTTGTATTCCTGTGCTCTCTGTAGTTTATTCGTTGCCACCTTTTACGTCCTTTGTTAAAACAAAAATATTTCCATTAGGAAAAATATCGACAAATGTATGGTGGATGCGTTTAAAGAAGTTATGTGTGTGTTAAGCTTACATTTCACGAGCACAATGATCGTTAAGGAATATGACGATAAATTGCGAAAGAACCGAAATTGTTTCAGGGTTACAAAACTACTATACACTTTGTAAAATCATCGTACATAGGCCATCCGCCATCTTGGGTTATTTTGGATATGCATGTTACGTCACAAGTAGGGCGAGAAATTATCTTTTCGTGTCTATTTTCAACGTCATATTCATTGCCAACATTTTAAGCATCTACTTGTTATTTAGTTGTGGTCTTACGTAGCTAAACTTGACTTGTAACGTCACTAAAAGTACTAACTTTCCCTTCGAGGGAGGAGCCTTCGCTCGAAACGTCGAATTCTGCTTATATCGTTTCAGGTACTGTGTTTTTGTGAGCTTTTGACTGCATTAACGTCACTGACAACATAAGTTCGATATGTTACTGCCTATTACCATATCCATTTAATTTGGCGCAAATAATTCAATGTTGAACTGACAAAGAAAATGGAGGCAACTTACTTTCAATCTTTCTTTGGATTGTCCTGGCCTCGATTGGTCTCGTTTCATCATGCTGTTTATGGTTTCATCATGCTGTTTATGGTTTCATCCTGCTGTTTATGGTTTCATCTGGTTAGCACTTTCTCTTGGTAGAACATCACGTCGGTCTAGTGGGTACACTCATATCCCGTCAACGATCATAAGAGGAGAAAATAAATGTTAAAAAATATTTCAGGATATTTCAAACTAAACGAAAATTTGATTGTAATAACTTGGACAAATCGTACATTGTGATAGTATTTGCATCTTGACATCTTCTCCTCGACACGGCCAGTGTGTCCTTCTTAGGTCGATATCAATTTTTTCCCATCTTGTTCTGTAATTGGTAACTGGTGTATGCCCTTTTCCTGTTGGCATCCTTTGAAAAAATAAACAATTACGATTTTTTAGAAAACTGTTTACAAGATAAGCAACTACCGTAAAAAGTGCCAAGTAAATATAATATGCGTTGCTCGTCACAGAGGATAGTCGATGGACAAAACTCCTAAGTCGCTAAAACCCTTGGTCAATCGAAGACATTCTCGGAGGGAATGTCTTCGATTGACCAAGTCAGTCCTCTAACGTTCGCGGTCAAATCCATTTATGCGTTTTCCTCTAATATTTCTCATTGCTTTATCGTGGAGAGTATATATTTTATTTTCGTCGAGTAAATAAAAAGTATTTGACCGCGTGAGTTAGAAGACTAAAACGGGCGCCTAAGAATGCCCACAATTTCCTGAATCTGGATTAAACCTTTTGATTACGTAAATAACTTGTAAGAAAAAATAAGAGAGTAATTAAGCGTCATACATGCACGTGGGCCGGATGCTGCGATGGGGAAAACAGGACATTGGTTAAACATGCCAGGTACATGGGTGACGCTATCCTGTCCAGGATACTATTTAGTAATTGTTTTATATAATAATTACAGTGAGATACAAGCCAAGGACAAGGAATTTAACTTCTCGTCTAGGATTGTTTGATTCTGTGCAGTAATAACCAAGTGACACGATCGTCAGAGCAAGCTCCTGTCACCTATGAGATCGTAGGTTCAATCCCCACTTCAAACTCGTGATACACTATGTTAGGAGTTACTCAACGCCCTGTCGACAGTCATAGGTTTACTCCAGGTACTCGAGTTTGCGAATCTTCATAGTTTGCATGATTGCAATTGTAAAATATCAGTAATCGGTAATTAACTAAGGCTGTCAACGACGAGGCAGAATTGAAAATAAATAAATAAATAAATAAATAAAAGTGCCTGTTTCACTGTTATCATATAATGTAATTGTCAAGCTGAATGAACAATTGTCGAGTAATTACGTCAAATGAATGACTGTCAAATGGGATACTCCCCTACACGCGTAAAAGCGCACAAGTTGTTACAAGTCTGCAAACAAGTTGTAGCAAGTCTGTTCACAAGTTGTCAACAAGTTGTGTTCGCACTGCTTGTTTCTACACACGTAAAAACGCACAAGTTGCTACAGACCTGCAAACAAGTTGTAACAAGTCTGTTCACAAATTGTTCACAAGATGTATTCGCACTGCTTGTTCCGAATTTGTTGGAACAAGTTTGGAGCAAGCTGTTGACAAATTGTAACAAGCTTGATGGGACTATCAGACCTGTTACAAGATTGTTCCAACAAGACTGATACAGCATGATATAACAATATTGTTGCAGCCTTGTGTTGTCAATCTTGTAACAAACTTGCTACAACAGGATTGTATCAGAGTTGTTAGAACAACCTTGTAACAAGTCTGATATTTTCGTCAAGCTTGTTACAAGTTGTCAACAAGTTTGGAACAACTTGTTGACAACTTTGGAACAAGCAGTGCGAACACATCTTGTTGACGGCTTGTCTGCAGACTTGTTACAAGTTGTGAGATTTTTACGTGTGTAGTTTGTCGCGACAAGTTTGGAGCAAGTTGTTAACAACTAGTAACAAGCTTGATGACATTATCAGACTTGTTACAAGGTTGTTCTAACAAGTCTGATACAGACATGGTACAACAAGAATGTTACAAGGTGACGACACAAGGTTGTAGCAATATCGTTATATCATGATTGTAACAGGCTTGTTGGAACAACCTTGTAACAAGTCTGACAATATCAACAAGGTTGTTACAAGTTGTTAACAGCTTGCTCCAAACTTGTTGACAACTTGTAACAAGCCGTGCGAACACAACTTGTTGACGGCTTGTTTGCAGACTTGCTACGAGTTGTAACATTTTTACGTGTGTACGAAGGGTGCCCGGGGAAGAAAGTGGGTAAAGAGAAAGAAGATTGGATTGGAGTAAAGAAAAAGGACATTTCATGTCGAAATTAAATCAGTGCGTGAGGATCCAAAAAATTTAGACTTGCACTTCAAATCAAGGGCAGTTCAAAGCTCATGTAAGCATTAGTTAAGTCAGGATTCTCATTCGCCCTTCTCTCGGGATCGCCTTTGAATTTGAATTGGAAATCTGAATTTTCATGTCTGTTGTATAGAGTGCAGTGTATCGGTGGATAGAAGAGGTTTTAATGAAAAGGGAAAAAAGAAATGAAAAATTAAAGTAAGTTGTCGTAAAGTTTATAAAGAACAATTACGAAACTATTTATATAACAGTACATGATACATGACAACAATCATCATTATAAACTCTCTATTTATTCCCATAGAGGAAGGATTGAAAAAAGCTTATTTATTATTCTGAGAGAGGACTTAATTAATTGCAGACAGGGGGCCTAATTAATTTTTTCCAAATTTCTCACTGTGGGAATTGTTATAGAGAATTTATAATGATAGTAAGTATATTGTAATATTTGGTTTTCTTACCACCAATGCCTCTTGAAAGATATTTTTGCCTGTGCCTCCTTCCATCACAGTTGTCACATGATTGTCTGGCAATATCTTTGGAATATCTACAAACGTAAAGTGCAATATGTAAGATATGTAAAAATAAATTGTTTCAAATGGCGGCAAATACTTTTATTTCAGACAAAAATTATTTTACCTGGGAAAGATTCTGTTTTAATCATGTCACCAGTGTTCGATCTCGAACGGTTTATTTACGCTCCTGATAGAAAGAGAAAAATAGAAACTCAGTCAAATATACAAGAACATTTATCTGTATTTTATTAAATTTAAGAACACGAGATTTCAACCTGGCAAGCAGACCGAATATTTGTCAAACAAGACAACATTTAAAAACTGAAACATGCATAGAATAGTTAGAAGATACTTACGTGTGTAATAACAATCCAATATTGTTGATATCCGACTACACCAGATCGATTTTCATTGCATATTTAGATTGGAGAAGAAGATGACGCCATTTTGATTCTCGACAACGTCGTACTTGGCTTCGCGATTCTTCTCCATTTCTTCGTCGTTTTAGCTCCAATTTGCCCGTAATCTCTCCTGTGTATCTTCCTCGCCATTCTTATATTATAAAATGACATTTTTTACGTTTCTTTAGACTTTCTGAACGCTTTTAAAATGTTCCTCGGGCAGACATAAAAGTCGAAGCTTCTTCTTCGAGTTCCATTAGCAAATGACGTCAGATGACCATTGTCCGCCAAGCAAATACCCGTATGTATGATATTTAATGATCTTTTTTTGGGAGCTGAAAATAAGTTTTTATTGCGCAAACGAAGTGTTTTTGCTATTATTTCTTACTCGGGTCTTTCTTCTACCTCTTTACTTCTAGTTTACTTTGTTAATTCTCCCAAAAACCGTCTTTAAGAGGCGTTTTTTGTAAATTTTTTTTGTTTGTATGAAGATGAGCAATGAAAGACCCGTTCGAGTTTTCATTGGCAAACATCTTTCCCTCCGTGGCCGAGAGGCAAAGGTAACTGTCTTCCCACTAGCTCGCATCGTTTGACTTTAATTTTAAGGTGATCACGGACCGGTCAAGTCCAACTGGCCGGTCTCCGATCCACCCAAAACTCAATTCAAAACTGGGCGTGAAGTGCAGGAAAACACTAGGCAGTACCGGTGGGCCAAGGAGGGAAACGTTATTTGCCTAGTGTTTTTAACTGATATTTGAGCAAATTTCCCTAACATGACTGTTGGGGTCAGGCCTGTAGGGTTGGTGCATTGAAGTCTTCCCGCCGTTATTTCCCTTCGTTGAAGAAGACAAGTTAAGTTGTCTTCGAGAAATAGCAACAAGAAGACTTCAAGGCACCACTAAACCACTACACTGTTAAAACTACAGTGTAGTGGTTTAGCTGGCTGAACCACTACACTGTGCCAATTATATATGGCTGACTTCTTCCTAAAGCTTACGGTACAAGCATGGATGCCCAAACACTTTGAAGCAAGTGTTTTCTTTCAGGAAAGAGTCAAAGACGACAACGCTTACTAAATCAGAGCCGTGTAACTATGTTTAACGATCTTTTATGGCGAGGTCTTTGCAAGAAGACATTAACATGGATTAACAAACACTTTAAAGCAAGTGCTTTCTTTCAGGAAAGAGTTAAAGACGACTTAGTAAACCAAAGCCGCGCAATAATGTTTTAAGTTGTTTAGCTATGTTTTATAGCAAGGTGTTTGCCAGAAGCGAATTCACGTTTGCATAACTTTGTCTTTTTTGACTTTCCGTGCGCCTTTCTTCTTTTTTGATCGAGCTTTATATGCCATTGCGTTCAGTGTCCTTGATATAGGAGTCATTTATTTATGGCCTTGGGTTTAATTCCCAAACACTGAATGGCTGTCTTCAGCTCTTTCAAGTAATGAGATAACATTGCAACAAGATGGCTCTACGTTGTCACACTGTAACCAATTTCTCAACACGTAACTCACGCCGAAACAACGACAAACACATAGTTTGCTCTACAGTTTACTTGTGATATAAGCTATAAATACCTGGTTATATACAAACTGTGCATGAGCAGCAATCTCTCTCGTTGATAGGTGGAAAACTGTTTTGCCCGATGAGTAATATAGGTTTGTTTTAGAACAATGACATGCATCTACAGTAGTTTACTCTGCAGTTTATTCGTGATATAACCTATGAAATGAATGGTTATGTCAAGCTGTGAGTCTCAAACTTTCCTGCATGTTGGTAGTAAATTTCTATCGTTATGTAAATGCATTCCTAGCATCAATAGTTTAAGCCGCGTACAAACAAACAAGTTTTCTTTGAAAAGTTCCTCACGAGCGTACACACGAGCAAGTTTCCTTGTTGAAAAGCTGGTACGACTAGCTTTTAATTTAATTTAGTTCAATTTGTCACAAATATACAATCATATAGAATAAGTACCAAACAAGTAATTAGCATAAGGAACAGTTACATCAACATGAGACAAACAATGCAATATAGAAGACAGCATACACAAAGCTAGTGGAGTGACAGGAGAAAGGAACAGGCCTTTCGTCCCAATTGATACCTAACCCCAAAATAATATAACACAACAAGAAATAAGATATTAATTATTCAATCACAAAGCTTGAATATACTTTATCTAGAGCCCGGAGGTACGTACTGTGATAATATTGTTTTATACCACTGATGTGATGGTAGAGTGTTCCAAAGCTCGACTGATCCGATGCAGAATGATTTCCTGAAGCAGTCTTGTTTGTGTTTGATTAACAAGTTATAATTATTAGGATAATAATTTCTTGAGTGACATCCTACACACGCAAAAATCTCACAACTTGTAACAAGTCTGCAGACAAGCCGTCAACAAGATGTGTTCGCACTGCTTGTACCAAGTTTGTCAACAAGTTGTTCCAAACTTGTTGACAACTTGTAACAAGCTTGACGAAAATATCAGACTTGTTACAAGGTCGTTCTAACAACTCTGATACAATCCTGTTGTAGCAAGTTTGTTACAAGATTGACAACACAAGGCTGTAACAATATTGTTATATCATGCTGTATCAGTCTCGTTGGAACAATCTTGTAACAGGTCTGATAGTCCCATCAAGCTTGTTACAATTTGTCAACAGCTTGTTCCAAACTTGTTCCAACAAATTCGGAACAAGCAGTGCGAATACATCTTGTGAACAACTTGTGAACAGACTTGTTACAACTTGTTTGCAGGTCTGTAGCAACTTGTGCGTTTTTACGTGTGTAGTTCAAAGTTCGTAATATATTTATTTACGTCAGTAGTGATACCATTTCTCGATTTAAAAAGGAGGCATGAGTCTGAAAACTAGTCTTCTTGTCAAGGAAACTTGTCAAGGAAAACTTGTTTATCTGTGCAGGGCTTTGCGCTCTATGAGAAAGCTTGACGCTCGCAGCTTGTAATAACCATGCATTTTATTAGCTAAGCCCCGTACGCACGAGCAAGTTTTATTTGACAAGTTTCTTAACGAGTTCACTTACGCGTCTGTGCGACGAACAAGTTTTCCTTGACAGGTTATTTGTCCCTGTGTGCGTAAAATTTGACAATATTTTACAAGGTCGCATGGATTAAGTACGTAAACAAACAATTCGCTTCTCAAACGTTCTTTTCTGCACGTACAAACGAGCAAGTTTCCTTGTTGAAAGCTGGTAGGACAAGCTTTTGAAACAGGCTCTTTGTCTGGGAAAAATTGTCATTTTTTTCGCGTACACACAAGCAAATAGAACTTGTCAAGGAAAATCTGCCGTCTGTACGGGGCTTTATAGCTACCAGATGTAAACCATATATGCTATATATATTGCCTGTCGTTTTTTCGGCGTGAGTTACGTGCTGAGAAATTGGTTATAATTTGACAACGCGGAGTGCCATCTTGTTGCAACGTTATCTAATTACTTGAAAGAGCTGAAGACAGCCATTCAGTGTTTGGGAATTAAACCCAAGACCATAAGTATATGACTCCTATATCAAGGACACTGAACGCAATGGCATAAAAAGCTCAATCAAGAAAAAGAAAGGCCCGCGGAAAGTCAAAAAAGACAACAGTTTTGCAAACGTCGAATTAGCTTCGTGCAAAGACCTTGCAATAAAACATAGCTAAACAACTTCAAAACAACAGCTAAAACACGACTACACGGCTTTCATTTAGTAAGCGTTCTCGTCTACTGACCCTTACCTAAAAGAAAGCACTTCCTCTAAAGTGTTTGCACACCCATGCTTCATGCCTTATTAAGACCTCGCCATAAAAGATCATTAAACATAGCTAAATATTCTACACGGTTTTGATCGGACATATTGCTAAGGTCTTCATGATTCACTCGATGTATGAGCCCATAGGGGCTGGAACTTCGTCATCTTAGGTTGGCCATAATATATATTTGCAGGGTCCTAAAGGGGGTTCTATCCCATCCAAAGTTTTGACTAAATCCTAATTTCCTAGTCACAAATGCAACATGTCCTAGTCGGGCCGCTTTGCTCAAATCTTAACCTCATTCCTATTTTCTATTGTTTTCTCGCCAATGAACCCCAGCTCCTGTACATAAAATCCCATTTTCCTAGCAAGAAAACAGGCAATTCATAGCTCCCATTTTACCCTTTAGGATCCTCTATTTACTGTAATAAAAACAGAGTTGAATGTTCATGTCTCATTCTTCATGAATTTTTGTCAATATGGTTCATTTTAGGTGACAGATTCTCGGCTTCTTGCTTCTTCACTAGGATTTATCTAAGCACATGTCTCCTGAAACTCGCTGCTGAGCCAAAAATTCATAAAGAACGAGACACGCGTGATATGCATGAACAGATAACCCTAGCTGACCTGAGTATAGAAGTTGCATTCAACATTCTGTTCCACCCATTGGTTGGCCAATTCACTGTGTACTTTCATAAAGAGATCAGTGTGCTTAAGAACTTACGAAGTTTATTTATGTGTGCACTGATCTCTATATGAAACTACACAGTGAATTGGGCCGCCTCTGTTCCACTCTGTGCTCCCAGTACTGAAAATATAGGTTAAAAATTCCACATTAAATGCACGTACCAAATTTGTAAAAATGCAAGTAATGTTTGCTGTTTTTGATGGTTCCAGATCAGTTAACAGGCATTCCACCATGTAGCTAAATCCATAGACTAGAATATCCATACCTTCCTACAATATCTTTTTTGAACTCGTGAACAAAAATTTTGAACATTGGAAATATTTTGAGACGCAAAATTCAGAAGTAAAAAGAAAGACTTACAAAATACAACTGCCAATAACGCATATTAAGTAAATTGGAGAAAACAAAATACTTGCTCCATAAAATTATACTTCAACGTAAAAGTTGTCAAATTCAATAGAATTTCCATCCGAAATGAGGCAAAAGTACACGAACATATTGAAACTGCAATGTTTACTTTCATTTTTGTTTTGTAAGTACATATAAGTTCTTTTTGCAACGATATAACACATGTTTTCAGTCTAAATATCGCCTTGAGCTTTGTTGAGTATCTCAGTCATCCAGCAAATGTGATCTGAAGACAACCAACGTGTGCAGCAAAGTTTGTACAGCTCATCAACTGGCATATCGTAATCCGGAAGAACCGCATCAATGCGAGACGAATAAAGCTAATTTTGAAAATGCGAAATACTTTCTTGTTGAAGATATTCTTCCACATCAGCTGGCCAATCCACCATTCCTGCATACCAATCGAGTTCGCGCTGAACCTCTTTACTGACATCACAAGCTTTGTGTATTTCAAGCAGATCACTTATGTCTCAAGATTGTAGTAAAACTTTCTTTCTAGCTTTGTATTCCACGAACGCAGCTTCGCCGGGATTGTTTTTCTCGTATTGTTCAATATCATTTTTCCATTCACAGAGATACGAGCTTGGCAGTATGGTGCTGTATTCATCACTGAATTGTGTTTGTAACAGACTAATTTCGCTCGACTGGACAATTGAAGGGTACCGAATACAGAATGCTTGTCGACGCGTAAGGTTTCCCAAGACGGTTGGATCGGTTGACAGACTATTCCGCCTGATATTTTGCAACTAGGAAAATGATTTATCAGTCTTGGACGATTTCCTTTTTTACTCTCCTACTAACTTTTACCCTCTCACTTTATGACAAATTCAAAAATGAGCGTAGCGACATATAGACCGAGTAGTATGTTATTTAAAGCGCTCTAGACGATATATCCTGAAATTTCAGCATACTTCTATTCAATTCCAGGACTCAAACTATGCGAATAAAACCTTTCTTTGGGGTTGGGTCTTGGTTGCGTCAAATAGGCAAGGGGGCTAAGCATTTCCGCTTCCAGTATACATGTTAAAATAAAATTATTGTAAAAATAAAATTAACGGAAATACATCGAGGTATTCACGAGTGTCTTTTGATTATGATTCTGGCGTAAAGTATTCTACTATAATACCAAACAGTAACAGTTCGGAGGGATTCCTTTCTTTAGTTGTCGCAAGTAAAAAATTCTTCGACTACCATTGCTTCTTCTCTGACGTCACAAATTTCCAAACGATACTTCGGCACCCGTCGACCGCACTCGGAATTATAGCAAGCATCGGTAACTGTTCGGACCGCATTCGACCGAATTTTTATTTAAACTCACACTGATCTCCATACTTATTACCTACACTCTAACCACTAAACTCCTTGGGCCATTATAAAATTAATACAGCTCAATTTCATGGAAATTTGCAGGGAAACAGAGTTTAAGAAAATAATTTGGTAAGTATACTGAATTTTTTACAGACACAGACGACGGAAGCTTTCTACATTACAATACCTGAATACCTTAATTACTGAGAATATTATCAGTTAATCACCCAATTATTTTATAATTAAATTTTATTTTAAATTTAGTTTTATTATGATCGACATGGTAAACCATTGTGGTTCCTAATATTTTCTTTACTTTGTTGTACAGATAATTTGATATACGATGCATCAATGTTTATAATGTGACCATGCATGTGACAATGTTTAACATTCTACCTTGAAAATGGATGTCATACGGTATGACAAATGCAAAATAGTAAGTTATTCATAACCATTCTACCCAGCCAAAAGCTCCACAGACTTTCGGCAACTTTACCATCTTTTCAACAGATTGCAACAAACATGCCAATTTTACCAAGTTTTAACAAGTCTGGTAAATTAAATAGGCTTGTTGCAATTTGCTATTTACACATTTGTTAGAACTTAATGAAACAATCAGCAGCAAGCCTGTGGAAAACAAGTTTAGACAACCAGCTTGTAACAAGTCATTTCATCAACAAACTGTCACAATTAAGTTATGCAAACATATCTTTTGATGTAACTTGTTGCAACAGATCTAATTTAATTTGGCTGTGTATTTCATCGCCATCTGCTTTACTGAACCTTTTCATAGTTGCCATTATCTTGCAATTCTAAAATTGAATATTTATGTCAGATTTAAATGGAGTTGCAGAATTGAAAATACTTGAATGAAACAATTCATGTCTGTAACTTGTACAAAGTCATGTAAGATATAGTCACATCCACCACATAGCTTTCATTTGCAGTCATCACAGAGACTATTCTAAAGCTAGAGTTGCTACCACCTTTTTGAATGCTAAATGTATTTCTAGAGTTGGAACTTATTTTATGTTTACAATACAAGAGGCTAGCTTCACTGTGTTGAAAATAGCTGAGCAGAATGTAAACAATGAATTGCATTTTTAATGCAACAAAACCACTTATGACACTTATGCTAAGCAAACATTGTGTAAAGTAAAAACTCTCAACTCTAGAAACAAATTTCCCGTTCAAAAAAGTGGTGGCAACTGAGCAACTCCAGCTTTGAATAATCCTAGAGTCATCACTGTATGGCGAAAAAGTGTGAACAATAGAGCCATATTAAATCACATAATTAACTATTATTCAAAACAAGCTACCTAATTTTAAAATGCTGAGGAATAGTTTAGATTACATCTAAGTGTTAGCTCATTGTTTAATTCAAGCATGAGTGCTCCGCCATATGCAAAGTGCAGTTAAATACCATATTTAAGTTTTAAAATGTGTTACAGTCATTTATTTAACAATCATGGCCTTGGAACCAAAATCTTGATATATTAATAGACAGAGCTTAATCTAAAATTTTTACAGACAACATATCCACACACTATTGTTATTATCAAAGTTAAACTCCACCAGGTCTTACCTAGATGTGACTTCGTTTTCTCCTTTTTAAAGTCAGTAGTCTCTCTGTTCTTCCACCACCTTGACTTTCACTCAACCATTGATTACATGAAAACTCATATGTTTTTTCGTGTTCGTCCTCAACTACAACCTGCAATAAACAAAACCTTATTTACATATTCACAACATGGACAAAAACATAGATAAGATTACACTTTCTTGTTAATCTTGAGGTAATTAATCCAAAAAAAGTAAGCTTACCAATATGGATGCAAGTGCCTCACAAGGATTTGTCTTAGTGCATATAGATGTAATAAAAATGTTGTATCATTACAAATTTCTATTCTCCAGCTGAGTTTAATTCTGTGACAGTCATGGCAATAGAAGTGTTCTGAAAGTGTTTCACCATTTCATTTGCTCAAGTTTACCTATGATCAATTCCTCAAAAATTTGAACAAGTTCCTTAAATTTTTCACAACTTTTTCTTAATTGACCAATCAGAATACTGTATCTTATTCATGAGCATTCTGATTGGTCAGTAAACAGGAAGGTAATGTGTGTTCACACCTGGCTTGTAATAACAAGCTATAGTCTAAAATGTCACAATCACATGCAACCACAATTTATCAATGTCTGTGCACATAACTCATTGAGATGTTGTTGAGATCAGCTGTTCAACTCAACTACATTGTAGCAAGTTCTTAACAAGCTGGGGACAAGCAGTGTCAACATATTTTGCCAACAATTTGCTGCATAAGGGTTTAGTAATTTGTGAGGGCTGCAATAATTTGTGAAAAGTAACAATTACCTTATCCAAAAACCAGCTGGGGTTTAGTCCACTATTATCATGCAACACGCGTACTTTCCTCAAATCTCCAAGCTCCGGTAACGACATAACTTGAGTGTCAACACTGAGGACAAAATAAAATAGTTACACATAAAGGAGCAATTTAATTGTTTTCCTATTCTGTGTATAGACTATCATTTATACCAAGATTTCAAGAGGAGGTGTATGTGGGTATGTGGTGGACACATTGCCTGAGATATGGTTCATGATAAGAAATCAATGCCGTCCACACCCATCCTTTAACAAGCTCACACAATAGGTGAATAAAAAATTCTATTTTGATTAAAATGTAACAACCGATTATTTAGCACTATATATATATAGTTCTTTTCTTTTTTATATTTTTAGCCTATGTACTTTAGTCAACACTCCATCAATCAGTCTTTTAGTACTCATAATACAGCCATTATGGATGAATATATTGTTGCACATGTAATATATGAATGTAGTTGACTGTAGAACAATATAGAGTATAGCACAAACCGCTACACTTCCTGGTCCAATAACTTCCTCCATACTTATTTTATTTCACTTCTCTAATTATTGCCAGATAATTTTACTCTGATGTACAGAAAAGCTCGGCAATGGATTAAAGTACCCTCTGCATTCACAAAAAATGTTGCTTGCTTTTGCTATTGCTAACCTTCCTTTTTGATATTTCTTCTCTCCACGACTCAGCATTCTGAATCCAGAGTCGCCCTTATCGCCAAACAGAGTCAGATAGATATTTGCAGTAGTACCAGCATCAGGAGCATTGCCAGTGTAAGTACGAATTGTGTAGTTTGTTCCTGTTGAAAGAAAACTACACATTAATTATATGATCCATTTGATGTATTATTAATTACCGCAGGAGGAAACGGACTAATGAAGCTCTATCAATTCTTAAGTATTATTTCTAAAGATCTCTAAACATCATATCCAAGTTCTACTGTGGAGAAACCTAAACTAAACTATGCTGGATAGCCTTATCAGTTCAACTGTTCTTCCTAGAGATCTAGTAATTAAAGATTATCTGTTATTGATATAGTGTTACTGCAGCAGGAAACCTAAACTAAACTAACTTTATTTACACTGGATAACTCTATCAGTTCTAAACTGTTCTTCCTAGAGGTCCAGTAAGGATCATCTCTTATTGATCCAGTGTTATACAAAAGGAGGAAACCTGAACTAAATCAATTTTATTTATACTGTATGGCTTTGTAATCTTTAAACTGTTCTTATTAGAGGTCCAGTGTCACTACAGGAGGCGGATCTCCTAAACTAAACTAACTTTCTTTCTTTCTAGTGGTCAGCTCTCAGTTTCAAACTCCTCTTCCTAGAGGTTCAGTAAGAATAATCACCTATTGATGCAGTTTACTACAGGAAAAAATCGAAACTAATTAAAACTTTATTTCTTCTTTATACCTTTGCCAGTTCTAAACTGTTATTCTTAGAGATCCATGACGAAAGCTAAAATACTGGATAGCTCTATCAGTTCTAAACTGTTCCCTCTACGGATGAAGTGAAGATTACTTCTAATAGACTCATTTTTATTGTTACTATGCAGGAAGAAACTAGAACTAATTTTATTCATCTTGGATAACTAAAAATACCTTCTTATTTCCAATCCGACACTCACCTATGCCATAGAAATAGATCATATTACTGTCAGTTCCTCCACAATTTTCGTCTTCATTTCCTTGACATCGCTTATTACACATCTCATCTTTGGCCTGGCCATATTTCCCGTACTTTCTCCCACAGAAACACTTGTTACCATCTTGGAGTCCAAAGTACGAATACTTTTCATCTTTTATCGCACATTCTTTCACACATTGTTCTTGAGTGACAGATTTCATCGAGGGTTGGGTGGGTAAGTCATGTTCTCCAACGTTGTCGTGATAGCAGCCAACTTTTTGGTACAAAAGATATACACCATCCTTCTTGTCCTTAGAGATATTCTCTAAATAATAGTAGGTAGCCATTAGTTTTGTCTGGTCAACCTTATCAATGTTTCAGCACGTAGACAATATTTACTGTTGAATATCACTTTAGACCACTACCCTGCACAACTAAGTTTAACATTTTTTCAGGTAGTTCAGAGGAAACCACAGCAGCTTAATGTAGAATGCTATAGGTAGTATTCTACAATAAGCTGTCATGGTTCGTGTTTGAACTACCTGAAAAAGATATCTCAAACGTGTTGGTGCAGTTCAAACACAAACCACTACAGCTTATTATAGAATACTGCCTACACTTGACACACAAACGAATTTTGCTTATCGTTTATCATATTAATAAATTACAATACCATGGAAACTCTTCGCGGCAATTATCTTCTCCTTTGCCTCCGTTTTTGGACGAGCAATGGTGGTCTTTTTTACAACAGGAGACTTTGCGTCTGGCTTCGATACTGGAATAGGTGAAATACGTTAGCAAAGAAAGGACTCGCAATTTGTTTCATCTGTACAAACAACTTGCGACAACTCTCTTCACAAGCTGTTGACAAGTTGTGTTCATAGTGCTTGTTCCAAGTTGCTCGAAAAAGTATCGAAGAAGCTGTTAACAATTTGTAACAATGCTTGGTCCCATTGCCATATTTGTTATGTTACTTACAAAATGGTTATAATCTAACAAGTCGAATACAATCATCATATAAACACCCAGAATCGCGGACGTTGCAGCAGACGTCATTAAACCGATATCTGGATGATTTTCCATCGTTTAATTGCTCAAGCTTGATGATAAAAAGTTTCCTGCAAGTTGTCAACAGGCTTGATGCAAGTTGATTGTCAAGATTTTTTATCCAAAAACTTGATGCAAGTTGTGCCAAGAACTGTTAACCTGGATCAAGTCTGTTTTTCGCAGACCTGCAAGATTACATGATTCCGGTTAACTGGCTGTGTAACAGGAATGTTACCAGTTGGCATAACGCAGGGTTGTTACAATATTATTACATCATGATTCTATTATAAATAGTCTTCTTTCGAACACAGCGTGTCGACAATATGTCAAATCTTTCATACGAAAGATCAACAGCGCTTTCCACAAGATAGTGATTTTCTCAAACATTCTAAACATGTTCAGTAAGTGGCAAAACCAATATTTAACTTTAGCATTTCAAAATAAATTCACTTTTTATCTCTTGAGAGTTCAACGTCCTTGGTGTCATCGTTTTTTATCCTTTTCTAAGCACGCGGCAGTTCAACACATCGCTACCCAGTGGATAGCGCTGTCCACCTTTCGTAGAACCGACCGCTGTACTAGTAACGACATCAGTGTGCAGTAACACAGACACACCCACCTTGACAGTGACGTCCTGTGAAGTCAGAAGTGCACTTGCATCGATAACCATCCATTCTCTTGAGATCAATCACACATCTCGCTGCATTCTGGCATGGGTTTGGACGGCATTTGTTTACTAGAAAATAAAACATTTATTGGGTTATACATTACGACCACCCACCACTGAGTATACGACTTTTATTATATGGTTATGGGTGTTTTACCACCAAACTAAAACACTCGTATTTTCTATATTTTCACCAGTAAAGATATGAAAAAAATATGTAACGTGTGAAAAACGCGCGTGTTCCCCGCGAGATTTATATGTTTCTGTTAGCTTGTTTCGACTTCTGACCATATAATACTCTATTTTCATCACTCGAAAATAACATTCATATCTTTACGCCACCGTATATTACATTGGTATCAAATTTCGTGTGGCATTAGAGGGTGCATCAGTTCTACTGCTACTAAAGCGTAGTATTTTAACAAGCTTAATTTGTTAAACTGTCTTAGTAATTTTTGCACTGAAGCATACTTTTTTAATTATTTTAGACTATACTTGAAGCAAAGACAGCTGAAGTCATCCAAACTGGACTTCGATACAATAGATAGAGCACAGAAGGAGCCTCAGTTCTTTGCACGGTGGAGATAAATATTAGAACATTTTAAATTCACATGTCCCTTACAATCGACCATAAGGCGTCAATTTCGTAATTTTAACAATCAGGCTTGAATTGAATGAAACGTGCTTTGTTGAAAGTTCTCATAGAAGATGCAGAGATCGTTCTTTTAGCCGCAAAAATGCTCCTCGCGTTTAAAGTCACCCACAGTCTTTATACGATAGCAATGCATTCAGCTACTCCAAATAACTGTCTACGAGTCCAAGCAATGCGTTCTCCCAATAATGTCAACAAGATGTTTCTTCGAGATAAGTAATCCTAAGAGCGCGTAAACATAAGGGGCGTGTGAATTCAAATTAGTCGTATGATTAGCACTGATGAAAATCCGAGCTTATGGACCGGAAGCTTTGCGATCATAAATTTACTTGATGTTTCCACAAGGATAATTGCTTTCACTTTAAGGATAACTGTACTTACGAGATGTTACCTCTGAGCCTAAAGCAGAATAAAAAGAGAGTTACGATGTAAAGATCGGAATGTCCATGTAAAGAAATTGCAAAAAATCAGAGTGTTGCCTTGTATTGTGTCGACAACTGCAAATTTGTATTCTAGTGGGAGCTTAAACGAAAACTATAATAGAGAGCTTTGGATTCCACTGCTGCTGCGAGAACGAGTACGACTTCAAGACTTTGTCGTTAAAAATTAGTTGCGATATATCTTGATCTTGAACGATACGATATATCTTGAACACAGCAGATAATCCAAAGCGAAGACGAATACGAATTTGTAGAAAAGAATTTAAGAGAAAATCTCGCAGTCTTACTCGTTCTTGCAACCGAAGTCAAATGTAAAGATCCCTTTTAGCGCTGAGCCTAAAACTAAAGATGAAATGATCAAAAAGTATTAACCTTGGATTTCTTCTTCTGTGTCCTCTTCCTGTATTTGATTCACGGAAGAAACTGGAGCATTCAGTCCTGAGAAAAAAAGAGAGATATGTGGAAAATTAACCAGTCTGTTGTGAAATGCAAACTGCACGGGCTAATTGTTTTGCAAGAATGCTCAATTGCTTTCACAAACCTGACTTCGAATGTTCCTTTGCTTTCCCATCATTCAGTCCTGCAAGAAAGGTGTTAGGAACATTTACAAACAACTCGAGGGAATCTTAGTCGTACTTTCTAACAAATTTCTGAGCATAGATGATGTGAGATTTGTTGGGACATCTTGTTGCAAGCCTGTTGGCTTCTTCAACCTCGACAACAAGATTATAATAGACGTGTTACAACCACTGTCAACATGCAATGCGAATACTGACATTCAGTTCAAAACTACTAGACTAGCTTGCAGAGAGGATAGAATGTCGTTTATAAATCTTTAAACTACCCACGTAAAATCTCACAACTTGTCAACAAGAAGTGTGTACAACAGGCTTGTAGATAGCTTGTAACGAGTTATAACATTCAAGGTATGAAACACACAAGTTGTAACAGGTTTTTTCACAACCCTTTCAAAAGTTTTCCAACTGCTTGTTTCAATTTGTTGTGACAAGTAAGGTCAATCTGCAACCAACTTCTAACAGCCTTGACGGGACTATCATACTTGTTACTAGTTTGTTCCAACAATGTTGTTGAAGCCATGATATAATATTAGTGCAGTCAATTTTGCTTGTGTTGTCAATTTTGTGACAATCTTGTTACAAAATCTGTATCAGAGTTGTTAGGGCTACCTTGAAACAAAGTCTGACGTTCCTGTCAAGCCTGTTGCAAGTTGTCAATATTTGTCCAAACTCGCCGACAACTGTACAAACACTTGTTGACAGACTTCCTTGTTATGAGAGATTTTTACGTGAATACAATTCTGCTGCCAACTTATTACTACGTGTTCGTCACATGTGAACATTTACCTTGAACAGGACAATGCCTGAGCGAGCCGACTTGCTCAGCGGTCAATGCCCGGTCGTATATCTGCACACACGAGATCTTTCCTTTGAACTGGCGTTTATCGCGAGCATCCGCACCAAGTCTGACAGGAAACTGGGTACGAAGTTGTATCTGACCAATGTTTCGACTTTTAACCATTTTCCCGTCATGCCACAGTTCTGCTACTCCCGTCTGATTATCATAAGACGCGCCTACTTCGTTCCATTTGTTGGTCTGCAATGAAATGAATTGATATTAAACTTCCATATGGGCTGCTTTCTTATTACGCGTTTTTAACGATTACAAGGTTAAAATATATAAAAAGCAGTGCCCAGCAAAGTACCCAGCTGGCTGAGCCAAGCATATTCTCACTGGTCCGCTCACCGCTGACTTCGGCTTTGATACTGTAAACTTCTTTACAAGTACAACAAAAGCAACAACGTAAAATAGTAGATATTAAACAAAAACCGTACTTCGTTACAGGTAAAAAGTTGTTCACAACTAGTTTTTACTTAAGTAAAGTGACGAAGTAAATTTACTTCGTTACTGGCTAATGCTGATAAAGGTTTTTATGGAGAGCTTCAGCATTCCTTACGACTTAGCATGCTTTATTAACTAGTGTATTTGCTAAAAAGAATTAATTTCTTATAAAAGAGTTTAAACTTTTCCGAGCGTTTATACGTATAGGAAACACGTAGACAGCACCCTGTGGAAATTTACACGAGAAGTGAAACAATGATGAGGGTAAATCAGTTATGATTTTGTGGCACCTTAATCGATGTTTAATCATTTCTAAAGACTAAATTCATTTCGTTTGAACTTGTTTATTTACGGTAACCGTGATTCAAAGGGTCGTGAACATTATTTGCTAATAAAGACATAATTGTACATTATAAAAAATTACATTTACGAATGATTCCAAACCATAGCTCCTTTATAGCCAAACCTTCTTTTAATAAATTTTGTGCCAAGTTTTTGAAGCCTTAGCAATTCTGATTAGAATTATTATATGATTGAAACATTTCACAAATTACCTCAGGACACTGGCGCGTGACTGGCAAATCTCTCTTATCCTCGAGAGGGAATCATTCACATCTCGAAATTCAAGCCAGGAAATGTGGAGGAAAAATCATCATCAACTATAGGTCCGACCGTCATTGTAGCTAGACTCCTGATGATGAATGATGAATGTTTCTCAACTGTTCCTAGCTTGAATTTTGGACATGTGTATAATTTCCACCCATATTAAGACACATTTACCTTGCATAAATTAGTGCCACGAAATCATAATTATAATGTCATTCTACTAAATGGAATTTGGTTCATTACCTGTAGTACTCTGGCTGCCAAAGGTTGAGTGAATATGCCATCGCGAGTCACAAATCTGACAAAAAGTTGATTCTCGTTATACTGCCAAAGATGTACGCCCCACTTGTCTGCGGTGTAATGCAATATCGGCCCATTCTTTCCAGTGGGGAAGATTGAGGCTAACAGAGTCAAAGAGTATTGAGTGTCAAGATGGCCAGTCTGCGGTATTTCTATGTAAGAATCTTTGCTACCAGAAAATTCATACGCTGTTTTACGTTCTAGACGGGAAAAAAAGGTAAAATTAAAAATTTAATATATAGATAACAACTTGCAGTTGAGTGAAGTATTTTAGTATTCTATTTCACTTTACATCGTCGGATGGATGGTCAACGCTTCACTCAAAATCATAGAACAAATTGGCTTGAGTCCAGTGAAGACATTAACTTGACTCTAGTGAAGACATTGACTTGATCCTAGTAAAGACATTGACTTGACTTTAGTGAACACACTGACTTGACTCTAGTGAAGACAATGACTTGACTCTAGTGAAGACAATGACTTGACTCTAGTGAAGACATTGACTTGACTCTAGTGAAGACATTGACTTGACTCTAGTGAAGACTTTGACTTGACTCTAGTGAAGACAATGACTTGACTCTAGTGAAGACATTGACTTGACTCTTATGAAGACATTGACTTGGCTCAAGTGAAGACCTTTACTTGACTCTAGTGAAGAAATTGACTTGACTCTAAGAACGGGATGCAATTAAATTTAAAGACGACTCCGTCCAAATGTACTGTGTTGGATTGACTTTAGTTCAGTGATTATTTACTTGACTTTATTGAAATGATTAACACAATACAGCAATTGTGATCACTTGTACAAGTCTGGTCAATCTTACCATCGGGTCCATTGGTTAACTGCACATTTTTCAGCAAGCCATTCTCTTTATTCACGACATCTTTGCCCCCAAATGTTTTGTCCAAGGGAAACAAACCGACAGGTTTTGGCAAAGCTAAAATACAAAACTGTTTATCATGAAATCACACTGACATGCACATAACAAAAATTTTCATATTTTTACCATAAATGAACTTAAACGTACCTGATGATTCAGACGAAGGACCGGGCCCAGTTCTGCCATCTTCAGAAAAGAACGAAAAACAGCTTATGCAAGAATATACCTATTAACTCTAAACTGTTCTTCCTATAGTTCCAACAAGGATCATCTCTAGTCCTAAACTGTTCTTCAAATTTGTTTTTAACTGTTCTTCCTGGGTCCAGTGAGGATTATCTCTTATTGATCCAGTGTTACTGGAGGAGGAATCTAAACTAAGCTAAACTAAACTAAACTAAACTAAACTAAACTAAACTAAACTAAACTAAACTAAACTAAACTAAACTAAACTAAACTAAACTAAACTAAACTAAACTAAACTAAACTAAACTAAACTAAACTAAACTAAACTAAACTAAACTAAACTAAACTAAACTAAACTAAACTAAACTAAACTAAACTAAACTAAACTAAACTAAACTAAACTAAACTAAACTAAACTAAACTAAACTAAACTAAACTAAACTAAACTAAACTAAACTAAACTAAACTAAACTAAACTAAACTAAACTAAACTAAACTAAACTAAACTAAACTAAACTAAACTAAACTAAACTAAACTAAACTAAACTAAACTAAACTAAACTAAACTAAACTAAACTAAACTAAACTAAACTAAACTAAACTAAACTAAACTAAACTAAACTAAACTAAACTAAACTAAACTAAACTAAACTAAACTAAACTAAACTAAACTAAACTAAACTAAACTAAACTAAACTAAACTAAACTAAACTAAACTAAACTAAACTAAACTAAACTAAACTAAACTAAACTAAACTAAACTAAACTAAACTAAACTAAACTAAACTAAACTAAACTAAACTAAACTAAACTAAACTAAACTAAACTAAACTAAACTAAACTAAACTAAACTAAACTAAACTAAACTAAACTAACTTTATTCACAACGGATAGCTCTATTAGTTCTAAACTGTTCTTCCAGGAGGTCCAGTAGGGATCATCTCTGATCGATCTAGTGTTTCTACACGGAAAAACCTAAACTGGATTAACTTATACTAGATAGCTCTTTCAGTTCTAAAGGAGGAAACTACAGGAGGAAAGCTGACGTAAACCAACTATATTTATACTGGAGAAATTTATCTATATTAGATAGCTCTATAGGTTTAAATTCAACCCCATCCCAACCAACCTTGCAGTTTCCAGCTTAAGTGTTTCTGTTTAATAGGACCTTCAAAGTGTCCACTCGGCATTTCTACAGCAACCGACGCGCAGTCCCCGAGTTTCTCTGCTTTCTGATAAACCGTGATGTAGTAAAACTTGCCCTCTTTCATGCGGATTTTCTCCGACTTCTGCTCAGCGTATCTGATAAAATGACAAACCATGCAATCTTCGTTGTATACACACCAAAGTCATTTTATTTATACCTTATGAAGTATATATTTTTACTCACTTTAACCACTCGTTGTGGTCCGTCCAACCAGTGATTGACACAACTTTACGTAAGTTTGTTTCGCTCTCATCTGAACTAATCCAGAGCTCCCCTGTGCTATCGGCGGCAAGATAGAACCTGCAGCATGAAATATTGATTTGTAAATGAACATGGATGATCTTATAGAAATACGATATAATAGAGAATCGAGAAAAAGGAAAGAAAGATATAATCGAGTAGGAAGGATAAAAATGGAAGATGTTGCAAGAGAAAACTGTGAAAATGAAACATGTTACAGGAGAATAAAGGAAGAATAGTAGGAAGAGAGAGAAGAAGGAATTATAAGAGAATAAAGTACGATATTCTGTCTGATGTTTGACATAGAAGATTTTGAAAAAACACGAATAAAGGAAATTCAAGTAAGACAATGAATTAAGAAAGAAGAAAGATATATAGGAGTCGAGAAATAAAGGATTTCTAATTGCGATCACGAAACATTCATAATCATGGAACATCTATAAGAGTATGTTGGCAGAAAGACGAACGTGAACGTACACACATAAAGATGAACGTGAGACATATGATAAAGGTGAAAGATGGAAGGCAGAAAAAAGGAAAGGAGTCAAATAGGAAGTAACATCCAGATCCAAAAATTTTTTAGAATTAAGAAATGAAAAAAAACGTACTTAGATGATGTGTGCGATAGTGTTCGTGAAAAACACAAAAAAATATGGATTTGAGGTTCAAACGAAAATTTTGTGCATCAGCTTTTACGACTAATGTCATTTTTTTTAGTTTACTCGATTCTGATTGGTTAAAAAGTGTGCCGATTAATCCTTAATTATCCTCGATTAAAAATTAATCGGCACGGAAACGAGCTATACGTCATGTAGTAAAATGTTTTTGTGATAAAATTTGTCAACATTTTTGTATTTTTATTTTGAAATATTCAAAAAATCAGCAGTTTTTTTTACAAAAATGTTCACAAGGTGGTTAAATACTTTCGATGGATGACCGTTTGAGAAAAATTTTTCATACACATGTACAGTGATTATCTGTAATTTTGCATCCTAGAATGGCTCTAATTAATTGTTCTAATCTGTTAAATGTTTTGAAAATGACATTACTTATCATAACTTTTTACAACTGCTGCAAAGTCTTTAGAAAACAGAGGTCCCTACCTGTAGTCCCCTGTCTCGGGAGCGATGAAATAGCCACGAACTCGCGATCCATAATTATCCTCTACATTGTACGGGGCATCGAAATTATCAATTACCTCCACACTCGAGGGATTATTAGGGAAGTTTGGATTGGAAGTGAGATCTATCACCTGGTATCCACCCATGTCCTTCCACACTTCGCGCACAAGGCCAGCATAATGGTTACCTATGAACAATTACGAATGAAAAGAATTTTACATTTTGAAACCTTAATTTTTCCTTCAGTAGTAACATTGGATTAATGAAAGATGGCCCTTACTGGAAAGGGGAACTGTTTAGAACTGATAGAGCTTGTTTAGGCTTTGTCCTGTAGTAACACTGGGTCAAAAAGTGATGATTTTTACTGAACCTCTTGGAAGAACAGTTTAGAACTGACAGAGCTGTCCAGTATAAATAAAGTTAGTTTAGTTTAGGTTTCTTCCTGTATTAACACGAGATCAATGAGATGATCCGTACTGGTCCTCTCGGAAGAACAGTTTAGAACTGATAAAGCTGTCCAGTATGATAAGAGATGATCCTCACCGTGCCGAATAAAAAAATTTCGTTCATCATCTCACCTGGCCGTCTCCATTGTAGCGTCTCTTTGGTCAATGGCCGGATATATCGTCCGCTGGGCAGTTTAACCCCGGCAGAAAGACTGTCACTGGAACTTGTCCCTTTCTGAACTGCGACCACGAAATAATACCGGCCTGCGTCGAGATTGACATGTTTAGAACTCTGGGAAGGCGACCTATTCCACTGATTATGCGAACTACCCTTTGTGAAGGACACCATCTTCTTCAAGCCACTTTCCTGGCCGTTTTTGCTCAACCACATTTCGGCAGACTCGCTGCCGGACAAAAAGAACGTGTATGCTCCAGTCTCCGGTGGGATAAAGTACCCCTTTACTTTTGTCCCGTAATCTCGGTCCAGATCAAAAGGTGCGTCAAAGTTCTCGATTATTTGAATGTCTGAGGGATCGTTAGGATAGTACGCGCTCGAGCGCAGGTCGCTCACTCTAGATCCAGGAATATTGCGCCATATTTCGCGGATTAAACCGGGGTAGGGCATACCTGGGTAACAAAACATATTGTCATTATTAGAAGTGTGAATTGCGTCGTACCACAAAAGTGAACAAGAGCAGTTTGTTTTTACAAATTATCAGTGTAGGGAAACACTTTATACACAACTGAGAAGTGAGAACACTAAATCTTGTAAATTGTTACTAGTTCGAATTCACTGTTAAGTGACGTGTTCCACATTTTCTTCGCTGACCACGCTCATGCAAAGCTTTCCTCTGGGTATCATTCGTATTCACCCCGCAGCGTCTTTGCTGAAACGTTCACACACGCCTGCTGCAAGTTGTGAACGGCAGGTTGGACGCAAGTTGATTCTGTTTATCCTCAAGCTTGATGCAATGTGTTTCAACTACTTGCAACAAGTCTGATTCTCACAGACTTGATGCAACTTGATGAAGCCAACAGACATGATGCAACTTGATGACAAACTTGAATCAAGCAGCTAAAATCCGCAACTTGCATCAAGTCTGTAGCTTTTCTGGCTGTGCATAGTTGTTCAAATTGTTTTTCTCGAAGAGCGCCCTATTCCACAGTCACAAATTAGTTACATTTCATCTGTAATTTTTAGCCTTTCCTAATTCCTAGATAAAGACCGAAGTAGACATTAGCGCTTGTAGATACAGATAAAAAAATGTCCTAATTCCTTACTTTTATCTCCAAACAGTCCGCCCATATCATCATCTGTTAGATATCGCTCATAGATAGCAAGAGAACTGATGGCAAATTCCGCCGAGCCGAGTTTTGACTCCTTGTTCTTTTTCCCAATGATAAACGAGGACTTTCCCTTTCGGGCAACAATCGGGACGCTCTTTGGTAACTTCGTCGACCCTCGGAAATTGCCGTCCATGTAGAGGGTCAAACCTTTTGCTAGACTCCAGGACAGGGCAACGCGTTGCCATCTGAGAAAGAGAAAATAGGTTTACTTGAAATCCAAGCTAATATCCTAATACAGGAGGAAATACGAACTAAACTAACTTTATATAATCATACTGAATAGTTCTGTCAGTTCTAAACTGTTCTTCCTAACGATCCAGCAAAGATCATCACTTATTAATCCAGTGTTAACGCAAAAAGAAAAATAGACTAATCTAACTTTATTTATCCTGGATAACTTTATCAGTTCTTAACTGTTCTTCCTGGACGGTCCTAAGCCAACTTTATTTATACTGGGTAGCTCTATCAGTTCTAAACTGTACTTCCTAGATGTTCAATGAGGATAATTTCTTATTCATCCAGTATTGCTACAGGACAGTCTAATCTCTTAACTTTAGATGTTCTAGAATCTTCTCTCTAGTGCGAGGAAGGTCTTAATTCTGACCTGATAGTATAAAGAGGTGCTCGTACGGTCCATTTCAAAGTGTCTTCTTTGGTACTCATTGCGACGTCAAAATACAGATTATTGTTGACGATATAAGCTGAGATACCAGAAGCCTCGTCGCCGCTCTTCAGAATGTACTTAGGATCCGTGTAGGAACGGACAACCTAAAGAAGATAAGCTATATAGATTAGCTGCGTTTTACACTGAGAGAAACAAAAAGTTGCAGCAACTCTGTTGCTGGCTCGTTACATTGCAGTCATCAAGCCGATACAGGATACGTTTGCATCGCTTGCCGTGGCTTGATCACAACAAGTCTGCTGGCAGTTTGATGAAGTTGATTGAATGTTAAAACCTTTTATGTACAAGCTCGATGTATGTGCGTTTTAACAAGCGCAAATCTGCAAAAATTGCGTTGCATCACATCCAAATTTCCACTTGAAGAACCTTACAGGCTTGATGAAACTCCCATAAGCCAAAAAATCTACCGCTTGCATCTAGTCTGGGACATTTATGCTTGCACACTCCAGTGTACAATTTTCTGACTTACAAGGAAGTTGATTGCCTAATCGAGAGGATGCAACGCAATAAATTGGCGAAACGATAGGTTGACATAGCGGTAGTGGAACCTCACTAATGTCTTATCACCAATTTCAGTTTTTGTGTTTCTCCATTTTATTTAGTTTTTAAACCAAGAAAATATAATACTTCACCTTGTCAAACTTGAGCTTGCAGCTGTAGCTGAAACCAGCCAAGCATTTTGCCGGATTACTCAGGCATTCGTTGTCGAAGTCTCCAGCATCCATGAAACTCTCTTCATCCGCGCTCACAAACAGTCCACCATCGACTGGTTTTACTGATCCTTTCACGTTGATTGCACCCGTGTTTGGAATGATAGCTCTGTTAGAAATATAAGTTTGAAGAAGCTTTATTATTTAATTTGGTTTCATTCGGTTTGTTTTGTTTTGGCTTAGTTTGACCATATCTAATTGTAACCCTCACACTAAATCTAACCCAACCAATGTTTAGAGTAATAGCTATGTTAGAAACACTAATCTTAACCATGACAATAAACCTATTCTAGCCTAACCCGTGTTAGGAAAGATAGATCTGTTAGAAATACAAGTTTTGAAATGAGTTATTAGGTTTGGTTCGCGTTGGCTTTCCAGTTAACCCTAACGACACATTAAAAATCGAACCTATGAACTCCACAGGCATACTGAGATTATTCTGGGGTATTTTCCGGGTTGGAGAGTTTTCCATTCATTCGTTTTCCACCAAAATATCATTTTTGATGACCATTACCAATTAATGATTATCATTTATGTTGACCATTACCAAATAACCATTACCAATTACGATAGCTGGCAGTAACCGACACAAATTGTCACAGAAAACATTAAAATATAAAAGAATGAGTGTTTTGACCGTTTCAATAAAGTACACTGTATTAAACAAACATCACATGTCTTCAAACTGTCGTCAGTCAAATCTCATGAGTTCTCATCACCTGTCTCTCTTGACCCGGCTTACGTACCAAGGCTTTGCCGAGGTTTGACAAAAGTGGGCAAGAGTGTTACCCCGGCTAGGTACGCCCCTCATGTTATTGGAGGTTAAACACGCGTGCTTTGACGATTTCGCCCCTAATGTCAGCACGACAGCGGAAAAGAAAAGAAAAGAAAGGACAGAATAACTCATCTAACCTCTTCTTGGAAGTCGCCAATTTAGCCAAGAGCCATCTGTAGCTTGGCAAAACTATTTGAAAAAAGGATTACACGGCAAAAAATTATCAACCTGTAGCAATGCTGTTGAGAACAAGATTGAACAATGTTGTTCTGCCCACATTGTTCAACGTTGTTGACAATATTGAACAACATTGTTACACCCGATTCAGGCTCAACAATATTGTTCAATGTTGTTGACAACTATGAACAATGTGGGCAGCACAACACTGTTCAATCCTTTTATACTGCAGGCTCATAATTTTTGGCCGTATAGTTATAAATCATGACAAATATGACCAGCGTAAGCACTGGTTACTTCATGTTAAAGATCGAACAAGACGCAGATAATGTTGTCTACCTGTGTCATCGTAAGTGAAAACGAATGGAATGTTCTCAGAACTCAGAACTCTGGGATAGACAGATAGTGAACTGATGAACATCCTGAAACAAGCAAGAGAATATTATAAGCTAATGTGAGATTTTTAAGCTGGGGCTTACATTGTCTGGTTTCTTGATCAAACGCTCTGCTAACTGGCGAAACATCAATTTAACTGCACTACCTTTATTGGCAACGTTAGTTCGAGATGTGATCATGGAAGCCTTGACAGTGTCAACCAGCATATTAGGTACTTATGCGATAAAATGAGGTGGTTAATTCTAATCTCTTACTTCGTGTAAACATCATTAGTGCCCTTTCCAATGAGCAAATGCGTCTGTTCATCCTTTACAGGCGAAATTTTGAAGCCATGTTTCACTTTGTCCTTGAACGCCCCATTTACATAAAGTGCAAGCCCACTGCTCTTTTTCCACGTCATCACGATATCTTGCCATTCATTGGTCATCAGGTCTGTGCCTAGTTCCCACGCCTTGTTGCCTGTGCTGACGCGATAATGAAGCGAATTATCCCGGATGTACACTGATACACCCCGATTTCCTCCGCTCGTGTCCATCACGATGTGCTTGTCTTTGTAGGTTTTTGATGTATCATCAAGGTTTATCTGAAACACGCAATGAGTGTAGGATCTTCAAAAAGCGAGTAAGACTACGTAAAGTTCTTTCCTGTAGAAGAACAAGAGATGATCCTTACTGGACCTCTAGAAAGAACAGTTTAGATCTGATAAAGCTATCCAGTGTAAATAAAATTAATTTAGTTTAGGTTTCCTCTAGTATTAACACTGAATCAATAAGAGATGATCTTTACTGGACCTCTAAAATGAACAGCTTAGAACTGATAGAAATCTCCTGCTCTCTCAAAGAGCTTCTTTCTATGATAACAGTGGATTTAAGAAATCATGTTTTCTCAATATCCTGGAAGATCTAAAAGACAATTCAGAATAGACAAAGCTAGTGTTGATTTCTCACGAACCTGCATCGCCACAGACAGTCCTTTAATACACAGGTCTGGATCTGAGAGACATTTTCCATGGAAGTCGCCTCCATCCAGCCAGGCGTCAACACCGTTCAGTTCAATCCCACCTTGAACCTGACGAACATTCCCATGAGGCTCCGCGTGATCGGTGCCGCGGGTATGACCAGCGGTTGTTTTGAGAAGTGGCCAAAAGTGAACAGGAACGGCTGAAGAGAGAAAATACTCGACTTAGGTAATTCTTATTGCGCACTATCGTGCAGCAGATCGTGGTAAACCAAGATCAAACCCAACTTCTCTAATGAGCCCAACCCTTTCTAATAAGCTCCCTCCGTAGTAAGCTCCATCTCTAATTGATCTTCTTCCTATCAAGCCCACGTTTATAAGGCCCATCGCTGACAAGCCCATTCTGTGATAAATCGGCCTCTCTGGTAGACCATCCTCCCTGATAAGCCCTCTCTCTAATACACTGGCCTCTAATAATCCCTCCTCTATATAATAAGACCTACAAAATTTGAGTTTCCATCGTGTTTACCTGGCGATGAACCACCAATGGGAGAAAGATCTTCCAATAAATTATCTTGACTCTGATTTCGAAGCAAAGCAACTACAGGAGGAGAAATTGTGTCGTCCATTCTGTCCTGGGTCGAACCTTTTGGAGCTAAAAAAATGAATTTAAAATATTGCTGTAAACTGTAAAGGTTTTTCAGCAATGTATGCTGTCTTGGGCTAGAATAAATTTGGAAGAGTTTGAACTTATAAACGAGAACACAACATACTATACAAGCAGTTGTTTATGTAATGTAGTCGGGGAGGCAGAGGTAATTTTACCTACCTTCTCGAGGGGCAAATCCATTTTGCTCTTAAATTGTCCGTTGGATGCCCAATATAACAATTCTGAATGTTGTTTAGCCCGATTTATCTTGTGGGGTTCGGTGAACACGTTTTCCTTCAGTTTTATTATAAAACTATTATGAGATCAAAAATAGCAAACTTTCAAGTTCGCTCATTTGAAAAATAACTTGTATCATCAGAAAGCTTATAAAAAACAACATATAAGACATGATTACGGGCACCCTGCTTTTTCAAGCCATTTTTGAGTTATCGCTGCTTCAAAATAGAAAAATGTGCTAAAATGGCGCTAATTTCCTGGGCACTAGTCTGAAAATAAGTTTTCAAACGTCATAACTCAACAAAAAAATAAAAGTAACCATAATAATGTGTTATATGAAGTTTGTTATTACTTTTTGATAACGTAAGTGGTTTTTCTTAGAAGTAAATCTGAAATTTCGCCTTTTTTGACAATAATATAGTTTTATAGACAATTTAGGAAAAAACGTGTTGGCTGGAACCCACAAGAAATTTTACCGCGTTCAACATGCAGAAACAAATTTATTAGACCTAAAGGTACAATATAAACTAAAATGAAACTTCCCCTCGATATGGTAAGTAAAAAAGTATTTTTGTACCTCTGCCTTCCTGACTATTTGTGTTCAACTATCTGCCTTACGATGTAGATTTCGAAGACGATACAAGACAACGAAGGCTGGCCAGAAAGCGGGCGGAAGCAGAGATAAATTTACTGGGGAGAGAATGCGGAGCGGGACAACCCTAGCATTGTCTAAATAGAGTGCAGGAGGCGATATCTTTAATGATAAAGCAGGAACATATTAGAGACATAATAAAATACACACTATACACAACAGTAATTTGAATACTTTAAAATGCAGCAATTTAAAATACAGTAACACGATTGCAAACAAACTATGTCAATTGCTCGACATGTAATATCCACGCTACCTGGCTGAGCATCCCTCCCCCTCCCCCTCCCCCCCCCCCCGCACCAGATCATGCTGGACCATCATTGGGCAGAAGGCTAGCAAATAAATTTGAGTGAAGCTACAGGGTTTCGAGTATAAATATAGATAAGGCTGTGACAGAAGATAAATTAAATATTAACTGAGTATAAGAAACATAACTCAGGGACAAGCAAAGCAAAGAAAACAATACCCACGTTACTGAAGGAAAAATAAATTCAGCAGCAGATGAATACATATATGGTGTCAATCAGGTATCAAGTTATGTACATTCGAAGACACCGAAATTATCTTGAGAAGCTTTGATTATTCCGTAGTATTTCGAAAGAAAAATAACGTTGTACTAACACGTGTGTATTCTAGAGGTTTTGCTGTTCGTCATTTATAAAAACATTTCCCGCGATCAATTTGAATATCGCGTCATCAAAATTTTTTAAAGTTAAGATTGAACTGCACAACTTTCGAAAGCTGATTCGTTATCTTGGAATTAGTCCAATAGTCTTTTAAACTTAGATTTTACTTAATAAGCTTTCAGGGAAAGTGTGAAATGTTACGAGCATTTACTTTTTTTTCACATACTACGACCTTTTTAAACTAAATTTAACTTAAAACATTTTTGATGACGCCATTTTTAAATAACCTGGGGCCGGTTGTTCGAAGCCCGTTTAGCTTAAACGGTGGTTAAGCTAAAAAAAGAAACCAAGTTTATAGATTCATTCAACAACCAAACTAAAAGTTTTGAACTTTAATATAATGATTATGCTTACAACTACATATTTACTATAAAATATTTAAGTTAACTGTTTTATCGAGTGATGTAAGAGTGTTATTTAATTTTGATTTATCCGCCGTTTACGCTAAACAGGCTTCGAACAACCGGCCCCAGATCGCGAGAAATATTTTTATGAATGACCTACAGCAAAACCTCGAGAATACATACGTGCAAGTACAAAGTTCGCATACATGCCTACTTTTCTTTCATAATACTACAATTGAATAATTACATCATCTCAAGCATTCAACTAACAATTTTGGCGCCTTTAAATGTACATACACATATATTCATCTGCTGTTGAATTTATCCTTCCTTCAGTAACGTGTGTATTGTTTGCTTCGCTTTGCGAGTTCCTAATTAACGTTTCTTTTACTCTGTTTATTTTAATTTATCTTCCATAGCCTTATCTATATACTTTTCTGTGCGTGATGTTAACTCGTTTTACGTATCTAATAATTTATGAATGATTCTATGACATATATTTTAATTAAGTTTCAATCGCATTTAAATGCTCATAATTCAATACAATTTGAATAGTCAATGATAAATCAATCTCATTGATTTATAATTGAAATTTGTTTGTCCTATTTCCAGATAGCAAGAAAGAAAAACTTTTTCCAGCTCTGCCCGCCGAGGGCTTAGAGCAATAGAAGTTTTTGATTTGTGTCCTCTCCACATTAGGGAGTGTAGATTTAAAAAAATTTTCTTCTACAAGACAAAGACTATGAATAATTTGTGCTTCCAGCTGCGTAATCATACCCAATAAAGCGGCAAACTAAACATCATCACGTTCCTATAAACAAGGAACAAAATTACCTTTTTTACAAATGAAGTCATGCGTCTTTTGACATGACTCGTCCTGCCATGAACCGCTGGGCGACTTAAGGAGGGCGCAGGACACTCCGCCGTTGTTTGGCGAGGCATCGTTCCAGTTTGTATAAGATGAGGTCATCTTATCAGTCCAAGTCCAGTCCCCTTCGCTCTCGCGATCATTGTAACCAATCCAGACATCGCCATCTGAGTAGACCTTAGAAGAAAATGAAACAAACAATTTTGCCTCCAGTTGCACGACTAGAAATTATACGGCTAATCAGTATAAATAAAGTTAGTTTAGTTTAGGCTTTCTCCTGTAGTAAAACTGGATCAATAAGAGATGATCCTTCCTGGACTTCTAAAAAGAAAAGTATAGAACTGATAGAGCTACAGGTATTCAGCATTAATAAAATTAGTTAAATAATATTAATAAAGCTGCTACTAAATCTAATACTACCAGTTTAGCTCAGGGCTCCTGCTGTAGCTTAACAATACAAGATAATAATAGTGACTTTGCTTAGGTCATCTTCCATAGTAAAATTAAACATCTGAAGGTGACAATTTGAAGCAACCACCTCACGTGAAATCGGACCTACCTGAGAAATCATAATTTGTTCGTCATCGCTCAAAATACTAGCAAGGTTCCCGCCAAATTTGCTGCAAGTTCGTGATGCTTCGTCCCAATTTTGAGCTTTGTCGGAAAGACGATAACAACCTTTGAGTGATGATAATGTGAGCTGTTTCCAGCCACTCTTCGCGTCGCAATCTGTGGAAGACAGCAGAATCTTAAAGTTAAGAAAACGTTGATACAAACACTCGCTTATCAACTCTTATTAACTTAAATACAACTCTTGTTCTCGTTTAACCAGGACATGAGAGTAAAAAACTCTCATACAAACCCACGCTTATCTCAACTCTCATCAACTCCCATGCAACGTGCAAGAATCATTCCTACTCTCCAGTTCACGGGAACACATTCGCCAAGTGGAATACGAACCGAACACACAATAACAACAAAAAGTTCATTGATCACCAATACTCACCTCCACTTCTCTTGCATAGAAACTTGTGTTTTTCGTTACAAGGGACATCTTTCCACTTTCCATCTTCCGAGTCCAAGATGACGCAATCAGTCTGCTTTTGATCGGTTATACTTGAAGTATCCCAGTTTGTATAGACCGTCGTACTGCCGTCCACCCAAGACCAGGTGCCATCGCTTGCCTTGTCCTGGTAACCAATCCATAGGGGAGATCTGGAGAGGCCATCGAGGAACCTTAAGAATTAAAATTTAGCACAGTGAGTTAAAACGTTTACTGGATGGGTACTAAAATGTGAAATATAGACACAGATTACACTTTATTTAGAACTAATACAATTATCCAGCATAAATAAAGTTATTTTACTTCAGCTTCCCTCCCGTTAGCACTGAGTCAATTATCAATGAGAGATGATCCTCATTAGCCTCTAGGTCAGGATGGACAGTGGTTTAAAAACTGGTAAAGCTATCTGATAAAGCATAGAAGAAAACTTGGTTTTCGGCCAACATACCGCTGTTCATAAGCATTCCTGACACTGAATAAATCGCCACCGAAGTTGATACACGATTCACGCGCGTTTTTCCACGAGAGACGCTTGTATACCACATTATAACAGAAGGTTCCAAAGTCCCCTGATGCACCTTTCCATCCCTCATCACACTGCATGTCTAAGAATAATATGGCTTAAATGTTAATCTCAGTCTAATTTCATTAATTCTGGTAATGCATGAATCAACCAATACTGATGTCTAGTCAGGCCAGTTGTTTCTATTATTCATGAACGGTCGAGTCCAACTTCCAGCTATTGGCTGTTTACGCAAAAATGCAATGGGCACGTGATGAGATAGGTACTGATTTTTGCATAAACCTGGACAATAACATAGATAATGAGTTCTATTTTCCAGGTAGCTAAGTGATCCTCCAAACGATGTATAATTCTACTTACTATGATCCTACAAATCAACATTACCTGGTTGGGGTCGGATTAAATTTTTCTTCAGTACTGGAACAACATAGTTTTCCTCAGGCTGATAGCCTGCATTCGGGTTGGTAGGGAATACGTTCCGTGAAACACCAGCTGGAACCGCGGGCGGACCAGCCTGATTTGATATCGGTGCCTGATTTGCAGCCGGCGCCTGGTTAGCAAAAAGCGCAAAATTGGCGGGCGGTGCCTGATTTACAGTTGGTACTTGGTTCACCATTGGTACCGGATTAGCTGGTGGTCCTTGATTTGCAGGTGGCACTTGGTTTGGCGCCTGATTTGTGGGTGTGTCGAACTGCGTGCCTTCAGGTGGAAGAGGTTGCGGGTAAGGATCTTTGGGTGAAGGAAACTAGAGCAAAAGAAATGTTAGAGAAAATAAGAGCGTCAAAATCTACTTCTCATAGTTCAGTCATGAGCCACGACAGCTTATTGTAGAATACTACCTACACTGGACCACCACGTCTGAGATATTTTTTAGGTAGTTCAGATACAAACCACGACAGCTTATTGTAACATACTGGACCTGTATCTAACGACAAATGCAACCAAGTTTACAGTATATTAATAAAAAGAAATAAAAGAAATATTTACCTGGCGAATCTGGGCATTCTGAATAGTATGTGGTGACGATTTTGTTGGGCCTAAGGCAGGAGGAATAGTATCAATAGTATTCACAATGTTAATATGTAGACAGGCTTACTGGTATTATTAATTAATAATAAAGTTATCCATAACGGCATCACTAACTTTAATGGTATATGGTATTTGAAAACGGGGCTGTGCTAATCATTCTTACTTGCAGTTGAGAGCTAAGCTAAGAGCAGTTTACATGAATCTAGATTGAGTATCATTCCTAAACGATACTTCAATCCGTGTTTACATAAGAGATTGAATTGAGAGTTGAAACATTAGGGTAAATAAAAATCTCACTCCATATTCAAACTCACAACCGCTACCGAGGCTCACTCCTTCACGCTTCTTGCTGGAGGAAGATACCCAGGTGAATGCTGGTCACGTGCCTCCAGAACGCCTCTGATACCACCTTATGAATGATCACGGAGCACAGCCACCATGAGCTAGCTAATCTCAACCCACCCCATCAACATTCCCTGCGAGAGGAAACCGCATTCCACAGAGAACATTAACGACTTTCGATAGAATGTTGACTAACATAGAGAACTAATGAATGCACTAACAAAATCTTATATGTGCCACTTCATCACTTTCTCTGACTAGTGAAGGAGTACAGCTAAGGCGTAAGGATCAATTAGGAGCTTATACCAATTCATTCTTTCAACATTCATTTTAATCAGTATCTTTATTTTCCAATAAAGAATCTTCATAGACTTTAATTGCAAATTTTCTAAGCTTCTTACATTTGATTCTTAAATATAATTTTATTGAACAACTATTTGAGCACATTTTCGAAGTTGTTGAAAAAATTCGTGTTTGTTCTTTATTAGTGAACAAAGATACTCGTATAAAGCACTCGTGTCTTTATACACTGATAATGAACAGCCACTCATTTATTAAAACTTTGTTTGAGAGCATAAACTAGTAGAAACCTTCATGAAACATAAAACGTCCATTAACTGAATGTAGAGCCTCTCTCAAGCGGGTATGGTGCTAACTCCAAAGATCAGTCTTGGTAACAAAAATGAGGGAAACATGGATTATTACTTGGTGTGTGATACTCACCTTGTGACGCTTTCGCCTTCAGTGGGCTTGGATAAGCCGTTGGAATTCCGATCTGCATATCTTGTACTGGATTGACTTTTTCTTTCAATGTATTCGTATCTTTTTGCTTATCAACCAGAGATGTTGGAGATTTTTCCGGTGCTTTATCTGCATTGCTGTACTGTGCTGTAACTGAAGCTCCTGAAAAAAACATAGGAATTTTCAGGACTGCGAAGCTTTTGGAGAAGAGCTAAACTAAACGAAATCAACTTATTTATACTGGACAGTTCTATCAGTTCTAAACTGTTCATCCTAGAGGTCCAGTAAGGATCATCTCTTATTGATCCGGTGTTATTACAGAAGGAAACCTAAAGTAGTCTAACTCTATTTATATTAGACAGCTCTATCAGTTTTAAACTGTTCTTTAAGTCAATAAGAAAAGCGGATGATACATACACGAGTTTGGCCCTACCTTTGACACCACCCCGCCCAAACTCTGACGTTAGCATATTAGAGGGATTATTACGATTCCCGTGATGCAACGGTGGTAGGTCAGCGTGGTTCAGTGGTGGGAGATGATAGGTATTAGTACCCTCAGGGCGATGACTATGTACTTCGTGTAAGAGAGGTGGTAATAGATGAGGGGCATTTTTTACCACAGGTGCGCCATGTAAGAGAGGAGGTAACGCTTGTGGAGTGTTCTTGGTAACTACGGAATAGAATGAAACTACTGCACACCTCCGAGGACGCGTTCACAACAGACTGGTAGCAAGCTTGTCAGCAAGTTTTAACAATGTTGCTATTGTATCAAGTTGTTACAAGATTGTCACTTACCACTTGCCAAAAGTTTTAACAATGTTGCTAATGTATCAAGTGGCTACAAGGTTGTCATTCAAATTGTCAACAAGATGTGTTCACAACAGGCATGTAGCAAGCTGTTCAACAACAGGTCTGTTGGAAGAAGCTGCCACAAGCAGTGTGAACGCATCCTCTTGACAAGTTGTTGGAACAGCATTGTTACGAGTTTGTAGCAGGTTTGCTACGACTTGTTCGTTTTTACGTATGATCAGAAACAACAAGAATGGGGCGAGAAATGTAGAAGAATTTCTATCAACGGTCTATTCGCTAACTGAATTTAAAGTAAGTACGCCCATTAAGTACAACCTTTACGATTACCTTCAGCCGCCAAAACAACTAAGTATCAGTGCAGTTTTAGGTATAACGGAGTATCTGCTTCATATAATTTCCCGCTACATGTTCGAAATATAAGCAAACCCAAAGGTTTACGATCAGAGTAAAACATTACTTAAAATCAATTTTTACATGGACAGTACTGGACATCTTTAAAATTTCTCTTTCCATGTATGTTTTGTAAATATATATTTTTATTAGTTATAGAAGACAGTTATGCTAGATTATTAAACTAGCAATTATGCAAATAAAATGTCCCTGTATAAATATTAAATAAATTCAAATTCAAATTTCCCCTTCTCTCTTATGCCTTTTTTACGAAACGAAGCAACGCGTTTGACACATTTTGAAAATAAATTGAATTTATGAAAATCAACGTTAAAATCATATATTTACAACTTTCAATTAGTTATTAGTTTTAGCGTTCACGAAATAATTCATTTAAGCTATCTATAAATCTTCGCAAGCTAGACTAATATATATTGTCATTGGCATCAGAGGATGAACATATGACACACTCCTCCTACATTTCCATCGAAAACAAATCACAGAAAATATTCTTAAAGTTCAATTGTTTATCCTTAGATGCAAACGACTCACAAAAATTGGAAAAAGACATTGTTTGATATGAACGATAGTTTTCCAATCTACAGAGACGCTTATTCACTGATTAGCCCAAAGACATGCGAGTTCGTGTGTCTACGCGCGTATAACACGGGATCTTGGAGACTTCCACGCGAGTTTAGTCCTTATGATGAGCCTGTCTGTTCACTCGATTAACTAGAACGAAGAGAATGCGTGATTTAGAATGACGTCATCATCGCATCCCCAAGAATGTTGATAGTGTGTGCAATAGTATTTAAGTTACATGACGTATGTCCACGCTGATTACTGTTTGATAAATTGCAGGCGCGTATTATGTCTTGTATGTGACGTCACCAGTCAGGTGAACATGACGTCTACGTTAACTGTCTATGTAGCGCGTTATGTGAAAATTTATGGTGTAGAAATTCTGTAATGTTTTGACCAAATTAGTTTTTTTTAACGAACTGAATGTCTTGGGCTAATTCAGCAAACAAGCGCATCTATTTCTGCCCAATAAACGTTGAAACGACACAAGTCTTAAATAGTGTTAAACATTTGTCACAGTCAAAATTTTAGGTCCTGTTAGTCTTGTTAAGTTCGTTTTCATTGATTCAAAAATACGTTAGTTTGTTAGTTTTACGGTCGTTATGTGTTAGTAATCTCAATATGAATGTTGACGTATCGTGTTCAAAAGTAAGTTTAATACCATCACAAAATTCGCAACAAAAGATTATCTTTGTGTTTTCTGCAAAGTGGTTTAACCTAATAACTAAGTTGACTGTTTTTGGCATCAACTTATATTCATTTTTAAACTGATTCAGATTTCCACAAGCTATTAATGTCTTAGTCAGCGCATCCAGGTCTCACAGTATCACAAGTTTTTCTCATTTAAGAAGTCTCGTTATGCCTAATGTCTATAATTTTGCAGTTGATTCAGCTTTCAAGTTTTGAACATTTTTTACTCAAATGTTTCAGTCTGTTGTTAGACGTTCTAGACTTTTTCCTTGTTTAAAGTTGTAAAATGTAGCAATAGTTTTGTTGTTGTTGTTGTTGTTGTTGTTGTTGTTGTTGTATATGACACACGTTATATTGTGCAGAATTAGCTGGCTTTATCAACATTCTTGAGAATGAGGTTAATTATATTAATTTCAACTTATTAGTTTAACATATATTTTTAGTTAGATATTAGTGTAACGATAACAAAAAATCAGGATTATGAAATAGACACGGCAAAAAATTATAACTTGTTCAAGGGTTAATAAAAACAGCATTGACTAATGTTGTGCTGCCCCCATAGTCCAATGTTTTCAATAATATTGTTTAGCATTGTTACACCTGACTGCAGGCTGAACAATATTTTTCAACATTGTTGGCAACTATGAACAAATGGACAATGTGGGCAACGAAACATTGAGAGCAGTAAAATGAAAAGATTGCATAATATATACTGATATTGTATATTCCCCTTCCCCACAATCAGGTCTACTGCAAGAGAAAATCTTTGCATTATGGGAGCCCTGGGGGTAAGGGGAGTAAAAATGAACCTTACTACGATTGTTAGTTATGCAAAGAATTCAAGATTCTTACCTTTGCTACGAGAGTCAACCTGCTCAAGAGAAGCTGTTGGGTCTGCAGCCTGGTTGGACTGTAGGAAGTTGGCGTTCTCAGCTAAAACGAAATCAGTAAATTCTTATGCCTTGTTTACGGTAAAATATGTTTGCCAGTGGCATGTTCTCTTCCACAATAAAATGAATGTTAACGTATAGAGTTGAGTTAACGCACACGTTGCAGCAAGTCTGCTGCAGGTTTGTTACATTGCTGTCAGGTTTGTTACATACATTGCCGATTCCAGTGTGCATCGCTTGCTCCGGCTTGATGATAACAAGCCTGCTGCAAGTTGTGGACAGGCTTGATGCAAGTTGACTCTGATAATGTTTTATCCACAAGCTTGATGCAAGTTGTTTCCACAAGTAATACAGTAAGTTGCATCATGCCTGTAGTATCGAGACATTAGTCGCTGTGTAGTAACCTACCTCCTGGAAACTGTTGTAGCTGAGGTTGTGGAACTTCCGCTCTCACTGTGCCTTGCTCACTGGTAGGACTTAGTGTGGTGGACTTGTACTGAGTCACTTGGGCAGCCAGCGCTTCTGGACCTGTTTGCATTTGTGGAACTACCGCTGGGCGAACCACGTTATTTCGAGCTGGGGCTAAAATCGCACACGTGAAACAAATAAAATTCAAAACGAATTTGGCTTTCCCAAGTTTGACCGCAAACTCTCATCCATTTTCATGTACCCTCTTCAATTCTTATGTAGCCTCTTCGACTTCCATGTACCCTTACTCATTTTGATGTCTTTATCCACTCACATACCCTCATCTATTCTGATGTATCCTCAGCGATTCCCACCTACCCTCATCAACTCCCATCTATTCTGATGTACCAACTCTTAAGTTGGTTCAAATTTCAACGAAAATTGATTGGAGTTGAATTTGTAGCAAATTACAAAGCGGTTACAACAAGATGAAAATGCTTAAAATTCCAGACAGGATTTTACTCAACACATTATATTAATCATTAATCAGTGAACATCGTCCTCGTTTGACCAAAGCACGAGTATTGACAAAAATTCTGGCAATTTGGTCAAGCAAATTTTAAATCATTATTTACTTTCTTGGAAATAGATTGATTTTCGGGTCCAAAAGATGAAAATATTTGCATAGCATTATCAAATTGTCAGGCCGGCCTCTCTCTCTCTCTCTACAAGCAAACTCACGTTGGTTTTTATCCTGCTAAGCTACTTTATTATAAGTGGATCTATGTTTTCGTACCTCGCTGTGGCGTTTTAGGAATACTGTTCCTCTTCTTCGCGAGTACATCAAACCATTGACTTTTGGTACGAAGTTGAATCGGCCTTGAAAAACTATCAGGAACGTACGCAATACCATTCTTGCTGGCGATTGGCTTCATTGAAGATCCAGGAATCATATTACGAAGATATTCGTACGGATCTGATGCTTTCTTAGAAATGTGGTCGCGCCTTAGAATCTCTGTAAGTGTCTTGTTGTATTGCTGTTCGGAAGAGTCTGGATTTTGAGGAATCTCAGATTTCTTCGATAAAGTTCCTGAAAGGTAGGAATTTTTTATACAAGGGATCTGTGTTTGTGAACAATCGAACTGTTAAAAGTAAAACTGTACTTTCTAAAAATCTAGTAATCGTCTCTTGTTGATCCAGTGTTGTTACAGAAGGAAGCCTACAATAAACTAACTTTATTTATTCTGAATAGCTCTATCAGTTCTAAACTGTTTTTCTCAAGAGATCCAGTAAGAATCTTCTCTTATTATCTAGTTATATAGCAGTAGAAGATCTAGACTAAACTAGCTTTTTATTTATAGGGAAAAGCTCTTTCCTAGAGGCACAGTAAGGGTGGTATATTATTGACGAAGTGCAGAAGAGCGTCTAAATTGAGCTTCGTTTATCCTGGATAGCTTTATTTATCAATTCGTAATAGTTCTTTTCAGAGGTTTACTAAGGATCATCTCTAATGGACTCAGACTCTATTCATAACGGATAGCTTTATCTCTTCTAAATAGTTCTTTCAAGCGGTCCAATTGGGAACACCTTATCTTTTTTTATCCAAATATTCAGACTACTCATCTCTCTTTAATCTCTCACATTCCACCATTTAACAACAAAATACATACCCTCATTTGTCTCGTCCTGCTCAGCAGCAGGCTTGTTGGGATCATTGATGTAGAAGGGATAGTTAAACATGGCGGGTGGAGCGTAATTCTTGAACTCGGGTATTTTACTTCTGAGATAGGTTTCTGCCTCTTGATAAGCTTTGTTCGCCCATTGCTCGTCAGACTATTCAAAAAAAACATTAACAATCTGCATGTTCATATACAGCTCTATCAGTTCTTAACTGTTCTTCCTAGAAGTCTAGTAAAGACAATCTTTTATGATTTTTGTTGATCCAGGGTTACTTCAGGAGAAAACAAACTAAAGTAACTTTATTTATATTAGGTAGGTTTATCAGTTGTAAAATGTTGTTCCTAGAGGTCAAGTAAAGACCATCTCTTATAGGTTACGTCAGGAGGAAACCTAAACTTTATTGATACTGGATTCATCCATCAGTTTTAAACTGTTCTTCCTAAAAATCACGTGAGGATCATGTCTTATTGCTCCAATGTTACTGCAGGAGACTAACTCGACTTATACTGGACAACTCTATCGGTTTGCCTAGAGGATTAGAATCGATCATATCTAATTGATCAAGTGTTACTAGAGGGGAAACCTAAACTAAAACAACTTTATTTTATCCTGTTTTTCCTAGAGGTCGCGTACAAGTCACATTTTTTTAATGTCATGGAGATTGCATTTCCGTAATCTCACGACCGAAGACTACTAACCTTCGTGTACTGTGCGTTGTTTGGATTCATTGCGATTTTATCCCGTTTGTTGTTTTGGTTAGAATAGAAACTTTTCAAGGAATCACCAGAGTTCTTCTCGGAGCGCAGTCGTTCCTTGATGGGGACTGGGATATCAGATTTCTTGGATTGTTGTGCAACGAATTCTTTTCAGAGAAAGACAAGAAAGAATTTATAGCTGCTGATTTTAAACACCACGGAGTAAGAAAAAACCCTTCGCAGCAAAGCAGAAATTTACTAAACAATACAATAAGATAGATCACCTGGATCTACTGTAGTTCAAAAGTTGTGTCCATAAATTTTACTTTTTCACAAAAACAAACACAGCCTGCAGTCTGTGTAAAATCGATATCAACAAATAATTCATATGTATGAAATGTTAAGTTTGTTTACGACAGCAAAAAGGTGAAAAAATCATGTTTGTCTCGCTGTTCTGGTTGTGTTTAAATAAATAAAAAGCCTGATTGACTTGCATTCACGACCCAACGTTTCAACATTCCCGTCTAGTTTCTTTATCTGGGAATGATCTCATGTTATATCTCATATTCTCGAGAAAGCTTTTTGCCAGAGTGGATGTGATGATGAGCAATACCTCCAGCTTGTTTTATAAACAACGCGAGCTCTCAAGTATACAAGGGGTTGCATTGCAACATCACAGATTTTATGCTCAGGGACAACCTGGAGAATTACGTATTTCCGATCCAATAGAAACTTTAAAAAGAGATTTGGTGTCCACATTTTTAAAAACAAACTGTGAATATATCTACTCAGCAGCGAAGCCGACTATTTAGTAGTGCTGTGTAAATTTAAATATTATCACAATTCATTTCTTTAGAAATTAATTTCTTATACGGTCTATAAACATAGAAAAATTTGCATCTGCATGACCAGCTGTCGTCGTGCTGGCTTCGCCACTGAATCTACTGTCATGTTATATTGCTTATCCAAATTAATCCCTCTTTCCACCTAATTCTATCTGTTCTGCATTTTTATCTGTTATCATCTATGTATGTTTGTAATTAACACGCCCTCGTGGATGTCAGTGTATGTTGACGTGTGATTTTTAAATAAAGTTTATCATCACAATCATTATCATCAGATACCTCTGATGGTGACACTAGACTGGGCTGTTAAAAAGTTGTGTCGTGAATGCAATTCGATCGTGCTCTGTATTCATTAAAACATAACCAGTGTACAGCGAAACATAAACTCGTATGCAGTTAATACCTTTCTTTGCGCTGTCTAAAGCTTCTCCAAACAGTTTCTTGGCCACATTACGATACAACGAAACATAGCGGGCGATGTCCTTGAGATCAATTTTTGGATAAGCCGCCGGTAGATCAGAATGTGGCTGAGGGATCTCATCTTTCTTGGACTTCTGCTCGCTGAACAATTCTTGCTCTGCCAAATCTGAAAGGTAGAAAATAAGTTGTCAAAAAGAGCATCAAAATATCAGATATTCTGGACGAGGTTAGCTGAAATAAAGTTTTATCTACTTAGCTAGCTATCTCTACTCGTTATAGCAAGGAAATCTAATCCAAAAAACCTAATAGTAGCGTCCCACATAGTGGATAGCTCTATCAGTTCTAAACTGGTCTTCCTAGAGGTCCAGTAAGGATCATCTCTTATTGATCCAGTGTTACTACCGGAGGAAACCCAAACTAAACTAGCTTTATTTATACTGAATAGCTCCATCAGTTCTAAACTGTTCTTTTTAGAGGTCCAGTAAGGATAATCTGTTATTGATTCAGTGTTACCACGTGTGGAAACCTACACTGAACTAACTTTATTTATACTGGATAGCTCTGTCAGTTCTAAACTGTTCTTCTTTGAGTTCCAGTAAGGATCATCGCTTATTGGTCAGTCCATAACAATCCACAACTGTACCTTTAGCTAATTGATCACTCTCCTCTTCTTTTTTTCTATCCTCACTATCGCTTTGAGATCCGTCTTCCTTCTTGTCGTCCTCATCGTCATCAGTCTCAAATTCGTCTGCTGTAGGCGGAAGGTCTTCGTCTTTCCCAGAACCTTTCTCAGAACCTTTTGCAGAACCTGCGGATCCTGGACTCGAAGCTTTGTCTTTCTGGTCTTTCTCAGAACTTGAAGCCTTCTCGTCTTTTGAATCTACAAGACGAAAAAAACGGTTTAATTAACAAAAAGAGAAGACGCTCTGTTGTTGATGTGGTTTGTCAACCACAGTCTACGCTAGGATTTCCCATTTTCACCGTGTTTTGAAAGCACCAGGAGAGCGCACTTTGAGTGTCAAGTGCCAACGGCAAGGGCGTGCCAGAGGGGGGGGGGAGAGAAATAGGTCGGGCGGAAAATTTTTAAAATACGAGTTTCTAAAATGGTATTTCTGGCATTTTGAAAACACATTTTGGAGGACAGACTTGTGTAAAAGAGCTTGATGAGTGGTGCACTATTTTTGAATTTTGATAATACGCACATACACGAAACTTTACTATCTAGTTGTGCACTTTTGAACAAATAATGCTGAACCAACACGGCTTTATATAAAAAGACATATAGAATAAACTGCTGTTTTATTTATGCACTTCTAAAAGTCCGTTTCTTTCAAGCTACTGTTGATCTAGACAAGATTCCTAAAGAAAAATATACCCAGTTTACTAACAAGCTGATGGGAAACTACTTTCGAATTTTACGTAAACACAGCATATCATACACATGCCAATTCAAGCCATAATATACATTAGAACACCCCCCCCCCCCCTATACCCCTCTCCCCCCATCAACTACAGCTCCTCCGGCAGGAATGGAACCTGCACCCATGCATCGAGAGGACGTAAGATAGAAACCTGTCAAGCTTGAGATCCGAGGGACTTGTTAAACGTGTTCATTAAGTTACACCAAGTCTGCTGCGGGCTTGTTGGCTTGCGGTCATCAAGCCGATATCAAGATGCCTTCGCTTCGCTTGCTTTGGCTTGATGATGACAAGTCTGCTGCAAGTTGTCAACAGGCTTGAGGCAAGTTGATTGTCAAAACTTCTTATCCACAAGCTGCATACAAAGTTGTTTTAACAAGTTCATGCAGCAAGTCTGCAAATATCAGTGTCACTTGATGACAAACTTGCATTAAGTCGGTAAAATGCACAACTTGGATCAAGTCTGTTGAGAGTTCCAAACACTTTTCAAATATCTTTTCCTTACCTGAGCTGCCATTGTCGCTGCCAGACGAGAGATCACCCAAGCCGTCGTCATCATCATCATCATCTTCGTCATCATTCTGCTTAGCTGACTCAGCCTTCTTATCATCCTTATTGTCTTCGTCACTATCCGACTCTTTCTTTCCTGCTTGAGTAAAAGTGAGAAAGAATGCAGTTAAGAATCGATGTACTTTGTTACAACGTTTAAACTTGGACTAAAATAGGTTGATACGTTGATAGCATGATGTCAACGTTATTCCGACGTCGTTTCAAACTAACGCTATAGTTGTCTAACGTTGCATGACATTAACAAATAGACATTGACAAAACGTCAGTGTTTTATTGCATGACGTCGATTCAGACTGCATGAATAAAGATATTCTAGAAACAGTAAACCAGAAATCAACAGTGTTCTCAAGTTATCAAAGCAACTAATTGCTTCCCATTGTTTGTTTGTTTGTATATACGGTATGGTCCCTCATATTTCTGAACGTCCTCTTGTACAGTTGGTTACGACTAATTAAGTTGCTTCAATGTTTGCATGTTCATTATAAATCAAAGTATAACTTTGAGAAGATCCGAGCTTACGAATTGAAAGCTTTGCGATGGTAAATTTACGTATTGTTTCTACAAAATGTTATTGTAACTACGTATACCTCGATCCCTACAAAAATCTGAGCATGCTTGTAATAATTAGTTTGGTTTGACGATGAATTTGAACACAACTAGTTGACAACTTGTTTGCAACTTCGTACAAGATTGTAAGATTTTTATGTATACAAATGGCTTTCGAACAACGGACCGCAATGCTACGATACCTTTATCATCAGACTTCTTTTCATCATCTTTATCATCATCTTTATCATCAGCTTTCTTGCCTTCGCCATCTTCATCATCGTCGTCATTTTTAGGACTGCCAGCGGCTTTAAACGCATCATCATCATCATCGTCATCGTCCTCCTCATCATCAGCATCTGTTAATAATGTCAAACATATTGCACCATATACGCTTGCTTCAATTTATAATTGGCCTTTTCATTTGCATTAAAAGTTTAGTCGTTCTCTGGTTATTAAACTTTTACTAAAGCGAGCCTTCGGCTGTTAGTCTGAAACGGGGAGTGACAACGATTTACCAGGAAAGAGCAGTGGTCTACCGGATTACATATACATGCAAACAACTAATGCTGTGATTATATATAGAAAGAAAGTTATTTCCACGGGTTTAAGATCTGCACAGCAATACAGTCTCGGATTCTTTTGCTGCATCCAAACTGTCAACTTACCGCAAAATTTGCATGATTTGCGACATTGAACTTTCATCAAAGCTTTATAATCGGTACAGTAGTGGTTCTTCGCGAACTCAGGACAACTGTCATACTTGTCCACACAAGAACCTACATAGATATTCACAAATGTACATACATTAAGAAATATCAGTTGGCGCAAGTAACTGACCGACGCCATGATATATAATTTGTAATCACTGCTAACTTACCTTCTTGGCCGTTACTAGGGAGTGCGGCTGGGGCGGCAGATGGTGGTGTTGGAGCAGCCGCGTAGTTGTAATAACCTAGCATACATAAAACAATCGTTTAGACTTACTGCAGGGGGAAACCCAAACTGGGTAGCGCTTTCTGTTGTAAACGTTTTTTCCTAGAGGTCCACTAAGAAGCACTTCTTATTGCTCCAGTGTTACTACAGGAGGAAAGTTAAATTAAACCAAGATTGTATGTCAGTTTCAAACTGTTCTTCCTAGAGGTCCAATAAAGGATCCTGTGTATGATCCAATGTAATTACTACATTAGGAAAGCTAAACTAAACTAATTCAATTTCTATTAAATAGCTCTATTAGTTTACCGTTTTAAACTCACCGTTGTTAGAGCTCACAGTATATTTTCCGTCACCAATTAATGACTTCATTTTCGCTTCCTCTTCCTTTCGTTTTTTGGCTGATTTAAAAATGAATTTTAGTAAATTCAATTTCTCTCTACACTAGGATTCTCTATCGGCTATTTCGATAGATTCAGTAAAGATCATCTCTGATTGATCCAGTGTTACTACAGGAGGAAACCTAAACTAAACTAGTCTGAGCTGTTCTACCTCGAGGGCGGGAGGCCCAGTAAGGACCATCTCTATCAGTATCACAACTAACTGTTTTCTTCTGTACTTTTTGTACGCCAATCTCTGCTGTTGCAGAGTCGTAGCACTTGCTAGAATTGTAGCGCAAGGCGTCAGCAAAAATTTTCCAAACAATATTAGCGTATGTAAGTTTACGTTAGCCATTTTAAAATTACGCGCCAAAGGCCGGCAAGTAAAATTTTGAAGCCTGGAACCTGGGTGCTAAACTAGAATATTAAAAATATAACGGAACCGATGTTCAGACTGTGCCGGCATAGTTTGAAAATGACTCCGTTTTCGTTTTACTCCATTTGGAAAACGTGGTCAAAGCGTAAGGGCAGAAGTGACGTTTCCGATCAATTTCGCCCCGGCACAGTGTGACCGCAACGGCGAAACATTATGTTTTTTGTGCCGTTTTCAAACCGTGCCGGCATAGTGTGAACATAGTCTTATTGATCCAGTGTTAATACAGGAGAAAACTGGAGCTAAGCTAACTTTATTTATACTGGATAGCTCTATCAGTTTTAAATGCTCTACCTCGAGGTCCAGTAAGGATCATCTCTTACTGATCCTGTGTTACTACAGAAGGCAACCTAGACTAAACTAACTTTATTCATATTAGATTGCTCTATACGTTCTAAGCTGTTCTTCCCACAAGACTGCTATTATTGACCCAGTTTTACCGTTGGAGTCAGGCAGCCTAACTTCATATTTAATATATCTATGTCAACAGGTGAATATAAGAATAACTGTACTTTGTAGGAATTCTGTTTTGCAAACAAAAACGGAAAGAAATGTCACTGGCAGTTTCCTAGACAACAAAACAAAATTTGACAGTACCTTCTTTTTTAGCAATGAAGAATCTTTTTATCAGTGAATCCCCTGGTGAATGCTTGTTGAGTTGAAGAGGATACGAGGAACCACCAGTGCCCACAGGGGCTGCAGGAATGCTGTCCTTTTTCACAGAATTCTGCTTCTCGTTAGTCCCCACGCTTTCAGCTTGTGGCGCGACTGAAAGTGGGCTTGCCGCTGACCAAGCGGCTTGAGATAATGTGGACGGTGCTCCCTCTATGTTACTGCGCACGCCCCCTATCGAAGAATAAGCAAGTTTGAACAAGATGGTAGTTGGGGATCAGTTTATGATTGTGTTCTTATAACAAATTCAGCATGAACTCTAGAAAATAACTTTATGTGGGTTAGATAAACAGGAAAACATTGTTGTTTCTTGTTTCAATGCACATATCAATGTTTTGTCATGTTTCTCATTGCCGGAAAACTAGGGGCATTTTTGTGAGAAACATCAGATTCTAAAAATACTGCTTGTGTATGCAAGAGCTTTTTAAAGTACACAGTCAAAAAAACGGTGGTAAGCATACCGCCACTGGCGTAACTAGAGCGTTAATTGGCCTGGGGCGTTTTTCATATATTCGCGTCCTGTCCGACAAATGGTTTATGAAGTCCAATAGAATATATAAATAACCCCAATCCCCCCTTCAATTACCGCTCTAGTTACGCCAATGTCTACTGCTTGTTGTCAAAAGTTGATTGTCAATTTTGTTCGTGGCAAATCGTTTAAAACTAAACCAGAAGCTATTGATCCTTTCTTACCAGCATTGCTCGAAGGCGACATCACAGGTTGATCATTTGACACTACATTGCTCGCAGGGTTGGCCGGGACATTTCCAAATGCAGCGTTATCCATTCCACCTGCAGGACTCGGCATTAGACTGGCTAGTTGATCACCTTGACTACCAGTGCTCGCGTCAGCCGCCGTAGAAGCTGCCATGTCGCTTGCGCTCTCGGCCGCGGAAATCTCAGCTGATTTCTCTGCAAAACTTGCGGCCTCAACCTGCCCATGATTCTCCACATTGTCGTTCGACGACGCATGCTCTGCTGAAGCTACTGCTGACTTTTGTTCATCACTATCTGCAGGCCCACCTTCCGTAGCTTCCGCTAACTGTTTCCCCGCAGTAACAGGTGACTCTTTCTTTGAAGCAGCAACTGCTGAGTTTTCCTTGTCACTAACTGCCGGCTCATTTTCCAATGAAATAGGTGACACTTTGTCAGGAGCGGCAACTTCTGAGCTTTCCTTGTCGCTGACTGTCGGCTCACTTTCCATAGCCTCCACTGGCTGTTTGTCTGAAGACGCAGATGACTTTTTTTTAGGAGCCGCAACTGCTGAGCTTTCACTGTTACTGACTGTCGGCTCACTTTCCATGACATCTGCTGTCTGTTTGTCAGAAAGCACAGGTGACTCTTTTGCAGGAGCGGTAACTGCTGAGCTTTCCTGGTCACTGACTGTCGGCTCACTTTCCATGGCCTCTGCTGCTTGTTTGTCAGAAGACACAGGTGACTCTTTTTTAGGAGCGGCAATTGCTGAGCTTTCCTTGTCACTAACTGTCGGCTCACTTTCCATGGCCTCTGCTGCTTGTTTGTCAGAAGGAACAGGCGATTCTTTTTTAGGAGCGGCAACTGTTGAGCTTTCCTTGTCACTAACCACCGGCTCACTTTCCATAGCCTCCGTTGACTCTTTGTCTGAAGGCGCAGGGGCAGCAGCCTCTGAGTTTTCCTTGTCACTAACTGCCGGCTCAGTATTGTCTGAAGGTTTAGCTGAAGCTTTTTCGGAAGACGCGATCGCTGGTTTTTCAGCATCACTAGCTGCAGGCTCATTTTTGGTAGTTTCCGCTGACTGTTCGTCGGTGGATTTAGGCTCCGCTTCAGTAGCGTCTGCTGATTCTTTGCCTGAAGGCTCGGGTTTGGCATTATCAGTAGTGGCCATGGATGACATGTCATCCGATGCACCGCTGTCAGTTGTCATGGCCGCGTCATCTTTGTTCTTTTTGTCGCTACCTATGACTTTAGCCTGCGTATCAGGTGTAGCCTTAGCCTTATTATCAGGAGTGGAAAGAGCATCTTTATCAGAAGCAGGCTCAGAGTTCATCTGGGCGTCGTCAGGCTTATCCGATTTTTTTGATTTATCAGTTGGGACATCATCAGTAGTACCGGCATCCTGATCCCCGGAGGTTTGACCATCTCTACGATCCTTGGGAACCGGATCGCTGATCTCACTAAAGAGTTCCTTGAGTAAAGGGTCTACATCTTCTGATCGCTCTGAAAAAGAGAAAGTCATAACCATGGATTATAGCGCCCTGTGTCAAGGAATCCAGAATCCACCACGGTAAGTCATTTCCTAATCGAGCGGGCATGGATTGTCAGAAGGGACAGTGCAATAGAGAGCACTACTCACGAGACATAAAATGAATTGTGCAAACAACCTTCAAGGCGTTTCGATAAAGATGAGGCACCTTTCCTATTTGCTTACTCCATTTTCAATTGACAATTTCAAACAATCCGTAGATGTTCTGGGGACTACAATTAGGAAATGCCTAATCTCATTTCGAAATCCGGAATGCGAACAAAAACATTCAAAATCCAGATATTTTTGTTGGAATCCGTAAGCTGGAATCTGGAACACGATAGTCTCTCGGGTTGTTTTACATGGGGGGGGGGGGCATCTAAGTGACCTAAGTGACCGAAATGTTTATGAAGGCTGATTTACACTAACAATGTTGCTGCAATCATAGCCCAAATTTCCATTGGTTAATTTCTAAATTTTGAAGAATTTGTAAGAATTCTTGGCGAGTTTCTTCAAATATTTCTCACACAAATTCTTCAAAACTTATCGATGTAGAATTTTATAATTGAAACTTTGACTGAAAACCAACCTCAACCGTTTTTAAGAACGAATATCGAATGTTCGTGGGTAGTGGGATGGTGCATGCTTGGGCACAGGGAGTAGGTTCTACACTACGAAACTCAAACCACCTATCCACATCGATACCAGTGTTAGCGAGTGTTGGTGGTGCGCATCAAACCCTAGAAGCTATGAGACAAAGACGCAATGGATCTTGCCTATTTGGTCTTCGCTGAAAAGTCAAACTTCTTCTAGTTACTTACAAAATATTGAATTAGGAATTTCTCGGCGTATATACTTACTGTGAATCCTACGTGACGAACATAAGGTAAACAAAAATAAAACAAGCAATACTTTTCTCATACTTTGTTCACACAGGAAACCTGCAAGAAAAGATAGTGAACAATTTCAGGTTATTTTGTGGTTTTAGAATAAACTGCTTTCTCAACTCTCATAGTAACTCTTCTTCTCGTTTGACCAGGATATAAGGGTTGAGAAAACTCTGGTACGAACTCTCGCTTCTGAACACTCACGACCAACTCTCATGCAGCTCTTGTTCCTGTTTGACAAGGACACGAGGCAAACTAACTGTCGCTTTTCAACTCTATTCTCTAAATCAGAACGAGTTTAATTGTATTCTTTTAAATCAATGTACATATCAATTTTACAGTTCGGGTCGGTCAGAAGACTTTATTAAAACAGACAAAATACAGCGATCCAGATTGGTTTTATTTCATATCATGAACATTTAACACAGTCCCATTTCCATCATTTTTTTGTTTTATAAAGCATTTTAACATTTTTGAAAAGCAAAACCTCTTATAGACACTTCCCGAATTTGCTTGAGTGCACACGAAACAATAGCTTGAAATCGAGGCGGGGTATGAAGCCTATTGAAAAGAAGTGTTTTTTATGCCCACAGAATAAATTCGGGAAGTGTCTATTGGCTAACTTATATCAAGCACTTTAAATGACTTCAAAATTTATTACTCAGCCTTTAATACGGGTAGACGGTTTTATTGCATTGGACAGGCATCTTAGAACGTACGGATGAATTTGCACTTTCGTTTACCATTGTTGGATAGAGCAAAACTAACTGAAATGATTTTTTGTGTAGGTCTAAAGCAAAGGTGACAGTCACGAGAAAAATTATATGCCAGCACGTACCGATATCAATTAATTACCAGTGTTTACAAACAGCCTTTTGTCATTTCCGAAACAGCCGCCCAAAATATTGCTAAAGATATTTGGCGGTATAGTTAATGCGAAAATTCTTATTTAGTTTAGCTGAGATTCTCGGTCGAGAAAATAAAGTTAAATTACGCATGCGTAGCCTACGATAACTCTTGCCATGATTTTAGTTGACCATTCAAAAGCTCAACATCATCGTGTTTAAGACAACAACTCTACTAGATTTCAACACACGGTTTACATTTTTACCAAGGTTTTTATCTTCCAATACTAAATCTCAGCAAAAGTAATGCACTCGGAAACCAGTCAGCAAACAGGTAAAGCAATCAAAGCGACTATACCTTGTGTCTCCTTTTCTACAAGACAGTTTCACATCTAAATTGTACAACCCATATAAAACCATGTACAGAGCAAACCATGTATTTTCAAGTCATTTATCCCAAATTATGGCCCAAATTTATCGCAAAAGTGCTTACGATCATCAGGAATTGTTTTATCCTGTGGTCTTTGCGATGAGCCGGTTGAGTGAACGGGGATTACGACATAACTTATACATGTATGAGATCATTACAAGAGTATGAATTTTGAACGGGTGGCTATATTGAATATCGCGTGAAATTCTTGACTTTTACACGCTTTCACTAACGATATTCTCATTTATACCTTGTTTGTTCAACTAAAACTAACTAATTTCGCCTTTAGCTGCAGCCTAAAGCGAGACAGAGAGCAAGAAAGACCGGTTTAAAACAAAAAAATTCAACTTACCTTAGACATTTGAAAAATGGCGGGAAAATTCGCCACGCACGAAGAACTTCAAAACCGAGTTATTTTCAAGCCAAAAAATCGCTTTTCCCCACAAAAAAGTATCGGAAAACTACTTCGGGCAATGTATTTTTGCATAAAGCAAGAGTTATTTTACTTTTTTAAAGCGCAACAGGGTAGATTTAGACTTGCATAAAGTTAAATCATAGCTCGATTTGGGTAAGTTTGTTTACTTAACCGGTGAAGCGATCAAAAAGACGGCAGGTGACATTCTACGGAATTATATCTGTTTTGACGAGTGCAAAACGCAGAGATGCATTGTAGCTGCATGGCCATTTCATATGTTCTAACAGCGAAAACATCGAATATTTTACTAAAAGACACACAGTATTGCGACTGTTTGACATGCTTTAATAAAGAAGGCCCTAAGTCGCAAGAGAAGTACCCATTGGGCTATAATCAAACTGGAACGTTAACTCAATACAAATTCCCGTTTGTAATAAGGTTTGTAATGAGATAAAGCCAAGCAAACTCGTACCAAGGGACATTTTACATTCCAATACCAGAAATACATATGTTAGTCTAAAGTTCCCAATAAATTATGTCGTGCAGACTTCAGGCAGTGTGCTACAGAAAAGATTTAAATGATGCTATCAGGTTAATATAATGATTTATTGTATACACTTTTAGTAAAATTTTCTTTACTTGCAAAAAAAAACAGCTATATGTTGGTGGTATTATGACAAAAGAATCTTGTTTAACATATGTACTATGAAAGTCTTCAATTTAAATCAAATTCTAAAAAAATGTAATCCTACTAGGACTCTGGACAGAGTGCCTGGCAAGTCACTCAGACATTGATTTTTGGTTATCTTACTAATTAATTACATAAGATGTGCTAGTAATGTCTTACTGGGTAAATGCCTTGGAAGGTACACTAATAATAATTGAATTAAAAAGGAATTCGTTGGGCAGAACAGAAATAAGTGAATATACCACACCCCCAATGAACGCTCTAGTTACAGCCCTGCCTGGCCTTGTGATCATTTTCGTTTTGGCAGGCGGAGTGAACGCCTTAGCAGGCGTCTTGTTTAATATGAAACTTCATGACTGCAGGCGAAAGAAGATATACTAAAACACGGCAAATTTATTCAAAGTTTCTTTTACTCAAAGTTCTTAAAATTCTATATGAAATACAACTTTTGAAACGTAGCTTCAAATTGATATGCTGCTTAATCATAGCGTTAAGTATTTTAATTCAATACTGAGAAAAACTTGATCTAGTTAAGAGTTTTCGTTTCGGTTTACCTCAATGGCTCAATGGAAATACATGTAGCCTCGCTTCAAACGTCAGAGTTGCTTTTCGTAATTTGTGGCAAAGCTTTTCAAAACGTCAGAGTTGCTTTTCGTAATTTGTGGCAAAGCTTTTCAAAACGTCCGAGTTGCATTTCGTAATTTGTGGCAAAGTGATAACCACTGATCATGGTCGGATTTGTTCTCAGGTAGATTATATATATTGGGTGATGTTCTTCAAGTGATGTCCACATTAGACAAGTAGAAAACTATTTGATCATGGTGGGATTTGTACTTAGGTAGATTACATATATTGGATGATGTTCTCCAAGTGATGTCCACATTAGACAAGTAAAAAACTACTTGATCATGGTGGGATTTGTACTTAGGTAGATTACATATATTGGATGATGTTCTCCAAGTGATGTCCACATTAGACAAGTAGAAAACTACTTGATCATGGTGGGATTTGTACTCAGGTAGATTATATATACATATATATATTGGATGATGTTCTTCAAGTGATGTCCACATTAGACAAGTAGAAAACTACTTGATCATGGTGGGATTTGTACTCAGGTAGATTATATATACATATATATATTGGGCGATGTTCTTCAAGTGATCAGAGTTGCAAAAAAGCCACGGGTATGCGGGTATTACCCGTGAGGAAAATTTGCAAAATGGGCAGTCAGTGAGGAAGGTTTCATGTCAACACACTACATAATGTATCCTAAACACTAAACTAACAAAAAAATAATAGATGATGATCCATTCCAGAAAACATGCCTTCTTTCCAAAAAAAAATAGTGATTCATTTGCAAGACTAATTCTGATCTTCAGTTTGTAAAGCCCAACTTTACAACATTTTGAGGAAGGTTTGCAACCTTAGAAAATTTTGCCCGGAGGAAGTTTGAACGCTTTTTGCAACTCTGCAAGTGATGTCCACATTAGACAAGTAGAAAACTATTTGATCATGGTGGGATTTGTACTTAGGTAGATTACATATATTGGATGATGTTCTCCAAGTGATGTCCACATTAGACAAGTAGAAAACTACTTGATCATGGTGGGATTTGTACTCAGGTAGATTATATATACATATATATATTGGGTGATGTTCTTCAAGTGATGTCCACATTAGACAAGTAGAAAACTATTTGATCATGGTGGGATTTGTACTTAGGTAGATTACATATATTGGATGATGTTCTCCAAGTGATGTCCACATTAGACAAGTAGAAAACTACTTGATCATGGTGGGATTTGTACTCAGGTAGATTATATATACATATATATATTGGGTGATGTTCTTCAAGTGATGTCCACATTAGACAAGTAGAAAACTATTTGATCATGGTGGGATTTGTACTTAGGTAGATTACATATATTGGATGATGTTCTCCAAGTGATGTCCACATTAGACAAGTAGAAAACTACTTGATCATGGTGGGATTTGTACTCAGGTAGATTATATATACATATATATATTGGATGATGTTCTTCAAGTGATGTCCACATTAGACAAGTAGAAAACTACTTGATCATGGTGGGATTTGTACTCAGGTAGATTATATATACATATATATATATTGGGCGATGTTCTTCAAGTGATGTCCACATTAGACAAGTAGAAAACTATTTGATCATGGTGGGATTTGTACTCAGGTAGATTATATATATTGGGCGATGTTCTTCAAGTGATGCCCACATCAGACAAGTAGAAAACTATTTGATCACGGTGGGATTTGTTCTCAGGTAGATTATACATTAAGGTAAAAATAAACAATGTGAGTGACATTTTATTCAAGCTTGATTATAAATGGCACAATGACAAATTCATTTCTACTAAAAGCGCGTTGGAACTACAAAAGCGTTAAATTATAAAGTAAGCAATGTTTCAAAGCAAAAAAGTCGAAATTTACGTCCCTGACAAATAAAAGTGCGTCTACATAATCACATAAAATTCTTACTGAGATGTTCATACGTAATTATCACTACTGTAATTATCACCTAAAATCCTTCCTTACTCCAAATCCACCGATGCTGTACTGGTCAATCCTTATTCACCCAATGTTTAAAGACGAGCCTTGTAAGTGGAAAAAGGGGATAGATATTATAACGTTTTTGAAAAGCTTTAGACTAAAAGGTCGATTTAACGAAATTGGATAAGGTGGAATATTAACACAGAAAACCTGGGGCAAGTTGTTTAAAAGCCAGTTAGCTTAACCCAGGGATAATGTTAACATTCAAAGTTACCATGTTATGAGCTTCCAGTGCTTTTCTCAACCTGTCTCCAAAGTCTGGGCTCACTTGGGAAAAGTTGTCAACCTGGAAAAAATTATTTCATTTAGCATCAAATAAAAATTGTTCTTCCCAGAGGTTCAGTCAGGATCGCTCTTATTGATCAAGTGTGGCTCCTGGGGCCAGTTGTTCAAAAGCCGGCTACCTCAACCCTGAACCCTCAACCTTGAGTTAACGTAAAATTAAAATTAAATTTCCTTTGAAGTTTGTTTATAAATATTTCTTTAGAAGTGTTGTCTAAGTCAATGGTAGTTTAAGGTCCCGAAGTTTTAAAGTAAATAGGTGTGTAGAAATAAAGAAATTTAAACAGTGGTTAAATTTTGACCCAGGGTTAGTGCTTTGAACAACTGGCCCCTGCAGAAGGAAAGCTGAAGTAAACTAACTTTACTTGTGGTAGACAGCTCTATCAGTTCTAAACTGTTCTTCCTAGAGCCCAAGTAAGGATCATCCCTTACAATCCCGCTAGTCTAGTGTAATTCATGCTGCATAGCTCCATTAGTTTTAACTGTTCTTCCTTCTATCTGTCCACTCTAGGGATATATACTGTACTAAGGATTTTCTCTCATGCTTCAAGGTACTATAAAAATACATACAGTGGTAGCTATGGAAATACTCTACACGATGATAAAAAGCAAAATGAAGCCACGTGCTCTTTGAATAAAATTTGATTCTTCAGTTATTATACGAGTTATTATATTATAACATTATGTACATTGCAGTACATAGAATACATTAGTGGCTTGGTTGTAGCATTCTCTATGATAAGATAAAATAGAAAATGAGGGATATGAACACTTACAGCTCTCTTCTGAATAAAGTCCTTGGCATCCTTCAAATGTCCTGCAATGTTTGAGACAAGTCGTCCACGTTCTTCATCGTTCAAAACTTCATTGTAAAATATTGTCACTTGAGAGTAATTGTCTTCCCCACCACTTTCCACACGTTTGCATTCCCCAGAGAACTGGATATTGAGAAAGAAATATTAACAATTATTTGCCGAAGGTCGAGTGATTATTGTATAAAATGCACTTCTTTTATGAATACAGTTTACTTCGGAAAATTCCTATAAGTAAAGACTAAAGTTTATTTGTAAAAATATTTTAAATAGTGAAAAAAGTATTTGAGTTATTTGCCGACGATCAATTGCCTTAAGATAGTTTAACATCAAAATATGTTTATATTTTTTGACTTTGTATTACTGCAACTTTTCTTTATTTGTTAATTTTGGCAAAAGCATAAAACATCAAAACGACTTTCATTGGCGGTCATTTTGAAAAAAATGCCAACTAGTAAATAATGCCTCATTTACAGGTCAGGCAACCAACTAAAGAAGTTATACTAAATAGTTACCATAAGCATAACTGTCTGTACGATTAAACTAAATTAAACTTTGTTTACGTTTTCGAAGAAATTGCTGATACAGATATATAAATCTTAAAATGCACCGTGCATAATCCCTGACTGTTTGGGTCAGCATGGGTGGCTAGAGGGTGTGCAGAGGGTGCGCTACTTTTTCATGATAAAGTGGAAAAATATTAGGGACATAATGAAATACACATTGTACACTTTCATTTCGTGCATTTTCATTTTCGCTTCAGCCTTTGTGTGATCAAGTGTTTACAAAAATAACCCCTTGAACGGCAGGTAACACACATGACTAAGGCTAAAACCCTATTTACACGATACGATTTGTCGCATACAATTCTTACTCTGGCGTATGGAAACAAGCGCTGATGTCAGATTTTTACTCATTTGCTGATGGCGAAATTTGAAATCTGACGTTGTTTACGCGTTTACTCGTACAATAGAGTAAGAATCGTATGCGACAAATCGTATTGTGTAGATAGGCCTTAACACAACCCAAATACTTGACATGTGGTCATTAGAGCTTCCTCTCCTCCCCCCCTCCCCACCAGATTATGCTGGATCTATCCCGGCTCATAATGAGGCAAAAATAGAAATGTACTGTATGCATACATGTTGAACATGGTGACGCTGTTTTTCCTCAGGCTGTGGTCCATTGAAGCTGTTTGGGTAGTAGTTTGGTGCTCCATCTACCAAGAACAATACCAATGCTTAAAAATCTAGTGTTGTTAGGTATTACAAAACTAAACTAAACAAGCTTTAATGATGACATGTTCAAGGCTTCTGTAACGATTTTTCACGACATTTTTAGGACCGTTAAACGGCCCAAAAACTCAATCTTGAATTGAGTTTTCAAACTATCTTATCATCCAAACGTTCAGTGCAGTGGAAATGAAGTTGTTCGAGTTAAGTTCATCACGGGTAGATATTATTCTTTCAGTTTTAACCCCCCCCCCTCCCCCCACGAAAAAAAGGGGCGCCAAACCATTTCACAATATAAGAAAACTATACATTATAATTTAGTGACATTAGTATAGGAAATTACACGGTTCGAGAAGTATTAATGAAAAATCGCACGAGTGTTTGGCGAAATGTTTATAATACCGCGAGTGCGTAGCACGAGCGGTATTATAAATATTTCGCCAAACACAAGTGAGATTTTTCATTAATACTTCGAGAACAAGTGTAATTTCCTATTAATATCATTTTACTACATATTTCAATGCTGAACTTAACTGTTTTTGTGAATGAAGTGCTGTCGACGATATGTTTCGCAAACTTTCGCAATAAATACTTTCAGGTTTGCCATTTTCTCTTCAAAGAAACCTTTTCTAACACGAGTATTCATCCATCGAAAGTTTTTTAACCACCTTGTGAACATTTTTGTACAAAAAACTGCTGATTTTTTGAATATTTCAAAATAAAAATACAAAAATGTTGACAAATTTTATCACAAAAACATTTTACTACATGACGTATAGCCCGTTTCCGTGCCGATTAATTTTTAATCGGCACAATGTGCCGATTAAGGATTAATCGGCACACTTTTTAACCAATCAGAATCGAGTAAACTAAAAAAAATGATATTAATATAGTTACAAATACAACAAATATTACCCGTCTTTACTAATTTTAACGAGCGAGGCAGATACTTTAAACCAGTAGTTCACCGAAACTCCAAAAACATATCCAAAGGAAAAACCCCCCCGATGTACTGTATATAGTCTGTACTGGATGGCTAGTGTTATAGATAAGTGTCACAGGTTAGAAAGTATCATGATAATAATACTGGGTATCAGTAGAAACTACAGTACAGTACTTTTCTTCATGTGTTATACTACAGGAGGATACTGAGCTATTAACTAAAGCATACATGTAGACAGCCAGTGAGGATACCTTTTTTAATAAACTAAACTGAAATAAAATTTATTGATACTGGATAGCTCAATCTATCAGTTCCAAAACTGTCCTCCTACCTAGTCTAAAAGACTGAAAAGTTGATTTTCCTCCTGTAGTAATTGACACTGGACCAATAATCAGCAATCATCCTCACTGGACTTCTAGCAAAGACAGTTTAGAACTGATATCATGAGTCTACACTGTTCTTTGTAGAAGTAAAGATAATTGCACATTTACCTAGTGGGTCACTACACGAAGGAGTCTGAACTAAACTAACTTTATTTATACTGTAAAAACTCTAGAAACACTAACTTGGCACATTGATTGTCTGTGGTCCATCTCGTTGATAATGATTAGGAGTACATTTATATGGGCAGTTGACAGGTAATTGATGGTAGTTCAGCCCAAGACGATGAATATGCGTATCATGGTATGAGAATAGACGACCCTGAAGCATCTTGTCGGGTGAGGGTTCAATGCCAGGAACAAAGTTTGCTGGACTGAAAGCACTTTGTTCAATTTCAGCAAAGTAGTTGGATGCATTGCGGTTCAATGTCATTTTACCAACTTCAATAAGTGGGTAATCCTTGTGGGACCAAACCTAAATGTACGATAGATAAATGCAGGTTTAAGGCAATTTGGGCTGCTACAGTAATAATCTTTCTTCTAAACTCAAAACTTGAAATTGAAAACATATCAGTCACTTCATTATATTGAACTACGGTTGCCCGAGTGAGTGTAGATGGTGGAGCCAAAAGTGCATGAATGATATAATTATTTTGCTAGAAGAAGGACAGTCCATACCTTTGTCAGATCAAATGGATTCCACTTGTAGTTTTCTGCCTCTTCAAATGTCATCACTTGAATATACAATGTCCATGATGGCTGTGTATCAATAGGAGAAAAAAATCAATCACGATAGTAATTTTACTAATTGAGGAAAGCAGTTGTACCAAAACCCAAAAGTCTCAGTTCTTATTTATAAACAGGCTAATGTACAGTAACCAAATTCACTCACAAAATTCTCATTAACAATGGATTCATACAGATCTCTGTTTGCATAATCAGGATCAGCACCAGCCAGTCTGTCTGCCTCAGCTTGGAAAATGTTCTTGATTCCTTGGTCAGTCTGTAAGAGTGTAAAGTTTAAATGAAAATATATGTATTGTATAATTCAAAGCTATTCAAGGCCATCTACTTTGGAATTCATGCACTAAAAAGCTTCAAGAAAAATTGCAACCATTCATATTTTGCTGACTAGTGGTGTATGAATATGCCAGGACCCCCCTCACCACCGATGGTTCAGAATTTTTAAGGCTCCCCAGTACAAGTTTATAAATCATGAGTCTGTGTATGCGAGCACCTGTTCGACATGCTAGCATGAGAACTTTTAAACTTACAATCATATGGTTCAGCAACAGGCACTTTCATCACTAGAACTGTACAGACTACTGCACAGAACTTGATATCATTGGCAATTATGTAGAATACATTGTATTCTATGTAAGTTGTTATAATTTCAAAATCATGACAGCAGTCTTGTTCAAGGAAATACAGTACATGTAGGACTTTGCTACATACCTTGAAGTGGAACTTGCAGTAAACTGGCTCGTTCTTGGCATTGACCATTTTGAATGTGTGACTTCCATAACCATTCATGTGACGATAGCCATTAGGAACACCTCGGTCACCAAACAGGAAACAGACTTGATGTGTGGTTTCTGGACGCAAGGTAATAAAATCCCAGAACATGTTGGGATCCTAGAAACAGTGCCAAAGGAGTAATGCAAATAAATGTAATTCTACTTCCCTCTTGTTTAACACCAGAAAAAACCCCAAGACTTGCAGTAAGTTAAACCAACTACATGTAGCTTTTAAAAAAAATATTGACTGTGCCACATTAGGAAAGGATCACCACAAACAGTGTTAGGCAATTGCTATTAGGGTCTATATCACCTCCCACCCTGTCAACTTTCCCGGCAGGAAGAAACCAGAGTGCCTGGTAAGCTGCCCAGAGCTTTCAACAGGGTGTTGACTTATAACCTTTCCATATAAAGACTGGCTTCGTATTTCGTTGCTACAACATATGAGAAACTTGATACGTGGAGTATCCAGATTTTCGATACTTGATATTTCCTGACAGAATGTTCGAAACTTGAAAGTGGATGTTTACATAATAGACTTTGAGATCTAGGTATGACAGCGGTTTGACAACAGTTGGAGAATATACCACATTAACTTGAGACAAATAATTTGGCAATTGAATGATAAATGAGTAATGAATGTCTTAGTGTAATATGAAAGACATGTTTTGTATTGTTTGCTGTTTATCTCGATATATATAGAAATAGAGCAAACTGTTGCTTGTAGTCTATACGTCATTAAACATACTGACTGGACAGACACATGGTAACAATACATATATACAAGTTCATTACTTGGCAAGCATTTCACAAACACACACATTTACCATAGTATGCTTTACAATATGTACTTTGGATTACATGAATTTCCATATTTTTCCATATGCCTAATATTGTATATGAAAAATGCAAATCTCACTCAATAATCGGCCAATACTTGAAGCACTCCACAATTTCAAGTGATCTTACTCATAACGCTCGATACTGTCAAAAATTAAGCGGCTCTTGCTTGCTTGATACTCGCACAAACATGTTACTCGCTTGCATGTTACTCACACAAACGTGTCACAAACTTGCTGCGCATGTCAAGTTTTACTAGGACTGTACTGCACATGTATACCTTCAGATGTGTCACAGGATTTCGTTTTTGGGTGTGAATGAAACTTGGAAACTATAGAACAAAAACAATCATAAAATAAATTGATGCTAAGCCAGAGCCTGAAATAACAGCCGATCACCAATCAATGATTGGCAGGAAATTGTTTATGATCGGTGAGGTAGCAAAGCTGTTGATCATCTTGATCGGCAAAAATATATATCACTATTGCCTGAAAACACGCTCACTTCTACACACAAAGAACAAAAAAGAACTCATTTGCATGAAAAACTCTGTTCAGTTGATACAACAGGAAAGAACAAAACAAATTTAAATGTCCTGCACTGATGTATATTTAGTAGCATAATTTTTCTGATCAAGCAGTTTTTAATTTGATCAATAGGAAGTCAAAACAGCTGATCCTCATGACCGGGAATTTTAGGCATGTTATTTCAACCCTTGCTCCATGTTCAGATATCCCTCCTTGACAACAGTTAATTGTAATATTGTTTTTTAAGTCAAAGTACATGTAACCTGATGAGCCAGCCTACCAGTATGGGATCTCTGATGAAAAAGATAGGAGTATTGTTCCCAACACAATCCCAGTTTCCATCGTCAGTATAAAACTTCATGGCAAATCCTCTTGGGTCCCTAGCTGTGTCAGCACTTCCTGACTCACCACCTAACATTATAAAACAATGTGATCATATCCATGCAGCTGGTAATTAACACATACAATAATACCCAAGACATTAATGTCATTCACCTTTGAGATCGTAAACATAGGTTGAAAAAATACTACATACCTTGTACTAAAATAATGATGTAGCATACACATATACTTAAATACTTTCCAACAATAACCTGTCAGACAATTTGGTCATGATTCCCAGAAAAACATGGGTGGTGGGTGGCATATATAGGTTGCAAATTTTGCTTCATCGAAATTGTTTAATATTTCCCAGGTTTTCAAGACAAAATGATAAAAAGAATAATGAAACATGCCTGCAGTTTTTACGAAAATAAAACGAAGGTTACAGTTCTACTACCCATGAAGGACAGGGGGAATATCGCTCCTCATAAGTTAAAAATCAACCTACCAACAGTGGAGAATCGAACAAGACATGGAGTCTCTTTGCCAATTTCTGCAAAGATACTGGCCTTGCAGTATTTTGTGATGTCATGTGTGACCTTAAAAGTCCCAAATGCTCCCCCGCCTTTGGCGTGAACAACACGTTCGGGAATCCTTTCACGATCAAAGTGAGTCATTGTGTCAAGGAAGAAGGTATCCTGGAGCAGAACTGGACCACGGTCACCCACCGTTTTTGTTGCAGTACATGTTTCCACAGGGCATCCAAAACCTGTTGTGGCACTAGTTGGGTTCTAATAAAAAAAATTGACAAAATAAATATTATTAACTATAATTGAATTCTGACTAAGTAAACATCAATTACACTTGCTATTGTCAGCTTTAATATCCATCTACAGTAGTCAGATCATTGTACCAGAATTGCAAAGGCGTCGTTTGATTCAGAGGATGAATTTTCCTCAACTGTTCCAGGGTTTGAATTTCAACATGTATAAGATATCCATTTGAATTAATTATGATACATCAACCCTTCAAAACTTATTCAACAAATGAGTGTGCCACAAAAATATAGTTGATTTACATCTAACTGCTCTTTTTTTTGTAATTTCGTGTGAACAAGCCTTCCAAGGGTTAAAAAAAGTCCAAAGTTTTCCAGGACTTTTTCATCCTTCGTCTAAGAGTTTTCAAAGGGTATTTGAACCTGACTTGACAAAATGCCTGGATATACCTGACAAAATGCTGCACACACTACAAAACAATTTCATTTAGGGTAGTGTTAAATAGTTTAGGCACGATTCTATACCCACAGTTTTTCACGGTTTTCCAGGAATAAATTTACAATTTAAGGATTTTCCAGGGCTAAAATAAAGAATTTTCAGGATTTCCAGGGGGCATATGATCCATGCCACACCCACTATTATTATTATTTCTCTTCCTCACTCCACCCTGAATGAGAGAAATTTCCTCTGTGGGTGGAGCATGGGAAGGGAAGGTTACATAACTTTTCAATACAGCAGTATTTGAGAGATTATACTTTGTAAAGGCAAAAAATAATTAGGGGCAAATTATTTTAACATGGTAATTTTTACCTCTGCAAGATAAGCTGAAGTACTAATGCATTTTCCCCCACAAGAGTGACTGTTACAAGGCCTTCAATATGACCTGCCTATCACAATCCCCCTAAGGGCATTGAGCCATGAAGACACATGACTTCGAAGCAGAGAATCAGATTTAACACAGACAGCTTGTCCTAACATGTTTTAGAATATTATTTAAAATTAATGAGAATAATTATATGTCACCTTTTGACTAATGCTAATTTGATGTATTTAATTCTTCACTAAAGTTATGTAACTACTATGCAACTCATACAAAAGCACATCATCCAGACTGCATTCTATGCACTCAACGCCGAAGATCTTCAGCGTGGTTAAGCAAAACACAATGGCAAATATAGTAAATATTGGCGTATCTTCGGCGTGGAATTTATATGGATGCACCCTGGCAAATCATTATACAAAAGATCTTATATTATACATATAAGATATTATACAAATATAATCCAACCTTCCCCACAAGTATATAACATTAGAATTACTCTAAATAAACAATTTCAATATCAATGCGATATTTCATCTAAAACTTAGCAATCATCAACATTTTACTAAATTGCGTAATAATTCAAGCAATTAGTTGCGTGATATCTATCAAAAAATTCCAAACCACACGTCTGTACACCTACGCTAAAAAATCATTTCGAAAACACTCTCTTCACATTTGAAAGGTTTCTCTGTACAATTTAGCTGCTAAACAGTACGTAAACAATATATAAATCAACCTAAATTAGCACTTTTCCTGCAGACATACGAGATACAAGTGGCGATTCCGAACAGATGAACTAGCAACCCACACTATGACAAAGCTAGCATGTACCAGCGCACAAAAGCGATCTAAAATAAAAGTAAAGCACATTGGAACGTACCGGGTTCAATTTAGCGAACTGTTCAAGTTGGTCAGCTCCTCTGATCGGCATTTTGAAAGCTTTTACAAACAAACGTGCAACACCTTCGCGAAGCAAACACAAAACAACTTGATATTTTATCCTCTCGAATGATAAAGTAGGCCGGACTCTTGACGTTTAAATAATTATTTACTTAAGCTTCCACATAATATTTCCAATTTTCGCCCTCAATAAATGCCTACCATACGAATATGGGTATTTTTGTTGTAAATCAGGCCTCAGTTATTGGGAAAGTTTATGTGTGTGAAGAGGAACATGACATGAACTTAAACGATATTTCATATTCAGTAACCTCTGTGTAGTTCACTGACTGAAAGTCCATTAGAAGAAAAACTATTGTTATTGTACAATATGTATTGTATATTTTCACACTTGCTTTGAGCATGTCTGAGCAAAGAATGTTGCAAGATATTAGCAGAAACTTAAAATGTACTGAAATATATAACATTGCTTTGTGCTAGATACTACGTTGTACAAAATTGCGGAAAAATAAAAATCTTGAAATACACTCCCTCTCAATAGTTTTGCAACAGTTGTATGTATATCTTATAGTAAATTCAATATAAATCACAAAATTAGAATTTTTGTGAATTTTCCTTAACGTGGAAGCAGCAAACGTCACGCCGGAAAAAAGTCAAATACACATTATGCTAATCAGCGTCAATGACGCGCTTCATATGGCGGTAGCGATGGTTTCCGTTTAATAAAAGCACTTCTAAAATTGCCAACACTGCGGCAGTGAAAACGTGATTGTGACCAGCACTGCGGCAGTGAAAACGTGATTGTGACCATCCAGGACCACGAAGTCCAGAATAAGTTGGTATTATCATCTTGTATGGACACCCAACTCACAATATTACCACATTAGAAAATAAAACCAAAACTAAACTAAAGTTATTAATCGCTCTATCTTCCTAGAGGTTAAAAAAGGACTATTTTTTATTTGGAAAGCTCTGTCAGTCCACGAAAGATTATCACTTATTATCGGTCCAGCGTAACTACAGAAGGGAACCTAAGCCTTTTTGTACATGCACAAGATATAGTTTGTTATCCTAAAGTGCTGTCTCATCAGGACTGTTTTTTTTTATTCAGTGCTTCACTTCAAAAGGTAATACTTGCAAAATATTAGACCAACAGGAAACTGAACTCCATATATGTTTAAGTACGGACAGTAGGAACTCAAAACTAATCACCTTGAACGCCACCTACGTATGGCAAAAAAAAAACTCATGCCAAAAAGTTAAAACAACTGGCAAAAGCTCCAAACAATCTTCTATGTCAAATTGTGATAAAAATTATGTTTGTAATGGCTTGCATAGCAAAACACGTACTAAGAGGGGGTTGGGGATGCGATACCCCCCTTACTCTAGTCAACAGCGTGGGTTAGAACTACGGTTGGGCGATATTTAAAAAATTAACTCACGATTATTGTCATGGAAAATATCGCGATAATCGATAATATCGCGATTAATGAAAGAAATGACCATTGTTTTCAAGTGCAATTAATATCAAAGCACGTACAATATAAACTTGTATATAATCTTATATTAAAGACATATCAACAACAGATTAAAGTAATATGAAGGCCTTTCCTTCTCTAATATTTACTGTTCATAACTGTTGTAATATAATGTGTACTGTTCAATTTTATTCTATGTTTTGTGGAAGGAAAACTAAATTATGAACATGCAGTACAACTAGTACAAAAAGCAATTACAATTTGCCTTGTTAATACACTTTTTGACAGTATATTTGTTGCTGAAGTGCAAAGATGCTTTCTACTTTTTTAGGATTCTGCAAGTTATACACATATTTCCAAGCAATATCACGATATTCATCGAACATGACGATAATTTCGATAAATCGTCACTCAAGTTTTTAGCTTCGATAGGATAACCGCGATTGGAAATATCACGATTAATCAAAATATCGAAATATCGCCCAACCCTAGTTAGAACAAAGTTTATGCCGGCAAAAATGAAACTTGTCGGTAAATAAAGCGAAAACAGTATGGATATCGGAAACGGTATCCGGAATGAATGATCTGGTAGGGGTGCTCTGCCAGCTCCAATGACTATTTCGTCATGATTTGTGTTAGTCTTAGTCATGTGTGTCATTTTGAAGGCAAAATACAGGAGTATTAAATTTTAGCATGATTAATGCATGATCTCTCATACTTTTTACAGTGCCTTTTTGATGAGATATTTCAGTGCTTTTGCCATTTGTCAGTCAGTTACGTCAGTTGTCTTTGTCTTGAATTAATGCACAAAACTATTGAAATATCGACACGGAAAGTACAGATTAAGGACAAATATAATCATGCTATTAATTTTCCAAATCGTCTCTCAATGAAACAACAATAGTCAATTGAAATCATCAATCAAAAAAGAAATGTGTGTGTTTTATATCATAAAAATGTTTACATAAGCAAGGGAGAACTCTAGAAAAATTTTTAATTTGCCGAAGTATGCGACGCCGTTCCCATCACATCATCCGTGCGTGTGCATATAATTACGCCCAGTATGACGCAAATTATATAACTAAATCTCATTATTATTTATATTAAGTAATATTTAATACAACAGCACGAGTGCTTTATCAGGTATAAAGACGCCTGAGACCGGTTGTATAAAAAAGTGATTAAAGTTAACTATGATTAGTGGAAATGTGAACCAATCACAACAACATATTTTGTCCTTGATCACTATTTAACTACAAAACAGTGATTAAAAAAGTGATTAAGAGTTTTCTACCACCGGCCCCATGCAGATACAGCTGAGTTTTACACCTGATAAAGCAAGGCAGCCAGTACTTCAAATGGCTTAATTAAAAAAAAAAAGATCCATCTTATACCCATCTTGCATGTGATCTTGTTCAAGCAGAGAAAATGAAGGCAAAAATTTTGTGTAAGTCATCAAACTTAAAGACTTAAAGGCTCCTTCCTGGCCATGATTTCCTTTGTGTTTTCCCAACAACTTATGATTTTTTAAAGCAATTTAATTGGTACTTACATATCTACAATGTAGAATCAGTCATCTTCACCCGATCTTTCTCGTATAACCAGCCATGGTAAAGGTTTAATTTATGATCATCTGGCAAAACATCTTTGTATTCTCCCAAACAGAATATTCTAAACGAGTCATTGCCATATTTTCCAATACCGTACAGTTCGCAAGGGGAATGCCAGCTCTTGGTTAGGTATTCTTTTGAAAAGCGAATTAGGATCTGTGCACGCTTACGGAACAAGCCCAAAGGTTGAATTATACCTAAGAAGAAATATAAAGAACAGTTTACAACAGATAGAGCTATCCAGTATACATAAAACGTTAGTTTAGGTTTCCTCTTGTACTGTAAGGATCATCTCTTATTGATCCAGTGTTACTACAGGTCCTGTAGTAACACTAGATCAATAAGAGATGATCTTTACTGGACCTCTTGAAGAACAGTTTAGAACTCATAGAGCTCTCCATCCAGTATAAAGTGCCTATGAAACAAAATTTTCTCCACCTATTTTAAGATTATGTTGGGAAGATCACTTAAAATGACAATATAACTTCTTTGCTAGAATTTTTTCAACTGTCTTACTTGTCGAGATATTCAATTTTATTTGATATGATAAATTAACAGGGACGTCATTATTATTACCCCTCGTCATAAATTAACCAGCATGTCTTCGTAGCTTAAATTCGTAGCTTAACTTATCAAGAACAGTCCAGGACTGATAGAGCTACCTACTCAGTATAAAGCTAATGTGCACATAGTGTACACATGAGGTTGTTTCGTAGCGCTTTTACAACAGTCAAAATGAAAACGATATGAACTACAAAAATTCTCATCACATTGTAGTAAATTAGACAAATATAAGATTGTTGAAATCGACAAAAAGTATAACTCCAGTGACGTATGAATAATAAACTCCTTTAAATGTTAAACCTTTACAAAAAACCCTGCCATTCTATCAAAATAAAGTGATATTAATTCTAATGTCTCTCGCTCACGCCAATGTTCGTATTCTCGTCCTGTTGTATTTTCCTTCCCTCGTGCTCCCTTGATTGACAGTTTGTTCATTTCAATCCAAAATATACATTCATTATTAACATGCATGCCGAGGACAACATGAAGTTTTCGGTATTTGTCCTTAGACGAGGTTTATGCTAGTTTTCATTAAATCATGTCATCAAGTCGGGCATTTTTTGAAATAATTACGAATAAAACGCTCGGAAACGACAGTGCAGTAGACTTAGTTGCGTTCAGAATTCATTTTGTGGTAGCAACGGATTAATAAGAGATTATCCTTATACTGGACCTCTAAAAGGAACAGTTTAGGAGCGTATATAAATATAGTTCAGTGTTATAGTTTAATTTAGCTTTCTCCTGTAGTAACACTGGATATACAAGAGATGGACCTTACTGAACCTCTAGGAAGGACTTATAAAGCAATCCATAAGTAAAGCATACTGTACCTTCAATTGCTTTTGCATCAGCCCAAGATGTCACATCAGCATTAGGAAATTGCTCGAAAAACATCCACATGACAGGAATAGCATTCCTTCCACCTGTTTTGTTAAGAAAAATTGTGGCAACCAGCAACTTCCATGGATCTGCATAGAGTTGCTCTTGAATCAAGTTAAAGGGAGACTTTGGAGGCACGTACTTCAGACGGTAGAATTTCTGTAAACCCGGGGGCAAACTTTCAAAATGTTTCGGCATGTTGTCTTCAGACGTCATCCTTACCATTCGCCTTTCTGGAGGTGGTAAGGGGAACGTGTCCGTTAGGAGTTCATTTTGGTTGGACATGGAGCTTGTGGAAGGCTCAGAGGACACTTCAACGAAGTCACTAAATGGTTTGGGGGAAAAAGAATTCTGCATTCCAGGGGATTGAGTTTCAGGCTCTTCCACAATCTTTTCTTGTGACGGTAAGCAAACTGTTCTGGTTTGTGAAGTTTGATAGATCAACTTCTGTTTACTGCAATCGCTTATCTTTGATGGTATAGGGGACCAGTTATTATTTTGGAAGTAAGGACTTGTTTGAATTTTAGTTGGTTGTGAAATACCAAGACCAACTTCTTCTTCAGATACTACTTGCTTAGCTGTTTCCTTTCCATGCAATAAACTTCCTTCGTTCTGCAAAGATAATTAAAGCCTTAAAATTAACCTAGATCGACACGAATATTTTCGTTAATTACACATCACAAGTACCCAAGTAATCGACATGAACAAAAGACTTCATACTTCAAGTCGCCTCACGAGGTTGAGAGCCGTTTCAAAATTGTCTACTTTTTTCATACAACCTGTAGATAGCTCCAGTATACATTAACGCTATTCGTAACTCACCTTTCCTTCAACACAACTGCCAGATAGTCCACCATCGATTGGAACATGAGAATTCTTGGCTTGATCTTCAACGAAGTACACAGAATGAGTCCTCGTTTGACATTCCTTGCGCTCTTCTAACTTTGTAAACTGTTTCTCAGCCACATCTCTACCAGCTCTGAAGCAAAACAACTCCAGGGGAATATCCAAGTCGTTTCTCTTCAAGTATCTTGAAATTTCTCGTCGTGAACGGTGTCGTTTCCCATCAGGGTTTACGAAGTAGACATCAAATTTTCCCGCCGTTTTTCCGGACTTTCTCTGACATACAATACGTTCCCATCCAGGCACAGGACAGTCAGATGTAGTTACATTCAGCTGTTGGTTCATGGTTTCGTTTCTAGAAAATGATGAATATCGTTCATATGATGATGATTCGATGGGAACCTTAGTCGCACCATTAAAATTAACTTGGATGATTTGGTACGGTCCATCTGCCTTCATGGTGATTTGTTTCTGAACTAACTACAATTACAAAATACTTTGATACAGTAGGTCTTATATACCCACATTAGCATTAGAACGGGGTATATAATATACTGTATATTTGTAAGGTGAACAAAAAAAATTATTGCAAAATATCACACAACACAACACGAAGCAGAATTGGATTGATTTTTTTTAATTATTTGTAATTTTGATAAATTATAACTTAATAATTACATTAGAGAACTGAGGTCCTACACGCGTAAAACATATAACTCAGAGTTTTTAGGACAACTTCGTAACAAGTCAAAATATTTACAGTCAAGCTTGTTACAAATCATCAACAAGTTGTTCCCAACTTGTTGACAACTTAAGACAAGCAGTGCACACACAACTTGTTGGCACACGTGTCACAAGGTCTGAGATTTTTTACGTGTGTGCTCAAAGAGAGAGAGAGCTATTTGCGGTCGAAAAGCATTGGCATTTAATGCCTTTTGTGACGACTTACTGATAACTGAATCATGATTTGTGAAGGTCTCTTATGTGACTTTGATCATCTCAAGGAACCGGTAGTTCAAAGCTGGGTCAGCGCTAAATCTGGGTTAAAGTTCAACACACGGTTTTAGTATTTCTAAACGTTTGTTTGTTTTAAAACTTCATATACCAAAACTACTATTGATCCAGACATGATTTGTGCAAAAATATTCCCAAACTTACAAACAAACTGCCTTGAAATCACTTTCAAACTTTACGCTAACCCTAGGTGAAGCTAATCGCTTTTTGAACAACCCACACTCTTGTGTTTATTGGACAGAGCTCATGCAGTGATTCGAGTATATGTACAATTGCATTCGAATATGCCTAAATCATAACAAATTTTTATCTAAGGTGTCGTCTCTCTTTCAATGTTTTTCCAACTAAAAACACAATCTTGTGTGTCATAATTCTTCGTTTTCCAATTTCTTTAGAAGATCTTCCATTATGCCAAATCCCTAAATGAAATCAAGGACTTTTACTTGATTTGCTAATTTAAAGTTGCATTTAGGCTGATCATGCGAAGAGATATCTGAATGGAACAACGGTACTTCCACACTGCCGGGATGTTTCTGTATGGCCTTTGTATTCACTATAGTCCATTTACCGACAATTCCACGGAAATCATGAAATTCTTATTTATGGAGTTAGAACCAGTCTGCACTTACTCTATCCTTCCCACCAACTCTTAACCTGGTACTCAAATTATGTTTCACTCACAATATGATTCTATCCCCAACACTAATACTAAATCTTAACACCTAACTCCAACACCTACTACAGTATTACCCTCAGTTAATAAATCTTAACCCTACCAACCCTCATCTCAATCACCCATCAACCACACCCCTAATAACAGTGCCACCCCTCCACAACCCACCGCCAGCAAACATCTTCTTCTAGCAAGGCAATTCCAATGTCCCTATACCTTATGCGCACCACTGGACAACACAGTTGCGGCACATGTCTCGGCAAAGGAATTAAACCATCCAACTCCACTCACTGTTATAATTCCTTCTTGTTCAAACACAGTCCTACAATGAGAAAACCATTTTATGTTAGTTGATCAATTAAATGTAGATACCGGCATTGTCATCTGGATTGATTTACACAGCCAAAAATGAACAACCTGTCCATGGTTGTTGAGAACAGGATTGAACAAGACAATATTGTTCCGGCTCAATAACTTGTTCAGTATTGTTGACAACATTGAACAATATTGCCAGCAAAACATTGTTCAATTCTGTTTTCACCAGGCTAAAACAGGTTGTTCTGTGTAATAGACGGACTATATGGACGCAAGTTCGCTATCCAAACTAATGCACAGAATCATGATTTTTTTACCACTAGACAATTTGCATGTTAGACGAAATTTTCTTCTTATTATGTTTGTGGTGTTATTCTGAGTCTATATCGACACCGAACAAGCTGAAAAATTGAACCTGTGACAGAGTGACCTCTGAAAGCCACTGGACTGTCATTTCTCTGCTAAGCTATGCAGTCAGGTCAGTGGAAGCATATTACAATACTTTAAAATCACGACTTTTACAGTGTCTTTGTGCTTAAAATTACTTTTAAGATCAGTTGAGTTGGCAGAGAATTGGGCTGGTATTCCAAAGGTGGTTGAATACTCACTGCGGTCAGGCATATTCATCAGCTTGCCTGGCGGATGTATAAACTCTGAGTTACACCACAAACTTTACAACAAAATTACCATTCGTTATCTTTATCTGAGACTTTGTAAACACTTCGTTCCTCTAACGTTGCTAGTTCTGTGAAGGAAACATTTCTAGTGTACATTGTCATCTTTTTATCTTTTTTATTGAACCATATTTCCTCCTCAAAATAAATGGCTGGCCCACTAAAAAACTAATGGAAAAACCCAGAGTTAACCTACACAAATCGATGTCATATCGCATACGCAGCCACAAATGCACAAGTTATACGGTAGGTTTGTTGCAGCCGTGTTCCCATGCAGTCATCAAGCTGATATCAGGATGTGTTCACTGACATATTGCTTGTTTCAGCTTGATTATAACTAGTCTGCTTCACCAAGTTGTCAACATGCTTGAAGCAAACTGATTGTCAAAAGTTTTTATCGACAAGCTTGATTCAGCAAGTTTACAATACAAATAACAACTGATAAGGATACAGAAGACACAAACCATTTGCAAGGACCAGGGAATGATATTGGCACATTTCCCTTTTCTTTTCATATAATCTACCTGGTTCTCTACATCTGAAAATAAAACGAAATTAAACTTGCAAGCCTAGCAAAAATAATGTATAGTATATTGGAATAGCTAGATTACTGACACAGAGAATAGTCATTAAAAAAAAATTAACCCACGTCACCGAATGGACCTTCCATGATGGAAAAAAACCAAGCTTGGGCCAGTGAAGTCACAGTTGTGAGAGTTTGATAGAGTTCACTTGTCGTCGTCTAACTTTTTCCACTCTTATGTTATGCGGGTAAAATTTTGAAAGTTTGCAAATTCTCATGGCCAAATCAGTCTTCAATAATTTGAAAAAATCTCCAGGATCGCCTATTTGTCACTGAACAGCACCATTTTCTGAGGTATCTGTGTTTATTCAGACTGCGTATTGCATTGAAATCATATGAAGCTTAGCACAATGCACACGTCACTGCATGAATCTTCTTTGATTAAAAAACTAAGTTTAGTGATAAAGAGAGTTTGTTAGAATTCTCCTGTGGTTCTAATGATTTAATAATTAAATAATGATTTAATAACAGCGACTAAATTATCATATATAGCAATATAGTGTCAGGAACTCACCACAGTGTCCCCAATTACGGCGCGTCCTTAATAATTACACCTAATTGCGCTAATATTAATATCAAAAATATGACAAAACATGACAGGTACCAGATAATATACAACTAACAACAACTTAAATCGCCCTTCTACATTTTTACACATATGGAGTTCCATGTACGCGGATCGTCACAATTGGATAGCGCGTGTTCGTAATATGTCTTAAGTTTTGATTTCAATGTACAGTATAGATTCCAATATCTTTGCGACGAACATTACAGCTTAAAATGTCGCATGTTTTACAGGCTTTAATAAAATAAAAAGTTTGAAAGGTCCCAATACTGGCAAACGGTATTGAAAATTTAATTAGTAAATAAATAAATAAATAAATAAATAAATCGTTTATTGAATCCAAACTTGCAGCAATCGCTGAATTACAATGGATATTTTACAAAGGCCTAAAATTACAAGTAGACTTATATAAAACTATACAAATAATTTGATGTAAGATTAAATTAGTATTGGCTTGCACTAGCAATCATAAAAGTGTTTTTAAAACGGTTCGTTTTGCACTTTGGCAATCTAAAAAAGCGTTTATTCCTTAAATTATATTGGTATTCAACGTTAATAGGTGGCAGGAGCGAGTGTAGCTTGTGGTTCGGATCCTCAACAATGTTGTTACAAGTTTTTCTGCACAATATATCCCGTCTTTTGTGCAAGTTCTGTAGTCCAGATTTCACTAGAGCTTCTTGATAAGATAGGTTTGGGTAAATTATCTTTAATGCGCATCGCTGGATCCTCTCGATGTCGTTACTCAGATAAGATGGCAAACTGTAATGAAATACGGGGGAGGCATATTCTAAAATAGGGTGGACACAAGTACAAAAGAACAGAATCATTTCCTTTTCGGAAACTCTTGCACGTTTCAATTGCCGTAGAAAGTACAATCGTTTGGATGATTTCTTCAAAACTGAATCGACGTGGTCATTCCATTTAAGGTCACTACGGATAATTAATCCCAATATTTTGGCAGAAATTTCGATTTCGATTTCCTTATTATTTATTACCAAGGGTAAAATATCCGATCTTTCAAGCTTAGCGAAGCACACGCGCATTTCTTTGCATTTATTCTCATTTAGGGTGAATTTAAGGTTGATTGACTGATCTTGTATCTTGTTGGTTGCTAACTGCATCTTACTGGTATCTCCTTTGGGAACTTCTTCTGTAATTGTGGCATCTACAAATTTCCAAAGATCAACTCCATTGGCATTAAGATTATTAATCACCAGGATATACAGCCAGGGCCCGAGTTTCGATCCCTGAGGTACTCCCCTGCTGGAACAGCAGCCCATTCGGAATAGCAATCTGACGCTAACTTGACTCTTTGCTGACGATTGGTCAGGAAGTCTGAGACCCAATTTATAATTTCAGGTGGAATATCAAGAGTGTGGAGTTTAGTAACAAGAATATGGTGATCGATGGGATCGAACGCCTTCTTGTAATCAAACATGACAACTCTGACTAGAGCACCGCTGCCATCGGTTGCCTTTGCAGGATTGCGAACTAGACCAATAAGGGTTTGGGTGGTCGAAGACTGGTATTACACCATAATGACGAGAATCGGCTATTTGAAGAATTGCAGGCTTAATAAAACGGTCCACAACAAATTCTACGGCCAGTTTAGAAATGACTGGGGTCAGCGAGATTGGTCTCAGGTGTTTACTGATATCTTGCACTGGTTTCTGCTTCGGGATGGGGGATACGTCAGCCATCTTCCAAGACGAAGGTAGTTTGTTCTCATAATAGGAGGAGCTGAGAATTTCAGATATCGGTTCGGCGAGGGCACAGGCATTTTCTTTCAGGAGCCAACCAAGGATAGAGTCAGGCCCAGGTGCTTTCGACGACTTTAAACTGACTAATTTCGTGAAAACTTGGGACTCAGTTATGACAAGAGCAGATGACATACTTTCGGAATTACAAGTAGTTATCGGCAGGGGCGTTAGATTCCCTACTTGAGGCTATCAAATGACTGAAGGTACTTGCATTACTGACCCGATTCATACCACACAAGGCTTTGATTGATTTCCACCACTGTTTGGGATGAGATGATTTAAGTTGCTTCACTTTTGACTCGTAAAACTTGGAACGGCATTTTTTACGTTCTCGATTGACGTCTTGGCTACTGGTTATTCCAGAAACTGTCATTATTGGTCGAGCACTGTCATCTATATATGTGTATCTACTGACTATTTTGAAGAGTACAAATATATTCGAGGCAATAGGATAAGGGAAGTACGCTAAGTTAAAGTGGTCTTGATGTATATGGAACATTGTCCTTGTTTGTACATTCTCCATACTTTCGATTAATTGAATAGTTTGAGGAGACCATACTTGAGATGCATATTCAAAGTTGTTGCGACCCAGTAGAAAGTAATGGTAACTCTGTTGATCCATTGCTGATCGTCTCATAAACCCAAGCATTTGATTAGCTTTACATCTCAAATATTTACTTGACTGATCCAAGTCAGCTTGGAATTTAGAAAAACGCCTAGATCTATATCAGTCTTAGACAAAGTCACTTGTTTACCGTCAAGGCTATAAGAAGAAAATAGCAGGGGTTGATCTCCTTGTGATAGAGAGCACTTTACACTTAGTCTGTTTCTGACCAAGTTTGTAGCCTTCGTATATCTTCTTCTAATCACGGCTTTGTACCGACCCCAGTGGAGGAGGATAAGTGGCTAGGTAAATCGTTAATGTAAACAGATAAAAGAAAGGGACTCAGTAATGATCCTTGATGTAATGGGCAAGGATTCTGATGTAGCTCCATGAACTGTTACCTGTTGCAAGCGACCACATAAATAACTTTCAATCCAGAGAAAAACCAACCCAGAGAAACAAACTTCCCGCAATTTTTGCAACATCTTGGAGTGGTCAACTGTATCGAACGCTTTCGCAATGTCCATAAAAACTAACTTTAACAGTGTGTAATTTTTGTCTAGATCTTTTACTCATTGACAATTCTGTGATCAGAACAAGTTCTGCTGTACATTTAACTGCAGAGCAACCAAGCTCGCGCCCGCACGACACGGATGTCACGTCACAAATGCATAACATTTTCCCACTCTCTTAGGTATTAATTTGCTTGAAACAAATGAGCGAATCAGTCTTTGATGACAAAAAAACTTAGTTTCTAGCACTGAAGACATTGGTACTGACTTTCAAACAATCTGAAACAAGAACGTACAAAGAAATTTTAGACTCTTTGAACCTGGAGCAACTTGTGGCCAAACCAACTCGCACTACCCATTACTCAGCAACATTAATTGACCATATCATAACAAACATGAAACAACAAATAACACATACCGATGCAACATTTGAGCCAACAGATAACTTGTGGTCATTGATCAACACTTCACCAGGCGATCCTGAATGTGCATTCCATTTTCGAGAACTTCAGCTACCGAGAAGTCTTGGTCGCTTTTGTCGCGATTGCACGTATCTGCACTATCCCTAAATGCGATTCGATATGATCCCATAAAGCCTTGCGCCCTGTGTGTATCCGGCTTCAAACTCTGTCTGAAATATTCGAGCGTCTTGTTCTTCGACAAATAACTGAGTACGTCACCAATACAACCACTGGAGTGCTTAAAGGATCAGTCAGTGCCTATCGCAGGGTCTCAACACTACACTGTTGTGTAAAAAATGCGCGATGATATTCAACGTGCTATGCAAAGGGGTGAAGTAACTATCGCTGTACTTGCGGACTTCTTAAAGCGCTCGATACTGTGCGCACCCTACAGTTTTAAGTTAACTTCCCAGCCTGAGTTTCTTCAAGCACTATCTTAGGTGGGTCGCCAGATACTTTACGGGAAGACAGCAGTTTGTCCAGTTAGATGATGTGATGTCTAATACAACAAAATTGAATGTATCATTACTCAAGACTTGGGTACCCGTATTGTTCAATCTACATAATATATGTCAATGATCTTTCTGAAACCTTTGACCCTACAATAACTCCCATCAGTATGCCGACGACACCTTTACCCTCGTACAAACCAGCTGACATCACATCATGTCTACAAAACCTACAATCCAATCTCGATAAACTCTCTGGCTGGTCAAAGTAGAAATAACCTTGTCCTCAAACCGAAGAAAACAAAAGTTATGCTTTACTCTACCACACAACATTCTCGTACCCATCAGCTCGATGACCTTTCAATCCAACAGTGTGGAACTGAAAAGAATTAAGAACGCTGCTTCTAGGGACTTTCATGAAACAAAACTTGAAGCGTTTCTGGTTCCATTCCAATGTATTTGTTAAAACGACTACAAATAATGCAATTAACGGTCGCTGGTTTTGTCTTGGGGCGTTATGCCATTTTATCGGATGTTATTTCAATTGGCTGCCTATTGTGGAGCGTAGGGACTACCACCTCACCAAACTTGTATTTAAAGCCATACACTTCTGTAACTGGCCATCTTACTTAAAACTGGAAGAGCGTAAAAGACTTAAGATCGTCAACAGCCTGTCGCCTAGTAGTTCCTAGAGACTGAAACCTTCCAAGATCAAGCTCTTGGGTTTTTTAAAAACTTACCAGAAAAAATTAGGAACTGCAATCATGATTACAGTGAATACTGTGAGACTGCCTTGCATATTTTAAACTCTTGGTTAAAGACAGAATAAATAATGTGACGTGCAGTGTTGTGTAGTAGTTGTGTTGTAAAATATTGTTTCTGTGTTTTGGGAAGTACCACATTGCTGATATTGCACCTTGATATTGAATTTATTTTGTTCTTATTTCCTGTGTGGTATATTTCAAAATGAAAATAAGTGAATGTCATATGATGTTATACAACTAAATAGTAATTGTACCATATGACAAATAACATAGCATATATGTCATATAATGCACATAGTAATTGCAATACATTACATACTAAATAGTATGTAACTAACATGCTAAATACAATGTCAACAATATTAAACATAATTTGTTATTCATTTGTAGCATACAATAGCCACAAAGTGGAAATGCTACTAAATCATTATTATTATTATTACCCTATATGCTTACTTTCTAGAGTATCTGAGATGGTATCTGATAATAATAATAATAATAATAGTAATAATGATAATATTTTGCAAACTTCTAATACTTCAAAATCATTTCAAACTTTACACAAATACATCCTGTGTCGTGAATAACCAAGTTATCTATTTTATGTTTTAAACAGAATTTAACAATAGCACTTATGTGGGTTTTCCCTAATGTAGACTTGCTACAAGTCGACTCTTAAAGGCCCTATAATAAAACACACACGAACGCAGTGCGCGAACACACACGAACGCAGCGCGCGAGCTTGAGCGACTGAGCGCAGCGAGGGAGTGCGCAAAGAGTCGACTTGTCCAACTTGTACGATTTTTATTTACGTTTTCCCGCAGAATCTGTCATAATCTTCGTTAAGAATTAAAAGGGGGCGGAGTTGTTGGCGCCGAAACAAACACATCTCTGTTAGAGAAATACGCCTCGACAGCATTTTGTTGATACTCTTTTAGTTCAGAGTAGCCAAGAAATTGCTTTGCTTTATTTATTTATCGCTTCTAGAATCCACGCCATCCTTCGCTGTTGGACATGTAAACGTAACATGTATAATATTTCATGATACAGTGAAATCGACAGTTTGATTGACATGTTTATTCTACGCCGCAACTGATTCAGCGAAAAGATAATTAAATTCACTGACCCAATTTTGGGTCGGCAAAAATGGCGCGAAACAAGTTGGACAAGTCGACTCTTCGCGCGCTCCCTCGCTGCCCTCGGTCGCTCAAGCTCGCGCGCTGCGTTCGTGCGTGTTTTATTATAGGGTCTTTACGAGTCGACTTGTAGCAAGTCTATCCCTAATGCTATGGTCCTCACCACCAAGTCTCACTTTGATGTGAGGAAATTTATTTGTCACTATGAGGCTTGGTGGTGAGCTCAATAGCCTTAGGGAATAGGGAAAACCTGCATAAGTGCTATTAGTTCTTTGCAAGTTTGCACAGCCAATATAAATGTCAGCACAATTTTATGGAAACACCAGGCACGTAAATTATTATTACGAATATATGATTGATGATATTCCGATATATCAAATTTACATGGTTCACTCAAAATTATACTGACCAGGTTTTATGATGCACAAGTCATTAAAACTCCTGACCCCCATTTTGGGGAAAACTGGGGCATTGACTTTGTATGTGTGTAAAGTTGCTTTCCACAAGAATGAATTTTCCATGCAGAGTGAAATTTTCTATTGTGTTTTCTCATCATTTTGACTTGATTGAACATAAGACAAAGAATATTTCACTCTGCATAAAGAATTTCCTCTAGAGGAAACATTAATGTGTGCAGCAAATCTTAGGTTAGAATAAATAATAAATAAATTGCTTGCAGTACCTTTTTTCTCTTCTACAATCCATACTTCCTCAACATTTTTGTCATAACCAGATGTATACTATAATATGTTAAAACCAATTAATTGTGTTTGATGTTTGTAGCCTAAATACTACTTACCAGAAAAGCTGAAGGGTATGTCTGACCATGATTGCCACCTGGGGGGGGGGGGGGGCATTCTATGTAAACTAAACACCAGAGATATGTCAATATTTACTATATTTACTATTGTAATTTGCAAAGTCAACTCCAAATATCTCCAGCATGGAGTCAATGGAAAGCAGTCTGGCATGGTGGGCAAGCTGCAAATTGCCAGTAAATAATGCCTTTGTACATAAAAATCGTGATTAATTGCTATTATATAGCTGTATTGATCGAACCTCTTCAATTCGAATAAATCTCGTTCAATTTCAATTTGAATTTCAATGATTTTAAATTTCATATTCTTGATATACTTAAATATCGCTAAATTCATTTATAGGACATTTTAAAAATCGAAATCAAAACTTTATAACACGACTCACCTTTTTAAAATAGGCTCGTGTCACCAGCTCAAAAGGATATTTAAAAACATGAGTAAAGTTTAAGATTTTCACCATTTCCAGGTCATAACAGAGAAGAAATAAAATCAAAATTTGATAAAATTGAAACCACGTTTTTCAATTAAATATCCCAAATTTAAATCCGCTAAAATTCCATCGTTCACAATAACAAAGATGGCGGCAAAGGCCATGCTTGGGTTCACACGTTCATAAAATCGCAGTCGAGATTAGTGAAATGTAGATTATTTAACAAACAATTTTGTACTATGCGTGTTTTGGAAGACGAGCGCTTTACAGTTGCTAAACATAAGGACTTTAGTTCAGTTGCTCAAAGTAGTAAAATATTAAATATACCACAATTTTCGCATCAGGTAAATAAAAAAGATCACTCCTTCGATTTGTAGCGTTACTGAAACGTTGTTGACAGCAAGCAAGGCTCTAGACATTAGTTCATTTACTGTAAAAATATTTTCTTTGTCGAAAAATGAAATGTATTCCTGAGTGATGGAATTAACAGACGGACTGGTGCTGGCCATAACAATAGCTGGCACAAGAACAAAAAATCCACAAAAAATAATTTCAATTTTAAAATTCTTCTAATTTCGCACAAAAATATCCATTTTTTAATGACTGGACGGGCGAAATACTTTACTAGCCATGTTGTGAAGCGAGGTAATGGTTTCGAATGTCCGAATGAGGGTTCTCTTTGCTTGAGTAAGTGAAAGAAATTAAAGTGTTTTTAGCATTTGTGGCAGCTGACAAATGCTTGAATTCTGTACGTTTATTGGCTGACAAAAGCAATGCGGGGTTTCCCCGGAAGCTGAGGGTAAATCTTGTGGTAAACTTGTGGTCAATTTGATGTTAAAGTTGGGGTACACTTCAAGATTTGCAAAATATATACAGTATCAAGTATACAGTATATAGTAACTGAATATATAACACTAGTTTGCTATGCTTTTAATAAGAGTCAAATGTTAACCTGAGTTAAACTTTAACCCAGGGTTATCCCTAACTCAGTTTTGACCCAAACTGGACAGTTTGAAAATCGTGTGTTTGAGATTTACAAAATTCAGTAGACAATATATACAGTACATGTAGAAGACTTAAAAATTGCACAGCGGATATCTCAGTTACGCACTTTACATATAGATAGACTTGCAATAGATTGTGAGGTTACAAACCTTGTGGCGGACGCTGGGGGGGGGGGGGGGAACCACCCCTCCCCAATAATTTCTGACTTGTAAGAATCAGATTTCCTATATAATTCACACCTGTCATGGACTTAAAAAATGTCAGGTTGAGTGCAGGATATAATCCCCACAGTCAGTGGCATAGTTAAGGGGGTCGAGGGGGGGCGACCACCCCCCAATTGTGTTCAAGACCAGTCCAAAAGTCTAAATCCGTGTAGAAATTGGGGGGGGGACCCTCTAGAATTCCTTCACCGCTCACTACTTGCCCCCCCCCAAAACAATGACCCTGGCTACGCCACTGCCCACAGTTCTATTTATAAAAAAGCAGGTACAGTATTTAAGACATATTTATTATTTATACTTATTTTTGTGATCATTGAATGACAATCGTGCCAACTAAGTCATCTAAAGCTTAAAAAGGTCACAGACTACAGTGACACAGTATAACATGCCTGAAAAATACAAATTTTATCTCTATTGCAATTAATATGCACGCTGTTTAACATATCATCACAAGTTAATGTGAAAACGTGCAGTTAAGCTGCCAAAGTGGCTCAGTAGGTCTACACATGTGATTTTCTCAACTATTAGTATTATCTTACATCCATTAAAAGGTTCCTGAAACCCATTTTGTTGCCCCCCCCCACAATTTTTTGAAGTGTCTGCCACTGTAGAGCACTTATTAAGTTGCTGCATTCTGACATGAGGTGCTTATTCAAAATTTTTATGTTGCTTAGACGAAACCAATGTTACTATGGCCTGCCTTGGTAATTGTAATTAAAAGATAATCGCCAATGCGCCTAGGTGACTCAACTGTATGGACAGCGAAGTGCCTATAATGTATGAAATTCGTCGGGTAGGAGAAAAAAATATGAAAATTTACCACCCTCCCCAATTACCGCACTAGTTCCGGCAATGCTGGTGGTACCACGAGGCTTACCAAAAATAAACAAAATTATTTAATAAAATTGAAAGCCCTCAGTCTCAGTATTAAATGTTGTACATGTTTAGTAAATATCGAGGCATCCCAAAGTGATGGAACTGTTCTATTTGAAGATAAAGATACAGAATGGCATGTTGGACAAGGTAGTGGCAAGCATTATAATCAAATGCTAACATTTCGTGTTGAATGTTAAATGTTAAAAGCATAGAGTGTTAAAAGTACATAAGTGTTAAATTGACTGAGATTGAATTTCCTGACAATGTCGTGGCAAAATCCTGGTCTAATTTAATGGCATTTAATATTCAACTCTGACACTAAGTTTCTCATATTAAAATGAACTTGCAATGTTAGCTAGTAGCGCGGTAAATTTACTTCGTTAAGAAAAAACGCAGTGTTTACTTATAATGAAGTTAATTTTTACGAATTACTTTTTTCCCAAAAACTACGATTTTTGGTCAATATTTACTTTTTTACTTCGTTACATTTCTTGCCCTTAAATAAAAATAAAATATAAAAAAAAAATCGAGATGTGAACTTTTAATTAGGTACAAAAAATTTGAGTGATTTGCCGACCACTGTGAACCACTTCAAATGCTCTCTTCAAACAATCCTTGCTTTTTAAAATATTGTTCAGTGCGATTGGATAGTGTAAATGGCCCTAAAACCAATACCAGCCGACAATGTCAAAAAATATACTACAAAACATAATCCGAAGATTAACATCTTGGAACCCAAGATATGAGTTAAGCAAGGAAATTGAGTACGTAATATTTCAATTTTATTACAAAATCATCATCAGACTAGTTACTTACTCAATTTTCTTGCTTAACTCGTATTTTGGGTTTCAAGATGCTAATCGTCGGATTACGTTTTGTATTAAATGGCCCTAATATCTGATCTTAATGTAGATTCAGGTTATGTATCAGAGATTGTCAATGAGTGCTTGGAAGAAATGCATTCTGGGGATTTGTGGAAAGTAACAATTCATCCTTGCCAAGAACTTGAAGATCATTTGAAGAAGTTTAATACATCTGAACAACTTGCTGTTCATTATCTAATAGAATTAATCTCATTTGAAAAGGTAGATTAAGTTGAACCAAAATGCACCTGAACATGCTCAACTTTATGATTTTATGCTGTCTTACGTCGGATGATTTTCATCCTCAAGAAGTTCTTAACAAAAAGAGTTTGCGTGTAGCATACTGCTATTCTATAAATTTCCTCCGACATAATGTTGCACGAAAGGTGAACAGCATTATCCAACAGTAAGCCATTTATTTAGACTTTATTAACATGTTTAGAAACAGATGAAACCCATATTAAAGTTCAGCATTTTTTACCTAAAGTCACTCTTTATTTCTTATATCTCTGTGCCATTACCATTCTTCGTACGCCTTTGTGTAGCAGTTGAAAAATTCACTATACCGCTATCCACCGTTCCTAGAACCAGGTCCAGTAACATTTGTTGCTTGTACCCCGTCATATACATGACATGTATAATTTAGAATTCAGAGCAGTTCTTAACAAGTACTTTATCGTGCAGGCTAAAAACAGCTCGGAATGGACATTTGAAGAAAGATTCAACTATGCCTTGGAGGAAAAAGCAAAAGGAACGAGATATTACAAGGTGTAGAATGTTTCACAAGGCTTTTTGCACTTTTAGTTTTTATCCTTCTGACAGATGTGAACGAGTGGATTAAGAAAAATTTCCCGAGTGTAAGATTTCTCACTTGAGCATTTCTAATTGGTTCACTCATTTACATTCATCAAAAGGAGATAGAAACCTATATCAATGATGTATTGGGCTTAGTAGTACACAAGCACAGATCCAGCATGATCTGGTAAAGGGGGGGGGGGGGGGGGTGTTATGCCAGCTCTATAATGACTATGTATCAACCACGTGGGTTGGAGGTGGGGTTGCTCTGCCAGCTCTATGCTGAGTACTTGAGTTGTGTTGGTCTTAGTCATGTGTGTCACCCACCATTCAAGATACAGGAGTAATTTTTGCATGATCAATGCACAATCATACATCAAAAGGGCTAAAGCAATAACGAAAATATTAAACATTATGCTCAGATACTGCATGTATATGCAAACGATGCAACAGATGGTGATAGTACGCTAGTCATGATTACAATCAAAGTATCACAAGTGTCTAAAGCGTCTCTGGTAAAATCATTCCTGACATAAAATAACTTGAATTTAATTAATAAATGAAAAAAAACCTTCCTCCTTCAGGCCGCCGTGTGGTTATTTGCAGGCAGACATTACAGCAAGGCTTTGAAGAGTCTAATTTTAGCGAGATATCAGTTGCCAAGTGGTAAAAGTGATGAACAATTCTGTAAGTATATTGTCATACTGTTACTACCCCCCCCCCCCCCGCGGAGCAATATCCCACATATCAGAATATTGAGTCTTTCTTACAGTAATTTTCTCAGTTAAAATTTGTAGTTGTGGGTGAAAACTAGATTAAAAACACGAATTGTGTGACTTTAATATATTTAACAGGAAGTATATAAAGTGTGCATGTATATTTGTTGTAACAATACATACATGGAAGATTATAAAGAAAACAACACAATTAAGTTCCAAAAATACTTAGCAGAATAAAAGTAGACTTAGCAGAGTAGAAAACGCCAATATAATAATTATATCAATACTGAATGAGAGCTTACAATAAGTTGTTATATTCTCTATAGTTCTTCTCCAAGTGCAGTGTTACTCAAATCTCTCTGCTTGTCAGTTAAAGTTAGAAAGATACCAACATGTCATTGAAAATTGTACAAAGGTATACAGCAAGTCTACAAACAAGCCTTCAACAACTTTGTCAACAACTTGTAGCAACCTTGTTGCTATTATCACTCTTGTTGCAAGGTTGTTTCGGTACGCCCATGATTCAAACGTGAAATTTTCTTTTTTTGAATATACGCTATCCTGTGCATGGGGGGGGGGGGGGGAGATAAGAGAATATATCGATCCTCACAATTAATATTCGTCTGCAATCAATCGTAGGTTATTCAGTTGGACTCGGCTAACATCAAAGCATTTTACAGACGAGCACAGGTAAGCACTAGCACTTCGATCATACCAACAGTCATTGATATATGGGGATGTGCAAGACATAGACACTTCACTAATTTTCCGCCGAAGGACCTCGCATTTTTCCTTATCGTTTCAGGCTGTAAAAGAACTTCTACCTTTCGTGCACTTTTTGACTACACTACTTGCATTGGCAACGTTACTTCGAGATATACGGGGTTATGCAAATAAATCTGATATAAGGATTACATTACAGTAAATAATATTTAAGATAAACCATTGTTCCTTTTGCAGGCATACATCGCCCTCAATGATTTTGATGAAGCAAGCTCTGATATTAAACAGGTAATGGTATGATTCGTACTTGATCTCGAGGAAAACGAGTAATTTTTGGAGAAATTTACATCTTTTGAAAGATGTGAAAGAGCAGAGAGAAAGGTTTATGAGTGTTTTGATTATGTTCCCTCAATCTGAACACTTGTGACTTATTCACTTATTCGCATCCTTCAAAAAGAAATTCAAGTAAAAGGAAAAAGGGATTCAGTGCAAACAAACATATTGAACATGTTTTTCATCCAGGCATTGCTAATCGAACCGAAGAACAAAGAAGTCATACAGTTGAAGAAACAACTGGGGGGAAAAATACAACAACACAATCAGATTACGGCTAGAGCCATGGAGAAAATGTTCCAAAAATAACCAATGGCATTAATTTCTGAGAATTAATCTCGTACCCAGGTTCTTATCTCCGCCCAATGTATATTCTATAATATTACCAAAGATTATCGAGATATGCGACTTCGCCTGCTGATGATGGCGCCGGCTCGTTGCAGCGAGAAAGAACACCATGAATTTGAAAAGATACTATACATGGACAGTGGTTTAAAATATGTACCAGCCTTTTAATTTGCACTGAATAATTCTGTGAATAATGTAAATGTTATCAAAGTTAAGATGCATGCATGAGACTAACTTCGTTCATGACTAATGACGTATGTGCGCTGGGATGCCTGTGCTTTTACTTAAGTAAAGTGTAAATACTCAACTTTACTTATAATTTACTTAAGCAAAAGAAAAAGTGCTGCCAGCAAATTTTACGTAAGCCGTAAAAGTATTGATTGAAAATTTTACTTCTGTAAAAAAAAGTATTTACTTAATTGAAAGTACAACTGAAGTAGAACTTTGAACATTTATTTTGGCGATAGGTAACAGATCTGATCTTGGCTGAGCCAAGCACATGCATTCTGCTCACCGCTGAACTTTTTTACTCCGCCAAAGTGTAAGAAAGTAAATATTAAAAAAATCGTACTTCATTACAAGTAAAAGTAGTTCATAAAAATTAATTCTTCACAAGTAAATATTGATTTTTTTACGTAAGTAAATAAGTAGGGGAGTAAATTTTAGTTCGTTACTGGCTGACACTGCTTTGAAGCAGTAGAGTAAGTACCAGTTATGTCATAGAGTGAGAACAAGCTACTGTTACATGTTTTATTGATTCTTGGCTTGTGAAACCTGACAAACGTAACTTTATTGTATCATGATGAGTGAGAATTTAATTATAAAGTTACATCGTAACCAGTTGTAAAGGTCAATTAACATTTCACAATAGCCGTTACGCGCGCCCAAATAAATTTTTTCAACTGCATTAGTCTTAGATAAGGTTTGTGCGGGACTTATACTTTCCTGTACCGACTCACTGAATAAATGTTTTAAAATCTGTATTTACTTGTTTTAGTATTCAATGCTTAAACGATCTCGAATGTTTTTCGAGGACCTCAGGCAAAGTGGAGCTGAGCCCCAAAAGAGCTTTTCAACATAAAAGGAAATTGCCTGAAAATTTATGCAAATTTAATTTGTTTTTAACCATTCCTATAGGTATCAAGTATGGATTCTGGGATGACATAAATGCCTGTTAAGTAAACGGTGCATTGCACGACGACACGCAACTATACTATCCCAAGAAAAGTTTGAAAGGATGTGATTTTACGATATTTGATAGCTTTTTGTGTAATTAAGTTTTCATGGCTCTTCTAAAGCTATACTGCATGGAACGGGAACAAGAGCGGCAAGAGAGTTGACAAGGGAGAGTTGCTATAAGAGATTTGTAAATTCTTATATCCTGATCAAACGAGAGCAAGAGCTGAACGGGAGTTGAGAAACAAGAGTTTGTAAGAAGTTTTCTCAACTCTCATATGTCCAGATTAAATGAGAACAAGAGTTGCATGAGAGTTGATGATAGTTGAAAAGCGAAACTGAGAAAGTTTGTATTTGACAGGACATGCAATAATAGTCAAACGCGCACAAATTCCCAACTATACTTTAATCAACTTTGAGCCGGTTTAAAATTAACGAGAAGGACATGAAATCACAAGAGTAGGCATTTGAACAAGAGGGCGCCACTAATTAACCAATAAGAAGTGGACACAAATGTAGCAATATAATTTAAAACCCAAATTAGCCGTGACCTCGTGTGCTAGTTCTTAACGAAACAGGTTGTCAAATTGTTTTGAGTAAAGTTCATGTCCAAATGAACATTTGCAAGACGGGTGGCCTGTGCTATAAACAATATACTAGACAAATATAATTTTAAATATCATCATTAATTTATAATCGGAGGAACTGACTTTAACCAGAGAATACAGATATAATTTTCTCAAAGAACTGATCAAAATGCAAGGCAACTACGCGTTCTGGTTTGCGATTTTTGTGATTTTACAAAGTTTTGCTTCGAGTTTGGCAAAGAAAAAAGGCAAGTTGGTTATATACTTTCAGAAGCTTCATTTGTTTTCTTCTTTAATGGTTCGTTTGTGCCGTTTGAACTTTAGATGTAATTGTTTTCACAACGATATGAGCTGACCACAGTTACTGTTATTGCAACATGAATCTTGCATAATTAGGAATTTTGCCATGCTATATTTTGAAGAATATAAAACTTGTCATGGAGACTAACTCGGTGATAAATAAATACTTAATTCCTCTAATTCTTTGTGCAATGAATTCTTTCAATCTTACAGAATTCACACATGCAGAATAGAGGGCATATTAGACTAATGTTTATTCTGGGAATGAAAAAAATCTGCGCGAAATTTGAAAATACTACAAAGTTTAAGAAATATGGCTTCGCAAAGTTTGTAGATTTTCGATATAATTGTACTACGCGCGGGAATTGTTACATTTCGAACTGAAAATGGTAACAATCACCGCACACAAGACATATATGTACAGGTTTATTTAGCTGTATTTCCCGCACTTTAAAACATTTCGCCACCAAACTTTGTAATTTTACTAATTTTACTATGTTCTTTCTAGCTGTGGTTACTGATTTATTTTTCATTAAATAGACTAAAATTTAGTTTAACATGAAAATTGTCCATTCCTGTTTACGAACTTTAAAGTTAACTTATTCAATGAGTTACATGCAGGTGACAAAAAATATTCATACTGCACCGTGAAAAAAGCAGAAAATATCACAGATTAAACAGGCTTTTAATTATAGTAAAGGACGGCGTACAGGCACACGCGATATTTCAAAAAATTGGGCAACACTATTAGATTAATTTTTCTTATATCTGATTAGATCGAAAACGAACATGTATGTCCCGTAATGTAATTATGTACATAAGTGAATTATGTGAATTATGTGTCTCTCCTCGATTAGCTAGGGATATCCATTCAATTCTTTTTAGCTTTACAACTATGATTGTGGGGATATAAATTCATGTGGTTGAGTTGATTGAGTTTCTCATTCTTGGGTGGGATTTAAGGTTTTCCCAACAGGTCCAACTGGTAGGGATCTGAAGCTTAACACTGGTGCAGTGCTCTGACCACTGACAATAAGAGAAGGCGTCATTTATGTCTATTTAGGGTGTATGGTAATGTCTGGTAATACATAGGTTAATGGTAAACCAATTATGACTTCTTTTCATTTTCAGGGCTTTCACCCAATTTCTGCTTGTATCCCGTGGCCAAGACTTTATGCGAGAAATACTTGTATCACTAACACATAACTTATTATTTCAGAACACTACCACCAAACAAAGTCAAAAGTTCACGAAAAACACGAATCGGCCCAGCAAACTCTCCTCAAAACGGCTCCACTTGGCTTAGGCATCGGCCTTAAAGCCGACATCCCCAAAACAACGAAGGATAGCAAAAAGGACGACAAAGGCATCAGAACGGAATCGGAAACGAAAACAGAGACGAAGGGTGGATTTAAAACTGTTACGACAGTTACAAAACAAATTAAAATGGGCAAGAATAAAAAGCCTGAAGTGATTGGACAGAGCGTGGAGAAGGTTACGACAAATGTATTTGATCCCAAGAAACCAGAGAAGTTTAAGGCGGGAAAGATCGGGAAATCTGGAATCATGTTCAATTTGTTTAACCCATTCGGAATTGGTTTCTTTGCTGATGAACCAGTAAAGGTAATTTTATGACTTTTTTGTTTCTTAACAAGTATTTTATTACTTGTTTGATATACAATAGTACAAAATTCACTATTATCAAGTAGTTTACTACATGTCCAATGTGAACATCACTTGGAGAACATCACCCAATATATATAATCTACCTGAGTACAAATCCCACCATGATCAAATGGTTTTCTACTTGTCTAATGTGGACATCGCTTGCAGAACATCACCCATTATATATATAATCTACCCAAGTACAAATCCCACATACAGAAATAATTCTTTCAAAGTTCGAAAGACCAGGCTTTTAGCTTTTGAATGTAACCGTTATTGTAACATTGGAAAAAAATTGAGAAAATACGAATCAGATAAAAATTACTGGTCGAAGTCGCATTTTTTCACCGTTGGGAGTTTGGTGAAAACCTTTTGTAATTTAATCCATTTAAGAATTAAGACTGCCAAATTTTAGCTCAGGTAGGTAAAATTAATTCATCTTATTGGCGACAATAATTGTCTCTCGTGTCAGATAAATGATTAATGGATTGTTCAGAGTTGAAAATATCCGATTTCCACCGCTTATTTTCATTCGATTCCTATTTGCTCATTTTTTTTAAAATCTCACAAAAATGGTGCCAATCGAAAGCTAAAAGCCTGGTCTTTCCGACTGTGAAAGAATGAGTTCGTCAGAGCACACCAAAGGCGCTCACAGTTTTCATGAACAAATAGTTTCAACTTTTTTAATATTAATAAAATGATTATAAAATATTTTTTAAACATCTACAGCAATGCTCCAATAAGAAACACTGCAAAAAGCCAGGGATGTATTGTGATAGAATGGACTACCAATGCAGAAAGAAAGTGAAATTGGATGGACGATGTGACCAGGCAGGACAATGTGAGAGCACTGATAAACAACATGTTGCCTGCCTTTGGGGACGATGTGCCTTGGTTAAGAATTCTGCGGGTGATGCAGGTTGGTATGGCCTAAATACCGTACACAAATGACTTGTGTAAAGTTGAGGGAGAACATTGGGTTTCATACGTCCTACTGTCGTCCTTCACTTTGTTTAACAAGCCTTTGGCTACACTGATTTACCTACTTTAAATAAAGCATTTATTATTGTTATTATGAATGAAAAAGCTACTAGCTATTATTGTCATCATTATTATTACTACGACTATTAGTAATTACTACTACTAATTATTATTATTATGATTATTATTATTGTTAGTATTATTATGCAACGCAAGTTCTCGTTTGATTAGTATAGTAGTCATCTAAGAAAACTCTCATATCAACTCTCCGTTCTCAACTCTCTAGCATCAACACTTATGCCAGTCTTTTTCCCGTTTGACCAGGACAAGAAAGTTGAGAAAACTCCTGTACAAATTCTCGCTTCCCAACTCTCATCAAGTTTCATGTATCTCATCTTCTCGTTTGACTAAGTCGTGAATGTTGGGAAAATTTCCATGGAAACTCCTTCTTTTTAAGTCTTATTGAGTTTTGCTTACATTTGACCAAGAGATAGGAGTTGAAACAGACCTCATACAAATTCTTGCTTCCCAACTCTCGTCAATTTCGCCCACGTCAGAAGAAGACAAAAACAATAAAGTATGCAGTATTGAACTTGCTAAAGATACTGAGATAATCTCCTCAACACTTCCAGGTCTATTTTGCAAAGAAGACAAAGATTGCAAATCACAAGATCTTCATTGCGCCTTGCAAAACGACATCAGTGAAGTATCCAAAGTGTGTATATACAAACTCTCGGAAGGACAAACATGTGGCAGAAGAAATGTGTTTGCTTTCTTTCCACTTGGTGGGTTCGCTCATGATTTACCATGCAAGAAAGGTTTCACTTGTCAAGAATTAAGGTTTGTCTTACTCTATTATCACTTGATACAACTTCTAAAGTAATTCTAACTGGGTAAAAAAATTCTGGTTATAGCTTGATATAGAAAATAAAGAAGAAAAGAATATAGAAAAAAGGAATAGAAGCGAAAACTCACGAAAATTACAATATAAGTCATTATTTGATCCTAAGCGATCTAAACACAAAACTAGTACTAATGAATTTGTTCTTGGGAAATATTGCAGGGTGTACACAAAGTATACCCTCTAAAAATTCTGCAATATGTTGTTTTAATGACCATTGTACTGACGTCATATTTTATTTAATGCTTCGCAGTAAATATATTACAGATAAGGACAACAGAACATAATTAAGTTCCTTATTAAGTCCCACTGAATACTCTACAAAAACATAAGTTGCATTACAGACAAGTGGTAAATTAACCAATAAGGCACTATTAATAACTATAGGAAAAACTATAACAATTCGTAAGTCACACAGACTTTAATTTAGTTTAAAAAATCTACTGCCTCCATGTCAAGTTACCTGCATTAAGCATGCCAATTCTGAGCATTTATGAACAACAATTTGTTTGCAGTGAACGACACTTACTGCATAATGTTTTCCAAGTTCTAGGTCTGTCTATATCAAACACAGTGTTCAGTTTATCACTGTAGTAACTAAACAATTTAGATTTAAGAATGGAAACAAAAGTAGACAGTTTAATATCGTTAGGTAGTTGATTCCATAAATATACAATTCTATTAAAAAACGAGTTCCTAAATAGAGCAGTTCTGCTCAAGTTTGGACGCAGAAAGTCGCCAAAACTTGAACGGGTTGATTGATGGAGAGGTCTTTCAATATACCGATCAATGTCAAGATCATATAACCCTGTCATGCATTTCATAGTCCATTGCCCTCCAGATGCCTCCCATCAACAATAGATATGTGTCCGAAATATTTACCATAACTTCAACATTTCATAACATCATTTAAAAATTTATACAAATAAATATTTGTTCTCCAGACTACAGTTGTTCAAAGCTAACCCTGGGTTACACTGTAACCCATTGTTGTATTTCCACAAGACTAGTCGGTTTCTTTCAGAAATACGCAAACTAAAAGTACCATAAATCCAGATCAGATCTGTTTAAATGATTAATAAAAAATAAAGTCAATCTAATAAGCTTTTAAATTTCAAGCTTTGAAACAAGCTGCTAGGAAATTTCTTTTGAATTTTTCTGTTATACAGCGTTAAGCTAACCTCCTATTGAAGCTCAGAATACTTCGAATTGACGATAGACGAAAACACAAGGACTTGCAAACCACGACTCGAAGCATTTAGAGTTGTTAATCGACTATTGTCCGTGTCTTCAGGAAATAGCATGTTTTGAGGACCCAAGAATGTCGATATTTCCCGAGGCGAAGGCGAGGAAAACATCAACAGTCGACGGTCCACAATACAATATGTTAATCTTATTTTCTATTTAGTTTTACGGGCAGGAAGATTTGCCGCCGTGCAACTGATGATGACGAAAAAGAAGACTAAAGACTGTCATACTTGGATTAACCTGGGCGGGAAACTAGCTGATTATTCCGTTGAATATAGTTTAGTCGCTGAATGTATAGTCATATCAGTTCTATATAACGTATATTATATTTAGCAAGTACTGCAGAATGTCATATTACGCAGGTTATGCATGTAAGTCAATAGACTTTCTCAGCTTACCAGTAAAATTTGTAAATCAACCAATTTCAGCCTGTGAAATTGTTAAATAGCCGATCAAAGTAATCAATTTTAGACCACATGATCTGAATTGAATTAATTTTTGGTTAATTTACATGTAAGCTGAAGAGGTCTATCTGCTGTATTTTATTTATGCCAGTAAACTGCATAAATTTATGGTAGACATGATGCATCGCTGACTTGTCTTTAAGTTTAGTTCCTATTCTGTGCCAATGCTTGCTGAAAACCAAATCTGGCTTAAGCCAAGAAGTATTAAATGTGTTTAGTCTATGCACAACATAAGATTGTTCATTATATCAGCAATTAATTGTAATTTTATTACTATTTCATTGAATCCTAAGATTGAATAATTGAATCCTAAGGTTAAATAATTGATCATGAATCTTAAGATTGAATAATTTAATCCTAAGATCAAATCATGGAATCGTAAGATTGAATCATGAAATCCTAAGAATGAATCATGGAATGACTCAATCTTAGGCTTCAATGATTCATTATTAGGATTCAATTATTCAATCTGAGAATTAAATTATTCAATCTTAGGGTTTAATGTTCATTGCACGCATGCCTGCGCGACACAATGCTGCCCGAAACATCTGACTTTGCTAATGTACAAGTTAATTTCATTAATAGCTCTTGAGTATGCAAATTCGTGTTAATCGCCTCTTCAGTACTTGCACTTGACAACACATAGCGACGAATATAATTAGAAATGCACTGTGGATAAGCACAAACTGTCGATAATCGGAAACTGTCGAAATAGCGAAAAATTAACTGGAAACTGCAGAAACGCTTCCATAAAGTAGCAAAAAATTTCCCTACTGCGCTTTCGCAATTAAGTAGCCAGAGATGATAACTGTAGATAAACAAATGTTCAGGGTACGGCAAAAGTGCCCATAACGCTTGCCATGATGTTTAAGCATGTAAATTCGTCTTAATTACCTCTTAATTAATTGCACTTGACAACACGTAGCAACGACGCTGATTAGAAATATATTGTAGACTGTGGAAGTCGCAGTGAAAAATAAATCGTATCGTTGGAACACAATTTTTTGGAACACGTTAAAATTTGCTAATCGAGTACACTTATCATATTCGCATGTTATACTGATAAACTCGACAATTCTACTAGTTCTTTTACATTAAACACCTGGCGCTCAATATCAAACAAACATTTATGGCAAAACTCTTCGTCTGACCGATCCACATTTTGCCTTTCTGATACAATGCCAACGTCGGGGGAGCTTGATTGCTTCGGACCACAGACTGCACACATCTTACACTTTTTCAATCGTTCCACGCTGCGTTAGCACATTATTTAACTGTGAATGTTGATTATGTTGTGACTAAACTCTAGTGCTTTACCACGAACAAAACTTGAACAAGACTTAAATCATTAGATTTATTTGAACTCGCTGTTCAATAAATTTGTCTAAAATACTCCGAGCATCTTGACAGCAGTAAATGATTTACTTTACATGATATATTTATGTATGTAACAACATCCTATTCGAATCGAAAAGGCACGCTCAAAATTTATAAGGAGGTTGTATCTATTGTAGTCCGGCAGTTAGAGGCCGATATACTTACCATATCGAGGGGCAATTCTATTTTGGTTTAATCTTGTTCCTTTAAGGCTAGTAAGTATATTTCTACATGTCGGCCAGGTTGAAATTTCTTGTAGGCTCTTGCCAACACATTTTTCGTCGATATTACTATAAAACTGTATTACTGTCGCAAAGATGATATTTCAAGTTCAATTTTAGAAAAAAATGACTAACACCACCAGAAGGCTTATAAAAAACTAGATATGTGGCATTTAAATGGTCACACCGATTTTTCAACAAGTTTTTAAGTTATTGATCTTTCAACCCCCCCCCCTCCCCTCCGCCACCCTAGATTAGGTCATAGATTATATAAGCTCAATATAAATTCAACCATTGTGACGTCATTTGTCAACATCCTTGGAACTCCAGAGTGGGGTCTATCACTACCATGGTGGGATTCCTACGGCGTAATTGTTCCACCTCACTGAGGAAGTACATGCTTGTCGCCTCCTATACACGTTTTTGGTTCGTTCTTATTTGTCGTTCGGAGTGAAATCTGAGCTCCACAAAACAAGTCTGCTGATCTCCTTCGTCTCGAAGGAATTCAAGGCCGCGCAACAAAATCCATTCTACAGGACTATGAATTATCGTACGTTGATCGACTGAAAAAGCTTGATTCCATCCCAATATCATACTGGCATAAATAAAAGACATCGTATTCCTTTACAAATGTAAATCGGGCATGTACAAGTTTGACATCAGCCAGCTTATTACCCATTCCCTCCTGCCCTCCATTCGTTCTACAATCATCTGCAAAATAAACGAGACACGAATGAACTAACCTTTTAACCTGAAATTCCAGCATTGAATGGGGGGAAAGGGGGACACGGCCCAGGAAATCATGGTGTCCCATTTTATTTTGCAAACGATTGTCTAAAACAAGAACGCTTGGAATGCGTGCACGATTGGCTTCATTACTGCATGATATGCTGGTCTGTATCGTTACAAGTAAACCTATTTAATTGTACCGGAATCCTTGAAAATATGATTATCAAAACTATTAAATGTTAGAACACTATAAACCAAGCATGCTATATTTATTTTGCCCAAAGTAAATGCAGTATGCGACCTCAAAATACAACTTGGAATGCAGTAAAATTAACTACGTAGATTGTGGAAATTTCGGCGTGCTATACGGTTGCGTATAATACATATTTGAAAAAGCAAAATGAGTAGCTCTTTGAATGAGGGCCTTGGGGTTCGCCAAGTGCGAGAAATTTATTTGATAACCTACAGTCAAGTCAGTGCTGATCTCTTTACAACCCGAGAAAGTTTTGTCAACATAGTTTGCGAAGCGTTCACAGCTTGTAATGTGCATATACTTCAGTGGGTTTGTGCAAAAGAAAACCACGAGCAATCTGGGTTCCATTTGCATATGACTGTTCAGTTAAAAGAACGGCACAGATGGAAGCGAGTTAGAAACTATATAGCTGAGAAACATGGTGTACATGTTAACTTTTCTAATCGACATGACAATTACTTTTTCGCATGGAAATACACAACAAAGGAAGATTTAGCGTACATTCAGTCTGAGGGCCATCCTGATCTTACCAATAGCCGACCTCCTCAAAGTACGCGAGCTAGCGAAGCATGCCGTGCACGAGGGAACTCTGAAGGAAAACGGAGAGCCGTTAAGGCAAAAAGTCAGAAACGACAACTGAGTGTTTATGAAGTTTCCCAAATTGTTGTCAACAAGAAATTCAAATCGCGTGTAGAGCTTTTGGCATTTGCGCAAGAACAACAAAATGAAGGAAAAACAGACGTCGCTCAATTTATAGCCAACCGTGGATCTAAAGCCGTGGACGAAGCGATCCGAGTTGGATGGGAGCTTAGTAAAGCACCAAATCGTGTAATTCGGCTACGGCAAAATCGTTTACAACGCCTAGAGGCTGCCTATGCAAAAAGTTGCCTTCCAGACTGTAACAAGAAATGGTTAGAGCTGGCCAGAAATATACTAGTGCAAAATAATGTGAAAATTTCTGAGTTTGTTGGTGCGGTGCGTCTACTATTAGAGAAAGGACGGGAAAAGTACCGGAATATTTTGGTGACAGGCCCATATAATTGCGGTAAAAGTTTTATCTTCAATCCGTTGGGTGAAATCTACGATACGTTTTGTAACCCTGCTAGTAGCTACAAGCTTCGCTTGGGTTGGAGTTGAGAATAGCGAAGTTATATTTTTGAATGATTTCCGTTGGTCAGCGCAGATCATGCGCAGGCATAATCTCTTATTGTTACTCGAGGGAGCGGTTGTTCACTTCCCAGCACTCAAGACGCACCACGCTCAAGACATTTTGTTTGACAAAGATGTCCCTGTCTTTGCCACTGCGAAAGCGCATTTTAGTTTAGTACAAGGTGGTGCAGTTGACCGCGTCGAAACAGAAATGATGAGAGTGAGATGGCGCTCTTTCCAGTTTTTTTCACAAATACCACAAAGCGAACAAGTAGATATCCTGCCTTGTACCCGTTGTTTCGCAGAATTTATTCTGCACTGAACCGCCTTGAGGGGGACTGATAACGTGTACGGTAACGTTAAACGGTTCACTATTCAACTTCTCAAAATTTTCATACTTTTTAGCATCTGTATAATGGATGTTTGTTGATACATTTAAACATCAGTAAATGCTTCCTCATTTACAGGGATTTTGGCAGCGATTGAAAGTATCGTGCATCCGTTAAGCGAGGAATGATCACGGTGAACCGTTGACGTCTAAAATATTTATATATATTAAATATTTTAATTTTGTTGCAACGGTTCACCGTTGCACAATGGATCAATTTTGTTGCGATTTTTTAGGATGAAGTCAATCTTTCACTTGATAGTCTGGCATAATGGCTAAATGCATCTTCAGGTTAGAAATTAAATGTAGAGTCCCATAGGACTTTTGAGTTTTTCTACATGTTTCTGTGGTGAACCGTTGCAGTTATGCATGCATCAATAATCGAGGGAAGCCGGTTAACCGAGGGAATCGCGGGATTATTTTATTAGTTCACATTGTTTATGTACATTTTCTGATTTTCAATTATAATTATGTATAGTAGTTGAGAGTTTCGTATATTTATTCTAATACCTTAAGCGCTCACCTTTCCTTTTAATAATCTCGTCTACGTGATTTGCCATGGAGGCAATTGTTTTATTTATTACTTCTCTAGGAATAGATTTAATTGTCGATATTACTCTATCTTTAAATTGTTCATACGTTTCCGTTGTGATTCGTGACGTTATTGCTTGCTTACGCAATGCGTCTGAAACTAACTTAAAGATTTTCTCTATGGGGTTTAAGTCTGGACTTCTCGGAGGTATTTTTAGAAGTTGACAGTTTGCACGGTCCATAGCTGCACGAGCCATTGCTGAATTTTGACTTGGATCTCCGTCTTGTACCCATAACCTCAGTGCACTTTTATCTGCAGGAGCAAACATACTCAAAATTCTCGTCAATGAAACCAGCAAAGTAACGACCATCTAATTTTTCATAAGTCTTGCATATCACTACACCCTTGTCAAAACTGATAGCCACCATTAATTTTACCATTCGACCCCCAGTGCCTGTTTTTCTCCCTTTCGCGGTACATTCTAACGCTAGTCCTTCGCTTCGCCTCGGCCAAACTCTGGCTTTAGGTGCTAAGGCTTGATCCAAGGGATTCCTCTTGTATGCAAATGCCGTACCGTCGAGATAAGACGCAACATCGTGAGTCCACACATGGCGAGGATATTCATTTTTCATTTTTCGTGCAAAAATTCTCCTATTTTTCAGGTCAATCTTTTTCAAAAGTCCCTTCTTTCGAGCTTGTAGATAATAATAACCGTCTCTATTTAGGAAACGTGAAATTGTTCTCTCCGAAATGTCTTCTCTAAGAATACACACGTTTTCCATGAGCCTTTTTATCGTAAAATTACCCTCACGCTCTCTCAGTACCTATATTGATCGGTGCAGTTTTTTCTCTAGCCGTGCATTCAGTTTTCTTGGCCTTCCTCTTCTCTCGTTTTGTTATCAATAGCCATAATGAGTGAATGAACACTAAGACTTGTTCTCTTAGAGTTATATAGCTACTATTATCGTTAAGAGTAAGACTATTCATTCTTAAATATTACTTTAGTCCTTATTTTAGCCCATTACATAATGTAAACGCGTTTTAGTTCACGAAAGTGGCATCATTCTCAGCACTTCTAGATAAAACTTTGCCACGCCAACATATCCACACCTACTTAAGATAACACGTTTACGTAATTATTTTCATGACCTGAAATACAGTAGCTCTGGTGATCTTCGTTCAAACTTGTGCAAAACCTCTCTCTTCAGAAACTCGTACTATGGAACAATCGACCCTCAAATATCAATTCTTATTATATAGACTGCCGTCAGATATTAAGTATTCTGTAATCTGATTGGCTCGCTGTTAGTAGGATATTAGCTTATATCCTACTAGCTAGTAGAGAAAACAAGATAGCGGCCGAACGTTTTTCGATCGCAAAAAATTTTGTTTGAGCATTTAATTTGGCAGCCTTTCTTGGCCATACGCACAACACATAAACTTAGATAAAGTTTTTGAAGTTTAGTACTTGATGTAAATCTCACCTAAACAAGTATAGAATACAGTATTTTTACGAACTAATACTGAATAAGTCTCCCGAAAGCTGGAAAAGATTATAATTGTTTTGAATTGCTATAATAACAAAAACTGTGCTCAATTTTGAGGTCAACAAGCGTTTGTTTCGCCCAAAACATTTATATTTTTTAAGAATTTGAAACTTTTGGAAAAATTTGTTTGAAACATAATTTTAGATAACGATAAGTAGTGTTTTATGCGGTATTAGCTGAAGTTGTTTATATTGCTAAACTGACCAATAAGTATATTTCAGTAAAATATAACTGCACTGAGATGTTTTTTACCAGTTGCTGTCTATATAATAAAACAGTTATTCTACTCACTCTCGTCGTATATGAGCGATAGCCGGCTCGGTGCTACGCACTTCGTCGGCTATCAGCTCATATACGACTCGAGTTCGTAGAATAACTGTTAAATATTCTTCAGTCTCTATACTCAAATCTAAAACTGTATATGTAGTAAATGTCGATCCTTACAAATTAGCTGTTGCTCGTAGATAAATTGTTATAATATTTCCTAATGTTAACGTATAATAAGTATTCTTGTTTTGTGTTAGAAATTTTGAAAGGACTTAATTTGCGACTGATGCCCTGTTGTCCTGTCCGTCAGTTATTGAACTGTAAAGTTGATAAAAAAGCCCCACATCATTGCGGAACGCGCTCTTTGAATACCGCCATATTGAATTTGATCAGGAGTGCAACAAGCTCTTGACCGCGATAAACTCCTCGCTAAAGGAGATAGGTACGAGCCAAAATGCCCCTCGAAATCCGCCATTTTGTGGAGACAAATTTTTCCTGAGAAAAGATAGAAGTACGCATTCTATGTCTATTAATGTGATGGAAAATTTGCTTTTAACATTAGAACAAGGTGCTCGCTCCGACAATTGCGGTTCCATTCCGAGATTTTCTTAGTAAAAAGCCCAAATGTTTTACTAGCACGTTTGGTCCGTTCATATTTTCCCTTCGTCCTCTACCCAAAATGCTCCATTTAAGTTACATTATACTGTCACTCACCTAAATTCGCTTCAGTCTCTGCGCGGGCCAACAGCTTTTGAATAATTAACGGCTTAAGGTGGCGTATTCTTCCATGTCAGCGAAGCGGAAAAAAGTCAGAAAATCGGAACAAAACCAAAACAAAAACCGTGAACAATTCCTGTTCTTTTGAGAAGAAATGAGGCCTAAAAGGCCAAACATAGCGCTGCTAGCCTTGGCCTGTCTTCTTGTTCAAACGACGACGAACGCTGAAACTAAAAAAAGAGGAGAGAAAATCAAGTTAAAATACGGAGGAAATGATATAGCTAAAAAGGTAATGTGACGGATCGATGACCATGGACTCTAAACCAAGGGATTAGAGAGTGTAAGCGATTTTTTACAACAAGTTCTAGTTTTTTTCGTGAATTGTCTTAAAAAACCTGAGCTATTACCTGCTCACAAATTTCTGTCGAAATGGCAGCAATTAAATCCTTGTATTTTAAACCCATTTCGGCTAGTTCACGTTAAAAAACCACGCGAGCAAAATTTCGAATTTATGGCGTTGAATACATAACGTTTAATTATCGGATGAATTAAATACATGTATAGATAAAATGTTATCGATATTATTGTATTCACCGTAACAAAAGAGTTACTAAGTTTGATACTTCAGATTTGTATCAGACTTGATTGACTTAAGCAGGTTGTTATTACTGAAGAGAAAACAGTTTTTAAAACTGCAAGACATTGAAGCGTTGAGCGTTTTCATGTTTTCAAGCAGATCGTTTTACATAATCATACAATTTACTATTGTAAAACTGGGTTTATCCATCTTGGAGGCATGGAAAATACAAAAATTAAAGTAAATACTATTCTCGTGTGATACTGTCACGTGTTATATCCTCGATTAATAAAGTCGATAATCTAATAAATTTGCCAAATCAAAGCGTTTTAAATAAACAAAGGGTCATATATAAACTGCTTTTCGTACAGCCTCAGTGCAATGTGCAAACATCAACAATATTTGTTAAAAAAAATACTCTGAAAATCACAAGGAAACGGCAATCGGTAAATGCGTCATTTTATTCAAACTTTGAGCATTCTCATAAACGCTTGTTCGATTTAAAATGTCGAAATCTCGCTTAACATTGCGAAATCTAATTGTAATACATCAAAATTTAAGTTAGGCCTTTCTAAATACGATACGATTTATTTGAGAGCAATAACTATGCTAATTCTAACTCTATTATTCAATGAAACAGAGATACTTTATTGAGGCGCCTTGTATACATCTGGCAATTGGGTACACGTGAAGCGTAAAACTCGCACTTTAACAGAATTGTATCTTTATGAAAGAAGAATCTACCATCAGATATCAAATCATCTTCTTCAGTTGCACATAATCTAAGCTATCCTTATTGCATATTAACAAAAGTTGAATAGTTCCTTTGATATAGATCGTCCAGTCGTCCTAGAACTTGGAAAACTGTTGTGTAGTATAAATGTCGATTCTTGTTGTTGTTCATAGATGAATGATTATATGTTCAAATATTAAATTACAAAATACAGCTAACGCAATAAAGGTTGTCCTTCTTGAACCGTAAACTGTAGACTATGAGCGCACAAAGGATGACGGGTTATTGCTAATTTTCGCCTCGACGGCAAATTTACTTGCTACAAAGCTCAGAAATTCTCTAAGTACCAGGGCCTAAATAAACAACAATCCATCATCCTTTGCACGTTTATAGAATATAGTTCACAGTTTATGTTTGTTGAAAGAAAACGTCAGTTGAATTAGCTGTATGTATAATTCTTGTTATGTAATGTATATTTTCGGAAAGACTTCATTTGGAAGTTCTGATGTCCTGTTTTCTTTTCCGTCAATCGTAAAGTTAATAAAAAAACCCCAAAACACCGGCACTCTTTGATGTACTTGATGTGGGGAAAAATAAATCAATATACTGATAAAAAATTGACGGATATCGGTCCGCGTAGTAAACACGTTTATTTCGACGCTTAATTTGGAGCTTTAATTTGGCGTTAAACAATCGATGTCTTAGCCGAATATTTAATTGCATTCATACATATTGAATTTTTTATACTGTATAAGATGCAATATCACATGGTGGTCACTGAACATTTGCGCCTGGGCGAGTTTTTGTACGAGCGAAACAAACAACACATGCAGCTGTACAAGGATTGAGGAAACGTTTACTTCCGGTGCCGTTCATAGGGTAAAGGGCATATTTTCAAGCGTTTTCTTAATATTAATGTTTTCTTTCAGTCTATACAGTTTCCTATCTAACCTCTTTGTTCTCGAATGTAAAAACGTATTTTATGTTCTTGACACATTCACCGTGGACGCCTTTTGCAACGATCGAACACCAGAACAGAAGTCAATATATCCAGGTGATATATAAGGCATAACAATTTTTTACTTGAATCTTACTGGTACCGAGGCAAACAGATATTTTATATCATTTTTAGTTTTAGGTAGGAAACAGTAACAAAGGCCCACCATATCATAGTGTGACAGTTATTCATTTATTCAACACAGACTGATTTTCAGAGCGTTTCACTCTCCGTGGCTTTTTAGCCGAACACCCAACTGAAAAGAGGCTGCAGACACGTGAAAAGTAGAAAATTACATTCATTTGGCAATATCGATTAATATGTATGGAGGTCTTTGTTTTTAACGCTATAAAAAGGCATTGAAGCTGCAGTGAAATATAGTTAAACGCGAGTATTATATGGCGAACATGACGAACACAACCGACAAGAATGGAACAGCTAGTGATGAACATTATGCGGGCATTGTTACAATCGTGGCTGCTTGCAATGTTCTTTTTATCGGTCTACTTGCGAATGTTGTCTTACTTTTGTTTGTCGTGAAAAAGTTGGCTTCTGGGAAAAGAAATGACAAGTTGTTCTTACTCAATATTATAGCAGCGAATCTTCTGTCCTTGTTAGGCAGTCTATCTGGACAAATATTGGGAAAAGAAAATATCATTCCATCGGCTCAAGAATACTGCTTGTATTACTCCGTGGCCAATTTTATCTCTCTTTTCAACAACCTTACATCCATGGCTTCTTTGTGTTTTATTCTATACGAAAATATTGTAAAATTTCCAGGCAATCGATTGTTCAGTTTTTTGCTGTCTTTAAAAGTTGCTGCAGCCAGTTGGGTTCTGTCACTGGTTCTTGTTCCTGCGACAATGTTAGGTTTTTTCATAACTGCAAAAGAAGGTGTCAGTATTTGTCATAACAGTGCGGGTAGAACCAGTAGTAGCCAAGAGGTTGCGAGTTTTATTGGTTTGATAGTGTTGGTCAATATTTGGATTACAACGTGCGCCTTTATCATAAGAAAATCCCTGACAAAAGTTTATACCAAACTGAAACAACATCGTGAACGAACTGAAAGAGTTTTGAACAATGTTTCAAGAGCAAAGGTTGTCAGTTTTAACAAACAAGCGTACATTATGATTGTTTGTTATTCTATATGCTGGATTCCACATGGTATTTCAGCGTTTTTAGTCGCACTCAATGTCATTTCATTTCATTCTAACGTTTATTTTGCTTGCCTCGTTGCAGCACATGCTAGCGCTGCTTCTACGCCGTTGATTTATTTGACGATTGACAAACGGTTTAGAATCAAGTGGGTTAGTTGTCGCAGGGAGAAACAAGACAGAGTCATCAATGCGAATTAAAACACCTTCCTTCAGCGTAACTTGTTAAAATGCTGACGCAAAATTCTTAGGCAAATTCTGCTATTACGATAACAGAATGCTTGGATGCCTTAGCAACATTGCGTATAACAGGATAGCTGCCTTTCGTCGGCAAATTTAACCAGTGTAAACCTATCTACAAAGAGTGTCTGTGAAATGCGGAGCGAAAAAACAAAACACAAAATACATATAGCTGCCAGCTGATGTTCTTTATAATAGACATAAATATGTAGATGAACTGAGTTAATAACAAAAATAAGAGTGTTATATATGGCGTTGATGAACGTTCTTCAAACTAACATGCAGCAATACTGGTCAAAATAACAAAGTCGACTCATATTAATATTTGCTTTAAAAATATCCTTATATGAACAATGATTATAATATTTTTTAATTTTCCTTTGGAGTGACAATTTTTTGGGGACAGACTAATTAGCATCTGCAGACTTTATGATGATAATAAGTCTCAAAGTTTGTGAGATTATCAGTTGAAAATCGATATAATCAATAAATCTATAAAGATGTGTGGCTTTTAGGGTACTATATGCGGTTAAGAATGTTGTGTTATATGATTCTTGATCATTTTTGTGCGATTGCACTAACATAGTTGCATAGATATCGCCGTTCGCGTTTAAACGATGTACGAAAGGTGGAGCACTGCACAAAACCGAAGCATTGACACCAGAGATATTTGACAAGCAGAAGATAAACAGTGATTTTAACTCAGAAATGCTGAGCTTTAATATGTGTTTTACGAGTTACTGAACATGTTTAGAAGGTTTGAGAAAATTACTATCCTGTGGATAGCGCTGTTCACCCTTCGCACAACCGACCCCTTGTTTATATTTTAAGCGACGTGACAGGCTTCCAAAGTAAATGTAGAATGTGGCATCAGCAATATTAGCGCTTTAACGTTTCCAGTCCATTGCTTCATTCTCAAAGTAATGGTTACAGTAACCATTGTCCCCATAGAGTATTAAAATTTTCAATCTAAATTGCACTTCTTTAGTTCAGCATAGCCACACCACAAACTAACGGTGGCGCGGTGGAGGAGACGGGAAGGACCCGGATGTTGGCCCCAGGATTTTACTCACAGGAATGCAACGCTCACAAGAAATGCGAAGAAGGTTAGGAAAAGGCTCCCACTTAGTGTTAGTGGCTTAGTTTCACAACAGTTCACACGGGTGTTCAGATCGATTCGAGATCGATTCAGAGACTCAGATTGATTCAAGTGCGGAAGGTAATCTAAACTAAACCGCTTCGAGGGGTGGTCTCAAATGAGTTTGATCTAGAGATTGATCATCAGGCCGGAGTAAGTAATGTGAACGCATTTTGATATCACCCACAAATCAACAAGCACAAAGCAATAAGCCTGAATGGAACAGACCAACTGCGCGTTAGTGCATGCGTATAACATTTAAAGGAGCGGCGTCACAGCTTGCGCATCTCTCTCTTTTCAAGTTTGTTTATACAAGATGGCAGACGACTATGGCATGATGAACGTTGCTAAGCACCGCAACCTGGCCGAAAACGAAAAACACAATGAGTCATATATAGATCACAGAAAACCTGGAACAATCGAGATAAACCACTTTACCTATCTATTAAAATATTTGTGATGTAGAAAGAATCAAACATCGTAAGAAATTATGTAAATACGATGCACATTTTTATCGCCTAGCATTTTGAGCTTTGCCAAAACGGCTTCAATCATCGCAGTGCATCGCTCCTAAACTGTAAGAATAGAGGCCAAGAAATTTCCGACAAGTTTGGAGTCTTTTTGTTATTTGCAGAAAAGATAAGAAGCTCCTTTAACCCACGACATTTCATTTCTCTTTATTCAGGTAAATATTGTCATATGTTCCTATGCGTGCATTGTTTAAAGGAGAACGTGGCGTGCACTCAAAATGGTCAATGTTGTAAAGGACAATGTGTGTACGGTCGATGTAAGAAGGAGGGAGCTAACGGGAAACCAGGGACATTTTGTGATCGACATGAAGATTGCACGGATCCTGCAGGGACTTGTTGTGTGAGGTGAGGGATATTTTGCAAAATCGCTAATCAGCCTTATTTCCAGTCCACATTTAAGCGAAAGACGCAGCTCAACCTGATCCAGTCAAAGGATTTCTAGGATACCGACATCGAGGAATTTATGTCATATAAAGTCCCCGAAGATGCGTGTCAGAGAGCTTTTTTATAATATAGAATTTGTGAATCCGGCTGAACGCACACGATTTTTCGTTTTTCCAATTTCCACTCGTGTTGATGTAACTGTATATCAACACGGAAAATGTTTTATAGTTCTTGGGTATAACATAAAATCAGACTTTCGAGGTATATACCTGAGCTTAGTTCCTTTTGGAGGAGGCTTTCAAACACGAATCTATCGACTTCAAAGATTTGAAGTCAGATTTTTCGATGTTGCTTCACAAGTTTCGTCTAATCATTTATTCAAGGTCACTACCGGAGTTAGAAAACCTACTTAAAAATGAACTAATAATTGCATAGAATCTTTAAAAACCTCACCAAAAATTTGCTAATCTTTTTCAGGGAACCAGCCATAAACCCCCACATCTCAATATGTAAACCTCCGCTAAAAAAGAACATGGTATGTGGACCGATTAATTTCTTCAGAACTGTTTACGTTGGTGCTGAGGTTCAAACAGCATGTGGTCCATGCGAGAAGAATCTGATTTGTAAGCAAGTGGGGTAAGCGAGATTGTTTGATTTGCTTTGGCTATGCCTATGACTTATAATCTTCGCGGGGGGGGGGGGAAGGAGAGGGTAACGTAGTGTCCCCCCAATGTTGCCTTTGTCAGTAAAGCTCTCAAAGTTCGCCGTAAATTATTATCAACTAGTCAGTGGATGGAGGAAAATTTGATGGCGTAAACTTTATTTTTTTTATTTTTTAGAATTTTTGGTGTCCACGAAATATGCGTCGATCCGAAGACAGATTAGAGAGACGAGGAAGAATCGCGAGCACAAGGCAAAGGACCAACTGATATAAATTAGTAGTATTTGCATGTCAGGCATGCATTCATCTTTTTGTAACCAAAATACCAGCGGATTAACATCCTTACGTGGTGAGTACTTTGGTGTATCAAACGAGAAGACTGAAAAACATTATTCTCTGTCCATAATTTGACTTCAGGGATGTTTGCTGTTATAAATATGGCTGGGCGATTTGTTAGACTGAGTGTATGGTTGTATTGTAGATTGCTTATACTGATGACCACTGATTATACCATATAATGTTTGGTGAATTATTGTACAAAAAATAAAAATACATTTTTCATATATTCACTATGATGAAGAGGTCAACACATTTTTGTTATGCTAGCAAGTAAACACGCACCAAAATTCCAAGCTCCATAGCCAAAAATGCCCCCCCCCCCTCTGTTGCTTGTTGTTGTGCTTACACTACGCTTTGACTAACGCTTCTGTCTCAAAGTATAGCTAACGGGTTTTGATAAAAACGTGTGGTAGATACATCACAACATTCATCATGAAGTCTTAAATGACAGCAACAGTCATCTTCCCGAGACAAAGTTTAACGCCATTTTTAAACTTTATATGCCCAATATTGCAATAATAAAAAAATGTTAAATATTGAAAATAAATAACGCCTTATCAAGTCGCGAAAGACTAAACTAGACACCAGCTAGCACGACAATTTAGTCCTGCTCTGCTAGCCTCAACTGTATTATCATTATCTATTTAAAATATAATTTTATGGAAACACCTCGTAATTTTATCATCGCAGAGCTTTCGATCCGTAAGCTCAGATCTTCATCAGTGCTTATAATAATGCATATATTATTTGTTTATTATCAAAAAGGCACTGCCATTTTGTGAAGATATTCTACACTCTGAAATTGGGAAATTTTATTCGAATCCTACTACTGCAAACTCTCGCTCTTTTTCATTCCTTGATGGTAAAAAGCTTTGACACATTAACGGACGCTAAATAACGGTTCCTTGAGTGTCCGCTCTAACGAGAGTTAACTGTGCAGCTACTTCTAAATCTAGGATGGATCATCAAAGGATGTACGAAGAATCACATGAATGGACTGGAAACGCATGCTTAAGCGCTAATGATATCATGGCTAGTATATAGCTGATTATAGGCATGATACGCTTTTGAATACTGGTAATATTCGCCGAGGTCAGTCGACGTTGTGTCGCGTTTCATGTGAGTTGAGTTCTTGCAGTTGATCTCTCATGTGCTTCGAGGGTTTTTCTCCGGGAACTCCGGTTTTCCTCCCTCTCTAAAATCAACGCATAAAGGACATCCGAGGGTACTGGGTTATCAGTATCCGTATTACTGTAACGTATTATAACCTCGTAATATAAAGCCGTTAATCTAATAAAGTCGTGAACTGCTTTTCGTACAGTTTCAGTGCAATGAAATTTCAACAATATTTGTTGAATGTATAGATAAAATGCTATCGATATTACCGCAAGAAAAGAGTTACTCAGTAAGTTTGATGCTTCAGATTTGTATTACTATTAGGCTTGATTGACTTAAGCAGGTTGTTATTACTGTAGAGAAAACAGTTTATAAAACTGCAAGACATTGAAGCGTTGAGCGTCTTCATGCTTTCAAGCAGACATTTTACATAATCATACAAATTTTACATGTTATAAAATTAGATTTATCCGTCTTAGAGGCATGGAAAATAGAAAAATTAAAGTAAGTACTATTCTCGCGTGATACTGTCACGTGTTTTACCCTCGATAAATAAAGTCGATAATCTGATAAATTCGCTAAATCAAAGCGTTTTAAATAAACAAAGAGTCATACATAAATATCAACAATGTTTGTTAACAAAAATACTCTGAAAATCTCAAGGAAACGTATGCCTGCCCATTTGTAGCAATATTCACTCTTCTGAATTTCATTCAATTCAAAACATCACATCTATTCAATTCAAAATAAAAATATATGTATTCAATTTAATCCTGCGGTATGACATTCAATTTAATCCTGCAATATTCTTTCAATTTAATCCTGCTAAATTCATTCAATTTAATCCGGCTAAATTCATTCAACCTGCAATATTGATTAAATTCGGTCGAAAGTAGACGTTTAATTACCGTCGGCAGCACGCAAAATTTCATCGGAATATTGAATATTAGACAGCAATATATGGAAACCTATTAAGCTATGATGGAAACGCAGATTATGTTATGTTTTCATAAAAACACATCAACTTCCAGGCTTTATTTACTCACGGAAAAGTGAGTTTTGCGGGAACCACTGAGTGTTTTTACAAAATACAAAACAACGGTAACTCCGAAAATAAACATTTTGAATTTAATCTAGCTTTCGACTATATCCTATATTTTAGTCATCATCAGGAATGACTCTAATTGCATAACTGTGATACTTATATCGTGAAGATTATAACGTAATTGTATACATAATATAAAGTTACATTTACTTATATTTAGGAACATGCGCAAGTGTACATTAACTAATTAACAAGACCAGTGGTCTTCAGATTTGTCAATAATCTTACAGTTGTTTAGAATAAACTCCGGCAGTTTCGTGGTAGGGATTAAGTTCCAACATAGATATGATATGTTAAAAGTGTTCGCAGTTCATAATGTGATTGAAAATTTCAGATTTATTGTCCTATGAATGTTTCTTTAATCTGGTGTACAAACATCAATCAGTTTTGTCAATACAAGGTGTATAAAAAAAAGTAGACAAATCTGATATCGCTCTCTGTTTCGCGAAGCGCCTCAATGTACGATGTTTTGTATTCAAATAGATTGTTTTGGTACTTATAATCTAGAATAAACCGGAAAAATAAGAAATTTAAAACTTCAAAACCCGGGGGGGGGGGGTTCTGTCTTTTACGGCAATTTAAATATACCTTGCTCGAGTCTAAGCCGTTCAAAACGTCGCGCGAACTTCCATATTTTTAGCAAAATTAGCTTTGTGCATGTTTAATTGATGTATTTACTTAATTTGTGTACAACTCCCAAGGGACATTTAATTAAAATCGGAACATTTTTTCAGAAAAACGATTCTTATTGAGAAAAATATACGTTCGCACGACGTTTTGAATGGCTTAAAATCAATCAAATTTCTTGAAATTTTGAGCAGCAATAAAACACCTAACATATTTTCTACCTACTAACTCAAAATTACTTTTAAGCCTTTAAATTTCGTGCGCGAGCCATTTTTAATGTGTTTCAAAATACGCACACCCCTGGGTTTGAAACATTTAAATTTCAGAATATTTTCATTTATTCTACACCGTAAGTACCCAAGCAATATATATTAATAAAAAATTTCGTACTTCAAGCCGCTTCGCGAGGTTGAGAGCCGTTTCAAAATTGTCTACTTTTTTTTATACACCCATGTGAGCTCGTATACAACTGAGCTTTGGTATTTCAACCGGGTTTTATCTTTGTTTGACAGGAATGAGTTGCTGCTTGTGCTTTTCCAGAGAATAACGAACGTGCATTTTATCTTTAGTATGAAGGGGTTATTCTATGCATAAACGAGTGGGTTAGTCTAGTGCCATATTGTCCAAGGTAGGGCAAATGTATCCAAATTTTGGGAATATTTCTTGTTGAAATCGTATCAAGATTGTCATGGTATCATTTCATAGTGGTCAGATCGTGGTTTGAATTGTTCTAATAGTTTCGCCGATAGTTTATAAGGGAAACCTTTCCATGACATGATCTCTAGGATACGCTTAAGTTCATCTTTTCAGGGTTTCGTTGCTGCAAATCTTATATGCACGATTGACAAGAGCTCAAATCCAGGCCACTTTTCTCGACCAAAGAGAGAAACTGGTTATATACTGATACTGACCAGTATAAGTTGATTTTCGGTAAACAGTTGTACCACATGGATGAATTTGGATAACGAGAAAATGAATATTATTGTCAGAGAACTGATCAATAGTGAGTTGAATGTTAGGATGAAAATAATTAAATGCACTCAGTATGTTTTCCATGTCTGCAGATTTAGCTAAAATTAGTGTGCCGTCGACGTAACGTTTATAGAATTTAATGTGACCAGATGTTATCAGAGGTCGAATGACTAGGTTTTTAAATTCCGTCATGATAATATTAGCAAGAGTTGGTTGGACTATGTGGAGAGCCCATTTTTGAATTCTGAATTCTTTTCTTTAATGGATTCTTTATTGCTTTTGAAAGAATCGCTCGCCATACGACGGTTTAAACCCGAACTGAATCATGGAAGTAAAGCTTTGAAAGAACTTATAATATTTAATTAGTTAATATGTACACTTACGCATGTTTCTAAATATAAGTATATGTCATTTTATATTTTGTATACAATTACGTTATAATCTTCACTATATAAGTATCACTGGTATGTAACTAGCCAGGGTTGCCAGATTGCATGCATAAATTAGCCAAACTTTTAACAATGCTCTTTGTTTTTCATTGCCGTATTTGCCTTTTGTTTTCTTTGTTTTTGTGATAGCACTAATGATGGTTTGGCTTAATTATTCAAGAAATCTGGCAACCCTGTAACTAGCGTCATTCCTGATGATGACTAAAATATAGTCGAAAGCTAGATTAAATTTAAAATGTTTATTTTCCGAGTTACCGTTGTTTTGCATTTTTTAACAATACTCAGTGGTTCCCGCAAAACTAAACACTTTTCAGTGAGTAAATAAAGCCTGGAAGTTAATGTGTTTTTATGAAAATATAAATAATATAATACAATCAGTGTTTCCATCATAGCTTAATAGGTTTCCATATATTGCTGTTTAATATTCAATTTTCCGATGAAATTTTGCTTCGGCCGACATGCTGCCGACGGTAAACGTCTACTTCCGACCCAATTTAATGAATATATATATATATATACCATCTGCAGACATGCATTTTTCGGCGTTTACGCCTCATCAGTGCAGCTTTGTACATGACCAGGTACATGATGATTCGTATATAACCACGTGCGAGTGCTCTCACCAGACGCATGTGGGACAACACGGGGACATCATCAATGCATCCAAGCATGCGCAGAGTTTCATAGGAAGAGCGCTCAAACGACCACGAGGGAAGTGAGCGTTGCAATATATTGCCAAAGTCACCCAATCAACTCTGCGCACAGAGCGCTCAACAACACCGAAGTGAAGGAGCGTAATATATATATATATATATATATATATATATATATATATATATATATATATATATATATATATATATATATATATATAATATATATATATATATATATATATATATATATATATAATATATATATATATATATATAAATATATATATATATATATATATATATATATATATATATATATATATATATATATATATATATGTGTTACGCTCCTTATATATATGTATATATATATATATATATATATATATATATACTATTATATATATATATATATATATATATATATATATATATATATATATATATATATATATATATATATATATATATATATATATATATATATATATATATATATATATATATGGAACAAAACAAAGTCCACCACGACCCAAAGTAACGTAAAAAAAGTGTAATTAAATGTTAAATTTTCGGTCGTATGCCACGACCTTCATCATTTGATATTTCTGACGAAGGTCGTGGCATACGACCGAAAATTTAACATTTAATTACACTTTTTTTACGTTACTTTGGGTCGTGGTGGACTTTGTTTTGTTCCATATGTCATTTATATTTGGTCTACCGAGCAGACCTTGGACATTTGTTATATATATATATATATATATATTTGTAATTTCTAGTATCACATTACCCTCTTGTATTGTATATAGTATCAAGTTTCCTAAGAATTACCATCAAACGCGATTATCGCCTGAAGAGTGTGGCAAGCGTTGCTTGCCATACGAAACAAATTTGTAGCGAATAAATCTATGAAGTAACCAATCTTGTTTCATCTAGTTATCTTGCTCTACTTCGGTATTGAGCACTCTGTTCATATGATTTTAAACATATTACTTGTCTATATATATATATATATATATATATATATATATATATATATATATATATATATATATATTATATATATATATATATATATATATATATATATATATATATATATATATATATATATATATATATATATATATATATATATATATATATATATATATATATATATATATATATATATATATATATATATATATATATATTGAACTGAATAAATGTGATGTTTTAAATTGAATGAAATTCAAAAGAATGAATATTGCTACAAATGGGCAAGCATAGAAACGGCAATCGGAGAATACGTCATTTTATTCAAACTTTAATTAAGCATTCTCAAAAACGTCGAAATCTCGCTTAAATTGCGAAATCTAATTGTTATACATCAAAATTTAGGTTAGGCCTTTCTAAATACGATATGATTTATTTGACAGCGACAACTATGCTAGTTCTGACTCTATTATTCAATGAAACAGAGATACTTTATTGAGGCGCCTTGTATACATCTGGCAATTGGGTACACGTGAAGCGTAAAACTCGCACTTCAACAGAATTGTATCTTTATGAAAGAAGAATCTACCATCAGATATCAAATCATCTTCTTCAGTTGCACATAATCTAAGCTATTCTTATTGCATATTAACAAAAGTTGAATAGTTCCTTTGATATAGATCGTCCAGTCGTCCTAGAACTTGGAAAACTGTTGTGTAGTATAAATGTCAATTCTTGTTGTTGTTCATAGATAAATGATTATATGTTCAAATATTAAAGTATAAAATACAGCTAACGCAATAAAGGTTGTCCTTCTTGAACCGTAAACTGTAGACTATGAGCGCGCAAAGGATGACGGGTTATTGCTTATTTTCGCCTCGACGGCAAATTTACTTGCTACAAAGCTCAGGAATTCTCTAAGTACCTGGGCCTAAATAAACAACAATCCATCATCCTTTGCACGTTTATAGAATATAGTTCACAGTTTATGTTTTTACAAAGAAAATAAACGTAAATTGAATTAGCTGTATGTATAATTCTTGTTATGTAATGTATATTTTCGGAAAGACTTCATTTGGAAGTTCTGATGTCCTGTTTTCTTTTCCGTCAATCGTAAAGTTAATAAAAAACCCCCAAAACACCGGCACTCTTTGATGTACTTGATGTGGGGGAAAAATAAATCAATATACTGATAAAAAATTGACGGATATCGGTCCGCGTAGTAAACACGTTTATTTCGACGCTTAATTTGGAGCTTTAATTTGGCGTTAAACAATCGATGTCTTAGCCGAATATTTAATTGCATTCATACATATTGAATTTTTTATACTGTATAAGATGCAATATCACATGGTGGTCACTGAACATTTGCGCCTGGGCGAGTTTTTGTACGAGCGAAACAAACAACACATGCAGCTGTACAAGGATTGAGGAAACGTTTACTTCCGGTGCCGTTCATAGGGTAAAGGGCATATTTTCAGGCGTTTTCTTAATATTAATGTTTTCTTTCAGTCTATACAGTTTCCTATCTAATCTCTTGCTTCTCGAATGTAAAAGCGTGTTTTATGTTCTCGATATATTCACCGCGGATGCCTTTTGCAACGATCGAATACCAGAAGTCAATATATCCAGGTGATCTGAAAACAAGGCAAAGTACTGGAACTAGTTGTGGGAAAGCAGTTTTTCGATCCAAACAACTAAATTCCTCACAAAAAATAATTTACTTTGTTTCAAATTATCCGGTAGACATAAAATTTTCTTCACTGAACAGGACTTCTTAGTTTCAACAGAAGAAAAATAAATCTAAAAGGCTAAATAATCTAATTGGCACTTCACAATTCGGCACAGTAAAATAATTTTACAATCCATCATATAACAAAGCAATCATTTACAAATCTTTGACAATTTTTTTGTTGAGTCTTACTGGCACCGAGGCAAACAGATATTTTAACATCCTTTTTAGTTTTAGTTAGGAAACAGTAACAAAGGCCCACCATATCATAGTGTGACAGTTATTCATTTATTCAACACAGAATGATTTTCAGAGCGTTTCACTCTCCGTGGCTTTTTAGCCGAGCACACAACTGAAAAGAGGCTGCAGTCACGTCAAAAGTAGAAAATTACATTCATTTGGCAATATCGATTAATATGTATGGGCGTCTTTGTTTTTAACGCTATAAAAAGGCATTGAAGCTGCAGTGAAATATAGTTAAACGCGAGTATTATGGCGAGCATGACGAACACAACCGACAAGAATAGACCAGCTAGCGATGAACATTATGCAGACACTGTTGCAATCGTAGCTGCTTTCAATGTTTTTTTTATTGGTCTACTTGCGAATATTGTCCTACTTACGTTTGTCGTGAAAAAGTTGGCTTCTGGGAAGAGAAATGACAAATTGTTCTTACTCAATATTATAGCAGCGAATCTTCTGTCCTTGTTAGGCAGTCTATCTGGACAAATATTGGGAAAAGAAAATATCATTCCATCGGCTCAAGAATACTGCTTGTATTACCAAGTGGCCAATCTTATCTCTCTTTTTAACAACCTTACTTCCATGGCTTCTTTGTGTTTTATTCTATACGAAAATATTGTAAAATTTTCAGGCAATCGATTGTTCAGTTTCTCGCTGTCTTTAAAAGTTACTGCGGCCAGTTGGGTTCTGTCACTGGTTCTTGTTCCTGCGGCAATGTTAGGTTTTTTCATAACTGCAAAAGAAGGTATCAGTATTTGTCATAACAGTGCGGGTAGAACCAGTAGTAGCCAAGAGGCTGTGAGTTTCATTGGTTTGATAGTGTTGGTCAGTATTTGGATTACAGCGTGCGCCACTATCATAAGAAAATCCCTGACTGGAATTTATACCAAACTGAAACAACATCGTGAACAAACTGAAAGAGTTTTGAACAATGTTTCAAGAGCAAAGGTTGTCAGTTTTAACAAACAAGCGTACATCATGAATTTTTGTTATTCTATATGCTGGATTCCACATGGTATTTCAGCGTTTTTAGTCGCACTCAATGTCATTTCATTTCATTCTAACGTTTATTTTGCTTGCCTCGTTGCAGCACATGCTAGCGCTGCTTCTACGCCGTTGATTTATTTGACGATTGACAAACGGTTTAGAATCAAGTGCGTTAGTTGTCGCATGGAGGAACAAGACAGAGTCATCAATGCGAATTAAAACACCTTCCTTCAGCGTAACTTGTTAAAATGCTGACGCAAAATTCTTAGGCAAATTCTGCTATTACGATAACAGAATGCTTGGATGCCTTAGCAACATGGCGTATAACAGGATAGCTGCCTTTCGTCGGCAAATTTAACCAGTGTAAACCTATCTACAAAGAGTGCCTGTGAAGTGCGGAGCGAAAAAACAAAACCGCACAAAATACACATAGCTGCCAGCTGATGTTCTTTATAATAGCAATAAATATGTAGATAAATTGAATTAATAACAAAAATAAGAGTGTTATAGCCTATATGGCGTTGATGAACGTTCTTCAAACTAACATGCAGCAATACTGGTCAAAATAACAAAGTCGATTCATATTAATATTTGCTTTAAAAATATCCTTATATGAACAATGATTATAATATTTTTAAATTTTCGTTTGGAGTGACAATTTTTTGGGGATAGACAAATTAGCATCTGTGGACTTTATGATGATAATAGGTCTAAAATTTTGTGAGATTATCAGTTGAAAATCGATATAATCAATAAATCTATAAGGATGTGTGGCTTTTAGGGTACTATATATGGTCAAGAATGTTGTGTTTCATGATTCTTGATCATTTTTGTGCTATGGCACTAACATAGTTGCATACACATCGCCGTTCGCGTTTAAAATATGTAAATATACGAAATACTAGAAAACCTAGGGTCACTTGTACGAAAATGGAGCACTGCACAAAACCGAAGCATTGACACCAGAGATATTTGACAAGCAGAAGATAAACAGTGATTTTAACTCAGAAATGCTGAGCTTTAATATGTGTCTTACGAGTTACTGAACATGTTTAGAAGGTTTGAGAAAATTACTATCCTGTGGATAGCGCTGTTCACCTTTCGTACAACCGACCCCTTGATTATATTTTAAGCGACGTGACAGGCTTCCAAAGTAAATTCGTATCACGGATGTAGCATCAGCAATATTATCGCTTTAACGTTTCCAGTCCATTGTTTCATCCTCAAAATTAAAGTTACATATGTCACCATAGAGTGTTAAAATTTTCAATCTAAATTTAACTTCTTTAGTTCAGCATAGCCACACCACAAACTAACGGTGGCGCGGTGGAGGAGACGGGAAGGACCCGGATGTTGGCCCCAGGATTTTACTCACAGGAATGCAACGCTCACAAGAAATGCGAAGAAGTTTAGGAAAAGGCTCCAACTTAGTGTTAGTGGCTTAGTTTTACAACAGTTCACATGCATGGGTGTTCAGATCGATTCGAGATTGATTCAGAGACTCAGATTGACTCAAGTGCGGAAGGTAATCTAAACTAAACCGCCTCGAGGGGTGGTCTCAAATAAGTTCGATCTACACTGCGACCCAAGATATTAGTTTGATAAGATATTTATGCCGTACGTGTTCAAAATGAGCATTACTATTCATTAAAACTTACGAACATCAAAACAAAGTTGTGAGAAGATCTTTACGATGTTAATATTTGATGTTAGTCACATGACTGAAAATATATGACGCTGTTCCATATTTCGGGCGGACCACACTATTAGTTTTAAAAATATGATAACACGATAAGACGTCGTTTTTAACTTAATTGGAAATAGAAACGACATTCTTTAACCAAAAACAGCATAGGTAACAACAAGAGAATGTTTTAGTTAGAAAATAAATGAACTTGGTGTCATAGCTGAAGGATTTTTCAAAGAATACGTGAAACGGTGGAAAAGAGGGATTCTGGACTTGTAAAATGGATAAGAATGGGAGGTATTAGGCGTTTGAAGGAGAACTGTTCGTAAATTATCATGATCAACGTCTATCAACATTTTGAGAAAGTTTGCTTTGCCATATATCTTCAAAACTAGCAATGATGGATTCCTGGTAAGCAATAGTAATTCTAAAAGTACCTCCACTGGTGTCGTGGAATAAACGTTTGGAACTGGATTAAGGCAAAAAAAACGCTTGAGAGCACAACGGAAGTTTGTCCTTTTGACGGGCAGACGAAATCAGCATGATAAAGCTTGGAAAATGCATGCATGGGTTAGATTATTGATATTCAATGATGGTATGTGACTGGCCAGGCTAAGGAGTCAACAAAAAAGCGGTAAAGTAAACGAGTTCTGCTGGTAACAGCGGAAATAGGGATCAGAGGTCACTTTTGCACATTTAGGCCACAAGTTGGTTGCTAATAATACGGATCTAAATGATCGTTCTACCACTTCTTTGGCAGGTACCTAAAACCTTTCATCAGAAGTTCCTTTTCCCAGCATTAGGGCATTATCATGTTGATCTCGACTTGTCTGTCTTGTCTGTCTCGACTTGTTGTGCTCTCAAGCACTTTTTTGCCTCAATCTAGTTCCAAACGTTTATTTCACGACACCAGTGGAGGTACTTTTAGAATTATTATTGCTTACCAGGAATCCATCATTGCTAGTTTTGAAGATATATGGCAAAGCAAACTTTCTCAAAATGTTGATAAACGTTGATCATGATAATTTACGAACAGTTCTCCTTCAAACGCCTAATACCTCCCATTTTTATCCATTTTAGAAGTCCAGAATCCCTCTTTTCCACCGTTCCATGTATTCTTTGAAAAATCCTTCAGCTATGACACCAAGTTCGTTTATTTTCTCACTAAAACATTCTCTTGTTTTTACCTATGCTGTTTTTGCTTAAAGAATGTCATTTCCACTTCCAATTAAGTTAAAAACGACGTCTTATCGTATTATCATATTTTTAAAAATAATAGCGTGGTCCGCCAGAAATATGGAACAGCGCCATATATTTTCGGTCATGTGACTAACATCAAACATCAACATCGTAAAGATCTTCCCACAACTTTGTTTTGATGTTCGTAAGTTTTAATGAATAGCAATGCTTATTTTGAATACGTACGGCATAAATATCTTACAAAACTAATATCGTGGGTCGCAGTGTAAAGATTGCTCATCAGGCCAGAGTAAGTAATGTGAACGCATTTTGATATCACCCACAAATCAACAAGCACAAAGCAATAAGCCTGGATGGAACAGACCAACTGCGCGTTAGTGCATGCGTATAACACTTAAAGGAGCGGCGTCAGAGCTTGCGCATCTCTCCTTCTTTTCAAGTACGTTTGTTTATACAATATTGCGGACGACTATGGCATGATGAACGTTGCTAAGCACCGCAACCTGGCCGAAAACGACAAACACAATAAGTCATATATAGATCACAGAAAACCTGGAACAACCGAGATAAACCACTTTACGTATCTATTAAAATATTTGTGATGTAGAAAGAGTCAAACATCGTACGAAATTATGTGAATTTTTTCGCCTACCATGTTGAGCTTTGCCAGAACGGCTTCAATCATCGCAGTGCATCGCTCCTAAACTGTAAGAATAGAGGCCAAGAAATTTCCGACAAGTTTGGAGTCTTTTTGTTATTCGCAGAAAAGATAAGAAGCTCCTTTAACCCACGACATTTCATTTCTCTCTATTCAGGTAAATATTGTCATATGTTCCCATGAGTGCATTGTTTAAAGGAGAACGTGGCGTGCACTCAAAATGGTCAATGTTGTAAAGGACAATGTGTGTACGGTCGATGTAAGAAAGAGGGAGCTAACGGGAAACCAGGGACATGTGTCGACATGAAGATTGCACGGATCCTGCAGGGACTTGTTGTGTGAGGTGAGGGATATTTTACGAAATCGCTAATCAGCCTTATTTCCAGTCCACAGCTAAGCGAAAGACGCAGCTCAACTTGATCCAGTCAAAGGATTTCTAGGATCCCGACGACGAGGAATTTATGTCATATAAAGTCCCCGAAGATGCGTGTCAGAGAGCTTTTTTATGATATAGAACTTGTGAATCCTGAACGCACACGATTTTTCGTTTTTCTAATTTCCACTCGTGTTGATGTAACTGTATATCAACACGGAAAATGTTTTATAGTTCTTGGGTATAGCATAAAGTCAGATTTTCGAGGTATATACCTGAGCCTTGTCCCTTTTGGAGGAGGCTTTCAAACACGAATCTATCGACTTCAAAGATTTGAAGTAAAGATTTTTCGATGTTTCTTCACAAGTTTCGTCTAATCATTTATTCAAGGTCACTACCGGAGTTAGAAAACCTACTTAAAAATGAACTAATAATTGCATAGAATCTTTAAAAATCTCACCTGAAATTTGCTAATCTTTTTCAGGGAACCAGCCATAAACCCCCACATCTCAATATGTAAACCTCCGCTAAAAAAGAACATGGTATGTGGACCGATTAATTTCTTCAGAACTGTTTACGTTGGTGCCGAGGTTCAGACAGCATGTGGTCCATGCGAGAAGAATCTGATTTGTAAGCAAGTGGGGTAAGCGAGATTGTTTGTTTGCTTTGGCTATGCCTATGACTTATAATCTTCGCGGGGGGGGGGGAAGGAGAGGGTAACGTAGTGTCCCTCCCAATGTTGCCTTTGTCAGTAAAACTCTCAAAGTTCACCGTAAATTATTATGAACTAGTCAGTGGATGGAGGGGGGGGGGGGTGTAAAAGACAAACATTGCGTTGAAAAACCTGCAGAAAATTATACAAACACGAATTAAGTTTCTCCAAAAATTTCTTAGAAATTTTTCAGAACTTAGAATTGCTGCAATCCCAGAAAATTTGATAGCGTAAACTTTATTTTTTTATTTTTAGAATTTTTGGTGTCCACGAAATATGTGTCGATGCGAAGACAGATTGGAGAGACGAGGAAGAATCGCGAGCACAAGGCAAAGGACCAAAATATAAATTAGTAGAATTTGCATGTCAGGCATGCATTCATCTTTTTGTAATCAAAATACCAGCGGATTAACATCCTTATGTGATGAGTACTTTGGTGTATCAAACGAGAGGACTGAAAAACATTATTCTCAGTCCTTAATTTGACTTCAGGAATGTTTGCTGTTATAAATATGGCCGGGCGATTTCTTAGACTGAGTGTATGGTTGTATTGTAGATTGATTATACTCATGACCACTGATTATACCATATAATGTTTGGTGAATTATTGTACAAAAAATAAAAATACATTTTTCATATATTCACTATGATGAAGAGGTCAACACATTTTTGTTATGCTAGCAAGTAAACACGCACCAAAATTCCAAGCTCCATAGCCAAAAATGCCCCCCCCCCCCCTCTGTTGCTTGTTGTTGTGCTTACACTACGCTTTGACTAACGCTTCTGTCTCAAAGTATAGCTAACGGGTTTTGATAAAAACGTGTGGTAGATACATCACAACATTCATCATGAAGTCTTAAATGACAGCAACAGTCATCTTCCCGAGACAAAGTTTAACGCCATTTTTAAACTTTATATGCCCAATATTGCAATAATAAAAAAATGCTAAATATTGAAAATAAATAACGCCTTATCAAGTCGCGAAAGACTAAACTAGACACCCAGCTAGCACGACAATTTAGTCCTCCTATGCTAGCCTCAACTGTATTATCATTATCACAAAGTATGTGTTAGATCTAACCTTCCGCTGTGACACGACCTACCAACAACGGCTCTTATTGTTAGACCTTATTCCATTATGTTATTGGCATGAGTTCTTAGACATTGTTTTATTCTACAAACTAATACATGGTCATGTAAGCGTTGACACTAACTTACTACCATCAACTACAAATAATAACAGAAGAGAAACCAGATCATCCGACACTGATCATTTAGCATTTTCGACAAACCGATGCAAGACCACCACATACCAAAGATCATATTTGAACAGAACAACCAGACTTTGGAATATCCTGCCAAAGGAACTGACGGGCATTAACATCAGCTTAACCCAGTTTAAATCTGGTCTTTATAAATATTACCAACTAGCTGTTAAAAACGTTTTCGATGTAGATAATCCAAGAACATAGAAATCTGTATGTTTGTCCTGTAACAAGTGTCGTAATCTGTCCAGTGAAATCTCGTGTTGTTATTAGTTTTATTGTTTGTTGTACCATATTTATATAGAGGGCCGCTGTAATTGGCGCAAGCTGTAGCGTGTACCCTGCCAATTGTCTATATTTGTCAACGTTAAATAAATAAATAAATAAATAAATAAATAAATTATTTATTTCAAATATAATTTTATGGAAACACCTCGTAATTTTATTATCGCAGAGCTTTCGATCTGTAAGCTCGGATCTTCATCAGTGCTAATAATAATGCATACATTATTTATTTATTTGCAATTAAGGCATTGCGATTTTGTGAAGATATTCTACACTCTGAAATTTGAAAATTTTATTCGAACCCTACTACTGCAAACTCTCGCTCTTTTTCATTCCTTGATGGTAAAAAGCTTTGACACATTAACGGACGCTAAATAACGGTTCCTTGAGTGTCCGCTCTAACGAGAGTTAACTGTACAGCTACTTCTAAATCTAGGATGGATCATCAAAGGATGTACAAAGAACCACATGAATGGACTGGAAACGCATGCTTAAGCGCTAATGATATCATGGCTAGTATATAGCTAATTATAGGCATGATACGCTTTTGAATGCTAGCAATATTCGCCGGGGTTAGTTACACGTTGTGTCGCGTTTCATGTGAGTTGAGTTCTTGCAGTTGATCTCTCATGTGCTTCGAGGTTTTTTCTCCGGATACTCCGTTTTCCTCCCTCTCTAAAATAAACGCATATAGGACATCCGAGGGTACTGGGTTATCAGTATCCGTATTACTGTCACGTATTATAACCTCGTAATATAAAGCCATAAAGTCGGGAACTGCTTTTCGTACAGTTTCAGTGCAATGAAATTTCAACAATATTTGTTGAATGTTTACAAAAATTCTCTGAAAATCGCAATAAAACGGCAGTTGTACCGACATTCGCTTAACACGTCCTTTTATTCAAATTTTAAGCATTCTTAAAAACGCTTGTCCGATTTAAAATGAGGACATCATCATTAATCGTAAAATTGCATTCTTTCATGTACTCAGCTAGCGTGAGAAAAGTAATTAATTTATCGATCGGCGTAGAGAACACAATTTATTTCGTCGTTTAATGAAGATGTTGAATTTGACATTAGACAATGAATTTGTTTCTCGATTTTTAATTGCATATATATATTTAGTATTTTTACACAAGTGAAAATAAGAAATCCGACGTTGTGATTGGTCCAATATGACGTGACATTCCTTTATATTCACCTACAGGTGAGTGAATATAACAGTAAAAACAAGTTGGCGACTAGCCGTCGTTTTGTACAAATTACGGACAAAGAAATAAACAAAATTAAAATAACTTGTGTAAAAATACTAAAACAATTATTCGCCTCAGGCTCGGTGATTTTCGACAAATATTCACCTCGACTTCGTCTCGGTAAATATTCCCCGATAATCACCTCGCCTTCGGCGAATAACTGTTAAATATATATGTATTATACTATCTGCAGAAATCATCAGTGCAGCTTTGTACATACCCAGATACATGATGACTCGTATATAACCACGTGCGAGTGCTCTCATCAGACGCATGTGGGACAACACGGGGACATCATCAATGCATCCAAGCATGCGCAGAGTCTCATAGGTAAAGCACTCAATACTCAACTCACATGAAACGCGACAAACTGCACAAACTTTTCAACCGACACACCGTACGAGAAAGCTACAGCTGCAGCGAGAACATGAAATCTTTTATCTCAAGACATAACAAAACAATACTGAGACGACACGACCAGAAAACCGAAACGACAAACGCGAACTATGCACGAAACTGCAACTGCACACGTACTGAAAGATCCCCCCACGCAAGGCAACTGCCTACAAGCGAACGTCATTTACAAAGCCGATGTAACAACTACAGACAACAACGAGATAAAATCATACATTGGAACAGCGAACAATTTTAAAACACGATACAGAAACCACTGTAAATCACTAAGCAACCAACGCTACCAAAACGAAACTGAACTATCCAAACACGTATGGCAACTCACAGACAGCAAGAGAGAATTTACTGTCAAATGGGGAATCATTAGACAAATCTTTGGATCAGGCTCAAGAAGATGTCGCTTATGCCTAGAAGAGAAACTCCTGATTTTAAAAGGCCGGAAGAAAAACATTCTAAACAAACGCTCGAACCTATGTATTAAACGCCGCCATGTAACTCAAAACCTGTAATTGTATATACGTGAATAATTAAACATAATCTGTCAGTTGCCTGACGATCGCCAAAGTGCGTGAAGCTCAGAGTAGCGACAGCCAAACAATTTGTCTTTGTTGATTTATATATATATATATATATATATATATATATATATATATATATATATATATATATATATATATATATATATATATATGTATATATATATATATATATATATATATATATATATATATATATATATATATGTATATATATATATATATATATATATATATATATATATATATATATATATATATATACACACACACACATATATATATATATATATATATATATATATATATATATATATATATATATATATATATATATATATATATATATATATATATATATATATATATATATATATATATATATATATAATATTTAAAACACGCGCAGGAGTGCTTTATCAGATATACAACGCGAGGCGAAGCCGAGCGTTGTATATCTGATAAAGCGCGAATTGCGAGTGTTTTAAATGACTTCTAAATCGATTCATTTTATACCCATCTTGCCTGTTTGCATATAAAAGAATTTTCAATATAGATGTTGTATAAGCCGAGAAAATCGAAGTAAAAGATTTGTGAACATGTGTTTTATCTCATATATAGACTCTAGTCACGGCTATGATTTCCTTTGTGTTTTTCTCATGAATTATTAATGAGGTTTAGAAATATACTTCTATAAGAAATATACTTCTATATATATATATGTATATATATATATATATATATATATATATATATATATATATATATATATATATATATATATATATATATATATATATATATATATATATATATATATATATATATATATATATATATATATATATATATATATATATAACTAGATGAAACAAGATTGGTTAGTTCATAGATTTATTAGCTACAAATTTGTTTCGTATCACTCTTCAGGCGATAATCGCGTTTGATCAGGCGCGATTATCGCGTTAGATCTAACGCGATTATCGCCTGAAGAGTGTGGCAAGCGTTGCTTGCCATACGAAACAAATTTGTAGCGAATAAATCTATGAAGTAACCAATCTTGTTTCATCTAGTTATCTTGCTCTACTTCGGTATTGAGCACTCTGTTCATATATATATATATATACATATATACATAACATTATATATATATATATATATATATATATATATATATATATATATATATATATATATATATATATATATATATATATATATATATATATATATATATATATATAACAACGCGGTCAAAACATTTGCATATATACGAGTTTTTTTACGAGCGAAACCAACAGCAGTACACTACTATATAAGGAGTGAGGAAACGTTTACTCTCGGCGCCGTTCATATGTAGAAGGGTACACATTAAGGCTTTTTCTTAATGTTAATATTTTGTTTCAGTTCATACGCTTTTAATGTTGCTTTATGCTCTCAAAATATCCACCGTTTCAGCTAAACGCCTCTGCAACCGACACCAGATGTTAATTAATATATCCAGGTGATCTGAAAACATTTGAGAACTGGCACTAGTTGTCAAATAGAAATCCTTTTTCGAACCAAACTACTAAATTCCCAATAAAAAATAATTTAATTTCTTTCCAGATACCCGGTAGACATTTTTTTCTTTACTAAACATGATTACTAAGTTTGAAAAAACTTCATAAAGAAAAATAAATGTGATAGGCTTTTGTTAGCTACCGTCACAATTGCGGGCTCAATTTGATGCTGCCTGGCGGCCTTTTTTTCTGTGACATGACAATAAAATAATTATATACTAAAGTATAACAAAGCAAACCTTTACGAATCTTTGATTATTTTGCCTGATTCTTACGAGCATTGAAGCAAGCAAGGCATTTTGACATCATTTTTACCGTGTGACAGTAATCCATGAATTCAACAAAGAATAATTCCCGAAAACAGTTCTAATTCAAAAACGTAATTTCAGAGCATTTCACTCGCCGCGGCGTTTTACCCGAACACACAATTCAAAAGCAGCTGCAGTCAAGTCGAAAGTGGTAAATTACATTCTTTGGCGATATCGATTAATATGTGTATGCAGATTTTTGTTTTTAAACGCCATAAAAAGGCGTTATATAAAGGCATTGGAACATTTTTATAAACACAGGTATCATGGCGAACATGACGAATACAACCGACAAGAATGGAACAGCTACTGACAAACATTATGCAAACACTATTACAATCTTAACTGCTTGCAGTGTTCTTATTATTGGTCTACTTGCGAATATTGTCTTACTTTCGTTTGTCGTGAAAAAGTTGGCTTCTGGGAAGAGAAATGACAAATTGTTCCTACTCAACATTGTGGCAGCGAATCTTCTTTCCTTGTTAGGCAGTCTATCTGGACAAATATTGGGAAAAGAAAATATCATTCCATCGGCTCAAGAATACTGCTTGTATTACTCCGTGGCCAATTTTATCTCTCTTTTCAACAACCTTACATCCATGGCTTCTTTGTGTTTTATTCTATACGAAAATATTGTAAAATTTCCAGCAAATCGATTGTTCAGTTTTTCGCTGTCTTTAAAAGTTGCTGCAGCCAGTTGGGTTCTGTCACTGGTTCTTGTTCCTGCGACAATGTTAGGTTTTTTCATAACTGCAAAAGAAGGTGTCAGTATTTGTCATAACAGTGCGGGTAGAACCAGTAGTAGCCAAGAGGTTGCGAGTTTCATTAGTTTGATAGTGTTGGTCAGTATTTGGATTACAGCGTGCGCCACTATCATAAGAAAATCCCTGACTGGAATTTATACCAAACTGAAACAACATCGTGAACAAACTGAAAGAGTTTTGAACAATGTTTCAACAGCGAAGGTTGTCAGTTTTAACAAACAAGCGTACATTATGACTTTTTGTTATTCTATATGCTGGATTCCACATGGTATTTCAGCGTTTTTAGTCGCACTCAATGTTATTTCATTTCATTCTAACGTTTATTTTGCTAGCCTCGTTGCAGCACATGCTAGCGCTGCTTCTACGCCGTTGATTTATTTGACGATTGACAAACGGTTTAGAATCAAGTGCGTTAATTGTCGCAGGGCGAAACAAGACAGAGTCATTAATGTGAATTAAAACACCTTCCTTTAGCGTAACTTGTTAAAATGCTGAGGCAGGATGCTGTTACAAAGCTTTGATTACGATAGCAAGCAGAACGCTTGGATTCCTTGGCAGCACAGTGTATCACAGGATAGCTTTCCTCCGTCAGCACATTTAACTGTGTTCACTTATCTGTTACTTGGACAGCGTGCATATGGGGAGAAGAAACAAAATACATAGCTGTCAGCTGATGTTCCCTGCAAAACTATATGAGAAAGATCGACAGGAAACAAATGTATAGGCAGATGGATTTAAAGTAATGAAAAAACAATAGTGCAAAGGCGTTGATGAACGTTTTCAAACTAGAGTGTCTTTGTAACTATAGTAATCGCTATATATTTAGCAGCTATAGCGTGTAATTTAATCCACTCCTGATGATGACTTCAAACTAGTCGAAACGTTGAGAAATAAAAATGATTTCAATATTCGGTATTACTATTGTTTTGTATTTTATAAGAAAATATCCATGACAATATTTGCCTTCTGAATAATCATATGAATGCCCATGAATGATTAGATTTCAATATGTATATAGTTTTTCGGAGACACCGTGCAACTTTATTGTTGCAAAGCTTTCGATTCATAAGCTCAGATCTTCATCGTTTGAGTGACATTTCTACGGCACGCTTAGTGACCATATGTGGGTGTGATGATGACACTAGGTCCAACATTTTATGACTTGTATCAGTTGATAATCAATAAATCTTCCTTCAAGGTATATATTCTTAAAGTCATAAGGTATTCTATACTGATAAGAATGTTGTTTCAAGGCCAAAAGCAATGACACTAGTAATATTTGACTAGAAAAAGATAAAACTGTCGTCAAATCGAAAATGCTCAACTTTTGGGAAAATAACTATTCGGTGGATAGGGGTACATTCATCTCAGCGATGTTATTGGGAGCAAAAAAACCTCCTGTTCATTGTTCTCAAAGTGTGGTAAAACATTATTGGCGTATAAAACATGGTTTAAAATTTCGGTCGCATTGCTTTTATTATAAGGGGGTTGATGCCTCTCTTGGTGGAGGGCTGATTGCATGGGAGTTAATCCAAATATGACCAGGTCAACATTCCTTGTATGAGAAAACCAGAGAACACGAAAAATCATACGATTCTCGACAAAGCATTGATGAATTGTTCTCACATAACTTGAGCATGGAACCCAAAATTTCGGATTTAAAAGACGCTGTGCAGACTTTTTACTTGCTCGAATTAAATTTACAATGCAAAACTGTGAAGAGTGAGCGCTCACTAGCGTCAGATATCATATTATTACCACTAATAAATATATTCGCACGGTTAATAATGAATATGTTATCAATTGCTGTGGATGAATTACTATATACACGTGTAGGTTTATCAATGCTAGGGATCATCGAACAACTTTGTAAAGTTTACATGAAATTATGTGCATAGTTTCATTGGTTAATCTTTAAGAGATCAATTTTGAAGGTGACCATTATAACCACATGCTTGCCTTTCGAGTTATAATGCTCTAATTTTTGTCCAAAATATTCTTGAAACGTCTCAGAATTATGGTCTATAACTGAGCGGTATATAACTGAGCATATGATATTTCTTTTGTTTGGAATATCAACTTCAATCGAGAGTGCTGGTATGCGATGTTTTTGCGCCTTTCCAATCACCACATAGTTAAATCAATTATTTATATACACTCCAACGCCTCCAGCAGCAAGGGGTGTTGGTACAAATTCAAATCAATATCCAGTAATATTATAGTTGTAATTATTAAGACTAGGTTGTTCGATACGCATTTCTGTAATACCTATTACATTGAAAGAGAAGTTAAGCTCGTCGGATATTTGGGTTTGTAAATGTTCTAAGTTACAAAGCAAACTACATACATTATTGTGAAAAAAAAAACGGCTGTCATTTTAGCCGCATGTCTCCTTTTCAATTTTCGTAAAGTTCTCCGGGGAAAAATATTTGCATTTGATATGATTATTCATTACATTTCGGTTCGGGTTTATATCCAATATTAACATCATTTAATATATGATCTTCGTTCACTGTTCAAAATCTACGCACGCGATTGGTCAAAATCAATCACGTGCGTTTTGGTTACCCGGCAACAACGAGTCGTTTGAGTGCATTATTCGCAATAACGCACGGAAAATGTGCATTGTTCATTTAAAATGACTACAAATTTCGTAAAAATCTTCCGTGTTCCATTTTCAGCACCAACTGAAAGTTGACTTGCTCCATTCAGAAAAGGTGGTATGTTGAGGCCAACACCAGCAGGCATATCATCTGCTACATCAAAACCCCGGTCTGCCATAATGACATCACCTGACTCAAGCAAAGTGAAAAAGTCACAATCTTTGGTCACTTGTCTATCAGAGGCCCTTCCAACATACAATTCTGATACAAATATTGTGTACCCAGCAGGAGAAATTCCTAGCAGCCCCTTATCAGTATTATGATTTTTATATGATGAAAATCGGTTGCAGACTGGCTTCTAAATGATGTTGGCATTTCAGTTCTGTGCAATCAATGATTACACGGGTATTTGGGTAGGTTTCATGGAAAGGCTGTGGCATAGTTTGTTGTATATATGTGCGTGATGCCCAAATCGATAGGACTTTAAACTTGTGATAGAGAAACTCTAACCAAGTAGCCCCTATACTGGAAACATGGGCTTCTGAGCTGCCAAATCGATAGGTTATGTCAGCCCCCTTGGAACTACAACGTAAACGAACCAGAACCAAAAACAATTCTTGTTCTGGTGAAATTGACCTTTTCGCCCCAGCTTTTTTGATTCTACGAAGTAGCTATTCTACATTGTTGCTTGAACCAGCATAAGTAAGAAATTACATGCTGGTTGCAGAAAGTCAAAGAAAACTTCAAATGTTGCATAATTTTGAAAACCTGTGTATAATTTAAAAGTTGTATCATTTGCAAGTACATGTTCTTTTCGAAACACACACTGTTTAACAATTAGATTACGAGCTCGAGATTTCGGGCTTCGCCCTCATCAACTATCACCGCATAGAAATCGAGAGTGAGTAATCTAATTGTTTTAGTAGAATCAGAGGTCAAACATTCAACAAAAAATTTGATTTTTACGCAATTTTTTTAAAAGAAATCTCTATAGGAAGATGATTGTTTCGCTACTCGCTATCTATCGAGGAATAGATAGCGAGTAGAGTAACCAATCAAATTACAGCATTTGCAATAGTATACTAGTATGATTCTACTAATCATATTTAGACGATAACTCGTCGTATTTTCTTTGTAAAGCTGCATGTTCAGTTCTTAATTTTTCATTGGTCGACTCTTGAGAATCAGCGCCAGTCGTTTCTTGCTAAGTCTGGATTGTGTTAATTTTAGTCTCATTGTTTAGTTGGTAATTCACTAAAAGATTTTTTCCATCAGGAAAATGTAAGGAACACACGTTGTGGCTTTTCAAAGGTTGACTTTATATTCCCAGCCACATTTTTTTAAGCTCAAATCCATAGGAAATTTATGAAACGATCATTTCGGATTTCTAACACTTTTGCTTCGATAATGTGGCACACAACATGTTGTTCCTGCGTACTTTTTGCCTTTAGACACTTTTTCCGTGTCACTTGTTATATTTATACTTGTCAAATAAACCACAAAGCAAACGGCTCACAACTTTCCAAAATCTACTCGAAACAAGCGAAGTTGCTTTAAATTAGACTGGCGTAAATATGTTGTAATTAAAAAAACTCCAATAAGACACTTCAACAGCAGTGAATATTACTGAAAAGTACATTTTTAATCTTTGAAAAATTTTCAAATATGAACGGTCAGTGTTTCAAACAGCAATTGTTTTTATTTTTCGCGCCAAACAACCTCAATTTTTTAATTTGTGAAAAGAACGTTTGATCAAACATGTGTTATTTCGTGACGGTCAAGTGCGCAAACATTTAGAATAACCGCTAGAATCAAACGGATCGTTAAAATTTCACAAGGTGTTTCTTACCTCGAAAACAGTTTAATGGATCACTCACCTTTAGATTGCAAAGTTTTCAAAATTGTCTATGACTACTGCGACTACAACAGCGATCGTTCGTGGAAGCCAAAGTCCAAAGACGCAGTAGAAATATGAAACAAGCCATACAGCTTTAGTAAAAACTTTAACCAAGCAAAAATGATAAAACTTTTCTCGCAATTCCAATGTGTTGGCGACTTTCCTTCGTGGAAAAAGTATAAGCGCCATGTTGGGAAATTCTGTTGTATACAACTTAAACTACCATGATGCTTTGCCATTCCGCAATGGCCCATTGTTACATAACAAGACCGATATACCTCCACAAGCTAGTTTGTCCAATACTTTATACATTACAATAAAAAATTTGGCGTACAACTAAGGTTATTTAATCAGTTAGGCTAGTTTACATGTAAAGTGTGGAGAGCCAAAAGACCGAGAGGGCATCTTTTTGGGTCAGAAAGCGGTCCCATCTCAGTCAGCTGGGATCGTTTGAATAGATTTGGCCCCAATGATCATCTAACCCTGATTCATAATGACGTATTTGTCCGATCTGAGGCCTTTTCTCTCTTTGGTGGATGCGAAGAGGGAATTCGGCATAAAAAGTAAGAAATCTTTCTTAAAAGTAAACCAGCGATCTCGAGTCTTCAGCATCTCTATCATTCAATGACATCCGCTAGGAGAAAAATGACTGACAGATACGCCAGTGTGAAGCAGGAAATGCGATGAAAGCCATCCATTGAGTAGTATATCCTTTCGTTTCATAAAATCCTTCCTTCTTCAGCTTTTTTCTTGTTTTCGTATCACAACGTTTTTTGTCCAAGTTTATTTCCCAGCTGCCTTAGCAGGCAGACATATTTGATGCACGCCAAATATTCTAAAAAGACAAAGTATAGGTCAGAATTGTTCCTGTAAAGACAAGGATATTCAGCCAGTGAAATATGTTTAATTTACAAGCAATTTGGACTTTCACACACACCATTATTTTTCTAATTCTCATGTTTCAAATCTTCTGTTCACAACTTTCAACAGACGTATTAACAACAAGTCGATAGGTTGTCGACGAAGTTGATGGTCAAAACGTGTTATCCACAGGCTTGCTACAAGCTGTTTCAAAAAGTTATGACAATTTCTGGTGGCAACATAACGAAATTGACAAGTTTGTTGCAGTATGTTGTCAACGTGTTGCAACAAACATGTCAATTTCGTCAAGTTGCGACCATTCTATTGCAACAAGTCTGTGACGTTCTTGAACACCCACTGAAATAAAAAATGCTTGAATACAAATAACTCACCCAACTTGCTTGCAGGTGAGATCAGATTTACATGGCCCGCAAGCAGCCTGCACAGTCCCTCCGATATATACCGCTCTGTATTGGTTATAGGGCCCGCATGTTTGATGTTCATCCAGTGCTGGCTTACATACAGAGATTGCTGGGTTGATGGCTGGTTCACGAACACAACAAGTTTCCGGTTCTTTACAGTCGCTTTGTCGATCACAGAATGTTCCTAAGAAGAATATTGAAAACTTTGAGTAAGAAATAAACAAAACAATATCCTAAATTTAAAGCAACTGAATTTTATATTGGTCTCTGTCTAAATACAATACCACACTCTGCGCAGATTTTACGGCGTGATGCAAGTTGGTCATGGAGTTGCATCAAGCACATTGGCTTCATCACATCGATATTCTGCAAGTTGTTGAAACAACCTATATCAAGCTGGTGGATAAAACGTCCTGGCAATCAACACGCATCGAGCCTATTTGCAATTTTCAGTAGACTTGTTATCACATCAAGCCCGAACAAGCGATGCATCCTGACATCAAATTGATGACTGCAAGGTAACAGACTTGCTGAAACTTGCAATTGTGCGTTTCTGGCTGCGTACAAAGAGTAGAATAGAATAGAATTGAATATAATTTATTAAAAAAAACTACATTGCAGCTGGAGTGTAGATGTTTGCGTAATATCTACTGTACAAGAATGATATAAAAAAAGGTAATTACAATTGGTGACAGGATGCAGAGTACAATTGACATTATTATATACTGAGTGTCAAAGTTAATTTATTCCTGTTTCTTATTGGTTAAGAACGTATCACGTGATAGTGCAGAAATTCTACTGTCTCCCTGGCAACGTAGCTAAGCGGTGGACATTACTTTTCATTCACCGGTAAATAACAAATCCACAGAGCCTCACGGAGCCATGTCAGGTAAAAGGTAATCCTTTTTATACATGTTTGATTGATTTGTGGTACTTTTCTTCTCTTTTGATACTCAGTATATAAAGAATACTTATTGACTGAGACCTCGGGAAAGCAGTATGTTTTGTGGACCCTCTACTGTCTCTGGTCCACAAAACATACTGTTTCCCTCGGTCTCAGTCAGTAAGTGTTAATTATTCACTGTTTACCATATGTGGTATAAAAGTGTCCTTGAAACGATTAGAACGTGCTAAAATAGAACCAAATGAACCTTTATAGAAGTTCCAATCGTTAAAAAACACAACAACAAAGATAAAAATACCATATTTACGATCAAGCGAGTCTTGAACGTTTTTCGGCTGTAATATGTGGTTTATGATGCTTTGAAACAAACGCGGGCGTGTGGAAATACAGAAACTAAAACAATTGGTAAACTTTAACCCAGGGTTAGCGCTAACCCACTGTTTTGAAGACTAGCCCGCACTTACCCGCAGCTCCTTTGGAGGCTCCAGCCTTGCATCTGCCATACACACAGAATAAACCTTGGTCCACACAGCATTGGCCATTCTGCGTGCATGCAACGTTCTCTTTCAGACAATCGACGCATAAAAACATGTGACAATATTTCCCTTTTTCGCATTTCTTTTGTGAGTTGCATTCTTGCGTGTAGTAGCCTGGGGCTATCATCTGCAGAAGAAGAAAATATGTCAGAGCCTATTTCAAGAGGTTGGCTTGAGAGGCATCGCCCCCCCCTGCTTTAGATATATGAGCAATGCGAACTTTGTGGACCAAATAACATTTTCACAATACAAAGAACAGACTTACAAGGAAGGAGGGGCGTTATATACCCCAGTTACATCTCCAATAAGATATGGAATTGTATACAACATAAGTATATTATGCATGGAATATAATTGTATAAGATATAGATATTGCCTTATTTCTACACTAGATATCTGGGGTCAATTTTACAAAAAGTGAATGGCGTTGTCCACTGGGTATTTATCTTTCAAACTTTCTGAACATGTTCAGTAATTGGTAAAATTCACACTTCAGCATTTTCGAGTTAAAGTCACTTTTTATCTCTTGCGAGTTCAATATCCTTGGTGTCATTGCGCTTTGTGTCTTTCTGCGGCAGTTAAAAATCAGTGTCCGGTGGATAGCGGATATCCATCCCTGCTGCCAACGTGTAATATAGTTTGGGACAAAAACAACCGTATGAATAAGTAGGAAATTAGTTGCGTAGGTAATTAAGCCGTTAAGCAATGCATGTAATTATACTTTGTTTCTATTGACTTTTGCAATTTTTGGTCCGATTTCGAGCGCGATGATCTCCTAAGATCTGAACAAGTGGATTGCCAAGGAATGTTCTGAGTACATGATTCCTCGCCTGAACATTCCTAACTGGTGCACTCTTTCACATCCATCAAAATGAGACATCATCTCGCAATATATATGTTGTGAATTTATCAACCTCAAAAAACTAATGAATTATGGCTTGAAAATGTGGGACAAACTCTGCAGTTTCGTGGGTTAAGACCGTTTCTTCATTTATTACACAACACATTCGCTCGAAAACATCGATTGACTGCTCATATCTTTTAATTTAATGACAGTATAATGAAATATTACTTAAGAAATATGTACAATCTTTCATTAAAAGCCCATGGAAGCATTCTAATACACAAATATAACAAGCACAAATACATGTATATTCAGTAAAATAAAACACAAAATACCTTTTTGACTCTTGTCGTATCATCATTTGTAGCCTTTTCATCTTCGTCGACCATCCGTTTGGTCAATTTTTTGCAATTTGTCGTTACAAAAAGTGCGATCAGGGCGAAGCAAATAACCCAACGCATCGTTACTGTCATTTATACAACTTTCTCACGAAAACATAATAGAAAAAGTGCAAAAGATGGCAATTTTTTTAAAAGAAAGGCAAAAGTTGAAGGATGAAAATGTCAACTCGCAGGTAAATGTTATTTTTAAAAACAAACTGAATTATTAATGAGACACTTAGGTCATTAAATTTGTGTTTTAATAAGACTTAATGTGATAGTTTGCGATGTGGTTTAGTTTAAAAAGCGTTTTGTATTATTTAAAAACAACATACACTGTCAAGATATCCAAAGGTTGACGAATTTAAGTAAAGTAAAGTATTTTATACTGTGGTAAATCAATTGACAATAAAAGCCTAAACTTTAAATGCTTGTTTAGTTCAGAGTAGCAGGTCCTAAACGGGTAGTTTACCCCAAGTCAATGAATCCGTCATATAGCTCAATGTAGCGCAAAAATCTGCATTTGAATGACATTACACTGATCTCAATATGTCGACTGAGCTATGATTACTGAACTCTAATAAAAACTGGAACGATAAACAGCACCATGTGTAGACAAGACAGCGAAAATTGACCTACAGTTACGCAACTGTGCTCTCTCAAACCCCAGCCTTGAGATTAGGGTTGACAAGCGAGGGTTTGCATGAGATTTTTCTCAACTCTCGTGTCTAGTCAAACGAGAAGAAGAGTTCTATTGGCAGTTGTTGAGAGATGACAAGCGAGGGTTTGTGTGAGAGTTTTCTAACTCTCGTATCCTGGTCAAACGAGAACAAGAGTCGCATGGGAGTTGACAAGCAAGAGCTTGTACGAAAGCTTTCTTAACTCTCTTGCCCTGGTCAAACGATAAGAGTTGATTATCATTGAATTTTTGAGATGTTTTTTATTGACTTACAGACCGCTGTTTTCGCAAGTTCCTTATAATATTGCCAATTTGAACAAGTTCTTATTTGACAGACTCTTTTAGAATATTGATCTCATTATGTATATTCTACTTTCGAAATTGCTCTGGTTCAATTTAAAAGAATACTCCATTGAGTTTGGTTTTGAGACCCGAGTTCCCTTCGCACGGTTAAAAAAATTCACAAAGTGCGCAAAAAACCCCGGAAATGGGGCGCTTGGTGGGGGCAAACGTGTGAGCCAGTATCAGTCGGACAGAGAAATGGATTCAAAACGGATGCGCTAATCCGGATTAACATTTAACCTGCTCCTCTTACTTGCTTGTGTATTGGACATTAGATGGCAAATACTTTTCTTGTAACTTGCAAACCATCTCCGAGACTGGTAGAGGTCATTTTAAATATAGTGGCAAAAAGTTAATATTGCGACTGTGGTTCACATATTCTACTTTATTTGTTGCCGGCTAAAGTTACAAGGCACACTTACAGACTTCAAACACGACTGGTGATTTCGTCAAAAATATTTTTAAATTTGAAAACAAGCTCGATCTCATGCAATTTGCTTTGAATTTTGACACAACCTATGGTTAAGACACAACCCTTTCTCCTCAATTATTTTAAGATCTTACGCGGAGGTCCAACAAAGACTTGAACCCAGACCTTCCAGCTTGGATACAAGGGTGGTAACCACAACACAACGTCTTTTTTTCACAAACGTATTTTTTGCACAAACTTGATACAAGTTGATTCAATACTTGCAGCAAGTTCAAGTTGAGCAAGTTCAAGTTGAGCAAGTTTTGCAATATCAAGTTGCATCAATTCCAAATCAGACTTGATGCAACTTGAAAAAGCCAGCTAACAGGCTTGATGCAGCTTGATGACTGCATGAACATGCATCAAGCCGTGGCTTAAAATTCAAACGTCTGTATTCTGTGGCGTTCTTAATTGTATATTGGTCGTTTAGAAATATTTTCATCCCGCACAAATGATTTTTATACTTCCCACAAGGTCATCGACAGCTGTGACCTTGTCGTAATGGCTTACGGAGGAGGCAGTGTGCAAATGAGATCACGTATATATGCAAGTTATCCTCTGTCAAAAGCTTTGTGTCACCTACGCGCAGCTACACATGCAACCAAACACCACTGCCCCCGTTCGTTAACTTTACATTAGCTTCCAATGAAAGTACAAACAGAACAGTCTATTAAATACGTTGCTATTCAACAAATTTTGAATTTTTCTACCAACTATATTTTCTCAAAGCATGCGCTGCGACACGAGGGCCTCAACTCGGTAACGAGATATCTCCTTAACATAACATAAAAAAATCACTTTAACAAACGTCTGGCTCATATTTCGTAATTCCGCATTCGCCACGGTTTAATTAAGCAAAACATGTCAAATTATGTTATCGTCGCGTTCGTGAGTTCATAACTTCGCTATTTTCTTTCAGTTGAGCCATTTTCTTCAAATGGCATCATTTTCGACTACGGTAGGAGAGACGCTAACTGATATTAGACAAGAAAATAGCGAACTGCGAAGGTCTCAGGTCGAACTGGCGAAGGATTTAGACGATGAAAGGCTTTTAGTTCGTAATTTAATGGGAACTATTAAAAACTACGAGAAGCTTCTTCGCTTAGAAGGGCAATCTTCAAAGGGACAGGAGGGAAGAGATTCGATGAATGAACACACAAAACGACAAGACTCCTGGGGCGTTTTATGCAGCTCGATAGTTCTGCTTGAAGAAGAGTGTCTAGAGCTAACACGGACGGTTACATGTATGTTAGAAAAGTGTACTAAGGCTGAAAAACTATACGAGAATAGAGCCAAGAAGATCTGGAATTTGAATACTAGGATAGAACGCTTGGATGCAGTCGCATTTGGACAGAAAATTGATTGTTGACTGACTGGTATAAATGAATGGAATAAAGGTTGTAATATGGTGGCTAGAGATTTGCCAGGCGGGAAACGAATTCTTGCTACGAATATGATGGCCCAACATATAACTTTTAGCAAAGCCATAAAACCAATTAAAATACAAATAAATTTTTATTAAGTAACGTTTCGTTTTTAACTCAAGACATCTTCAGACTAAATAGTATAAAATTACAAGGCTAGTGAATATAGGCTAAAATTATTTACAAGGTGTTATGTTACAAAGGTAGTATTTAGTCTGAAGATGTCTTGAGTTAAAGACGAAACGTTACTAAAAATTTATTTGTATTTTAACTGGTTTTATGGCTTTGCTAAAAGTTATATGTTGGACCATCATATTTATAGCAAGAAAAGGTTGTAATAAATTAAGATATGCAATTCGAATATGAGGGTCGGAACGCTTGAACGCAGAAAATTGGTTGTTAATTAGTCATGGGTGGAATGGAGGCTTAAATGGTTCTAAGAAGATATGTAATTCGAATATAAGGGTCGGAACGTTTAGATGCAGTCATAATTCGGCAAAAAATTGATTGTTGACTAACTGGTCATGAATGAAATATAGAGGTTCTAATAGATTGAAGAAGATATGCAATTTGAAAGTCGAAAGCTTTATAAGATGATTATTGATTACGAGTAGCTGGCTATGAATGGATTACATGTTCCAATAGATCCAAGAAGATATGTAATTTGAACATGAGAGTCCATGAACGAACCGCAGAATGGTTAGGCCACACAATGGATGGGGTTTGGACGTTGTATTTATTGAATATTCAAAGCATTATCAGAAGTTAAAAGTCTGTAAACATTAAAACTATTCACCTGCCATTCTGTTTGTCTAAATATTATCATAAGATATAGCGTTTCGAATGAGTTAATAGTGAGTTGATCTTCAGTGTCATATTAAATTATCGCTATGGGGGTTGTGTTTACATATACCTAACCAAGATGGCGGAACGTTCAACAATTACAAATGTCATAAAGAGATTTCCCCCTTTTCATAAAGACTGTATCCGAAATAAAAAGTACATATATTCCTGACATAATTGTGTCAATCACGTCAATGGAGTTGTTAAATTCTCTAGAAGTAAGAAATCCAAAAATCACCATGGAATGTTTTGGTAAAACGTTTTCAATTTCAAGGAACATGTAAAACTGCAGTTTTGATTTTTAGCTTTTTTAAACCCAAGACGTTGCATGGACGTTGTCTTTCTTGTTTAAAATAAGTGAATGCAAAATCCTCACATATGATGTTACAAATACAGTTTTCTAATAAAGTAAAGCGTATCATGTCGTATCACGCAACAGCATGATGTCGCGTCGCGTCAGCAACATTAGCGCTTTAGCCTGTATTTCTAGTCCATTTCTTTGATTGCCTATGGTTACAATTGAATAAACTCGGATTGTAAGCAGTTAAATGAGCCTAGGGTCAGTTGTACAAAAAGTGAATATGTGCTATACACTGGATAGCGATTTTCTCTAAAACTTCATAAATATGTTCAGTAAGTTCAGCATTTTGAGTTAGTCATTTTTTATCTCTAGCGGGTTTAATATCCATGCCCATGGACATGGTTTCAGTGCCTTTTTAGGTCTTTCTGCGGTGGTTGGAAAAGTCACTATCGGGTGAATAGCGTGCTGTCCACCTTTCACACAACCAATCTCAAGAGCATTAAGCCTTGCCGCGAGTTTAAGATAAGCATGCATGTAAGCCACTCACAATCCGGACCTACATACTTGATTCAACCTTTGCCGGATTTTGTTTTTAATTCGATCATTGTTTTTACGTCTTACTTCTGGTACCAGTGACACAAATTTATATTGCCTTTCCTACATCTCGAATAAAACTAGCTAGCTACATATCCACCAATTATCTCTTAAAAAGCTTTCCAAAGTCAAAAATTACCAGACAATGATTGTTTATGGGCAGCTTTCAAAAACTCTGCACGAATCGTTTTCTGAATATAGGTATGAATTTTGTGCACCGTGCTTATCAAATACCATAATCGAACTGCTCACTTGGAACAGTGTTGTCCAACGAAGCGTCAAAATTGGACTGCCACACAACAAAATAGTCGAATATTCTCCTCTAGTCTGCGGCGAAATCCCCCAAAACTAATAAAAAGACAATAATGTTAAACGACGCCAATTCAGATGAAATTGCACAACCTCAACAGCAGTTAAGATCAGTTTAAATGCGTTTAGCGAATGCTTAATGAAATATTTATACTCAGATGTCTACGCGGTGATGTCATAGTTATTTTCCTAGTTTGAATTTATTGAAGCAAATAAGAGAATTGAGTTTTTTAGGTTCATGATATTACGGTTCACGGTTTAAATTTTGATTGTTTTTTTTTGCTTTAAAACGAATATGAATCGTATCATAATCGTTTTAAGTTGTGCGCTTTTATTAAGTGTCGTTCATTCGCGTCGCTTACACAAGAAGAGCGACAGTTCTGGGACGGAAAATGCTTCGAAAAAGGTAGTATAATGTGGTTAAAAGTTTGTGAACAAGAACATGTATTCAGTAATTGTTCTGGTGCATATATACATTGATCTGACTTATATAATCTCTGATCTGAAAGGGCAATAAGTGTAGGTTAGATTTCTTGTGGCAAATAATTATCAACTTAGCAGGTATAATACTTAATAGTCATTGTAAATTTGCACTGAAGATTTAGACAATCACAATAAGGCCGTATTTCTTATCGGTAAAAGGTAATTGAAAACTGGAGTGCTTAATCTTGGACGTACATTAGCTATTAATGTTTATTATCATATATAATGTATATAATCTATAAAAAATAATTGAATTGTTACAATTTTATTCGCGTGAATTGAACGCCATTCCTTTGCAACGCGTTCCTCTGGTGTACGTGAGACCATTACAGTATCTGTGACTACCTGAACTATACAAAAATTAAAGGAATTTGAACTGGAAAGTCTCTTCGTCAAGAAGGATTTTGCTTGTATTGTTTAGGTAGTGAAATAACGTATCGTTATATATAACTTTCTATATACACTCTGAAACACTTGTAAAGCAACAAATACAACGAATACGTCGCTCCAATACAATATGAATTATAAAAGTTACGTGAAAATTATAATATCGAAGCCCGAGATTTGCTAGGCTGAAAACAGATTCTTACATTGAATATCAGAGCCCAACATAAAACTTTTAATAAAGCCATCAAAACAATAAAAAATAAAAGAAAATTTTATAAAATTGCTTCAAAATCCTATTGTTTTCGATGCTTTATCAAACGTTATATGTTGGGTTGATATAAGTTATTTTTCTTAATATAGCTACAAAGGATAAAATTCCGTTATTGAGGCATTACGTTTCAGTAGTGAGAGAAGATAGACAGACATTCAAGTTACTGTCATCGTTTTAAATTCGGAAACCACCTTGGTCAGAAGTAGAATGGATTTTCATTTTCTATAACAAATATATATTTCTATACTATGGAATATATGCATATCCAAAATCCATACCATTGAATTCAGAATATCTATTTCAGAATATCAGACATTTTCATGTGCTATGGATTATCAATCTTTTTTCCAGTGTACAATATTTACAACAGAATGTGTACTGAAGCTGAACTGTTAAACTCGCGACATCAGAAGAACTCAGAGTTCTCATCCATCCATCCATTTAGAGTTCTCATCCGAATCTTGAAATTCACATTGCATTTCTAATTACGTTCTTGTTTGTTCTAATCGCGTTCCTAATGCTTCCAATTACATTCTCGCTCATTCTAATGTATCTTTTCCTCCAGCAAATGTTGGCCCCAGGCTACTACCACATGGAATGTCAGACGAAAGAAGATTGCACGAAAAAGAACCCGAAATCATTTTGTCACATGTTTATGTGCGTTGATTGCTTGAAAGAGAATGTTGCATGTACACAGAACGGACAATGTTGTGATGGAACCGAATGTATTTATGGTCGGTGTAAGAAAGGAGCCAAGAAAGATCCGGGTAAGCTGGCGTACTTTTTGGTTTGATAATCTTCAGTACAACTAGTTTCTTTGCTACCAGCATTTACTGCAGGTCCAGTATAGATCATCTCTTTTTTGTTCAGTGTTACTATAGGACGAAACCTAAACTGAACTAACCTATTTAAACTTCGCAGCTCTCTCAGTTCTAAACACTTCTTCCCAGAGGGTCAATAAGAATCATGTCTTATTGATCCAGTGTTATTGCAGGAAGAAACCTAAGCAAAACTTACATGATTTACACTGGATGAGTTCTAAACTGTCCCTTGAGACCCAGAAAGGATCATCTCTTATTGATCCAGTGTTATTAGAAAAAGAAACCTAGGCTGAATTAATTATATTTATAATGGATACCTCTATTGGCTCCTAACTGTTCTTAAATACACCTAAATCACTTTAAATGCAGGGAAAATATATTATTTTGATATTTTCAGGAACATTCTGCGATAAGAAAGAAGATTGTAAAGCACCCGATCACTGCTGTGTCCGAGAACCCGCCATAAACCCCGCCGTATCAATTTGCAAGCCTCAGTTAGATGAGAACCATGTATGTGGTCCAGTTAACCAATATAGAACAGTGTATATTGGTGCGCATGTGCAAACTGCCTGCGGTCCATGTAAGGAAAGCAAGAAACTCGAATGCAGACAAGTAGGGTAAGGAACAAGATTTTTATCAACAAAAATTATCAGTTTGAGCTGCGTGAGAGTTAATGAGAGTTGCAAAGTTTGTATGAGAGTTTTTTCAACTCTCGTATCCTGATCAAATGAGAACAAGAGTTGCATGATAGTTGATGGGAGTAATGGGAGTTGACAAGTGAGTGTTTGTATGAAAGTTTTCTCAATTCTGATGTCCTGGTCAAGCGAGAACAAAAGACGCACGTGAGTTGATAAGAGTTGAGAAGCGAGAGTTTGTATCAGAGTTTTCTCAACTTTCATGTCCTGGTCAAGCGAGAACAAAAGTTGCATGAGAGTTAATGAGAGTTGACAAGCGAGGGATTATATGAGAGTTTTTTCAGCTATCCTGGTTAAACCAGAACAAGAGTTGTATTTAAGTCGATACAGCAAGAGTTGAGAAGCGAGAGTTTGTATGAAGGTTTTCTCATCAAACTGGAACAAGCTTTGCAGAAAGTTTTCACAACTCCCATGTCCTAGTTAAAGGAGCACAATTCATTATTTCAGAATCTTTGGTAACTACCACGTATGTATGAAACCACCGGCGAAATAAACCACAAATGGATGAGAACACATACCAATCAACATTTCCGAAGAACACAGGATCAAGTGTTTTGGTGTATTTCAAAAGGAACATAAGGAACATATGGTTGTGAGGCCATAAACCTCGTACAATCTCCTGTTGTAAATAGATAAGAAATAAGCGATTGCAAGGTCATCATTTTAATATAGTTTGTATACGAAACTGCATTGTACATTTTAGATGTTATCTACCAAAAAGTAAGTTCAAAGAAGAACATTCACTGATTAAATTATTTGGATTTGGACTAGAATGATTAAAATTGATAGAAAACAGAATTGGTGTTATTAGCATTTCATGTACGTATGACAGTACAAGCACAGATTAAAATAAAAAAAATGCGCGCAAGCATGCATGATTCGTCACGGCTAAGCGAGTCTACTAACATTAGCATTAACTCTCCTGAAAAATTCAAAAACTGCAAATTTTCAGGGGTGTCTAGTTCTCATCATTTTCTGTCGTACAAGGCATGCTACATGATTGCGAAAAACTAAAATCTGAAGTAGTATTTTTTTGCATGAACATTTGTCATGGAAACTGTAGTCCCCAATACAATGGTGTCTAGTTGTATTTAATTACATAATGCAGCTTAGCAGAAATGCCAGGACACGGGCGACATGTCTGGAATTTTTTAAATCCATGCGGATTGCTTGATTTAGCACTGGCGTGGCAAACCTTGATACGACAATGTAACGTATTTGGTAGAATTTTTGTAACTGTTTTCCTTGTTGAGATATTCAACTTCATTGGACATGCAAATATTACAACGTGTGGCATCTACATAATCATTAATGACTTTTGAAGAAAATTCAATTATTTAAATAAAGGTAGTCAATGGAGAGGCCTAGTGATTAATCATATCTTGTTCACATACAAATGCAGTTTCAGTTGTTTCCATTGTTATATGCTGCAAAATGAGCAATGTCATATATGCTAACAATCTCACACGCCACATTATGCAGTGTGATATCACATGTTGACATGTTGTGTTATTTCCACATCGAATAAAGTTGAATATGCCGACAAGGAGCAGAGTTACACAAATTCTACTGAAGAAGTTATACTCTATACGCTCTTTTCATCATAAGCACTTTACATTAATACTGGACACGCTGCTCAAGACCTGCCGTGTGTGGTTTGCTTCGAGAAAAGGAAGCGGAAAGCCAAACAGAAGATAAAAAATAAGCAAATCCTTTAATCATAATTCCACTGCGGACCACAGGAGCTAGCATAATAAATCACTATCGTAATCCTTTAAGATGTTTGCGATGTTACCGTGAGGCTATATCCACATCGTGAAAGTTGAAAAATGCGTACCGCCATGACGGTGGAAAGGAACCTGCGATTCAAAGACCACACCAAAGATTACATTAATATCGAAGGAACTAGACTCGGTTTCAAAATATCACATACTCGAGTAACATGCCAAAGATCGTAGGTTCGATTCCCACCGTGGTCAGGTATGTTTTCTAGCTTGCTCGGTGTGGATATAAACTCAAAGTAACACCACAAACATCATTTTCACCTGAGCACATAACACCATGACACAATAAAAAATTAATCATGAGCATTTAGGATGGTTGATTTATATATATGCAAATTAAAATAGTACAGGAGAAATGTTGCCAAAGTATATCTCAACCTTCATATGCCCAACAGGAGCAATCGTGCAGAAGTCGAAAGTGGAACAAAAGCAAAAATTAACATTTTTAATCTAATAATACACATGTCGGCACTTTCTTAAACTTTAAAGAAAAATAAAAATTCCCAAACTAAAATAGCTGCCAACAGTTAAAAATATCCTCACATCGCCCACCGTTAAGTTATGGGCGCCCTGTAGCGATCACGCTGCGAATTTTATCGGCCAAACAATCTATTGAACATACATAAGCTTGTGCCGACCAGCAAGCTTGCTGCGTATTCGGGCTAGGGTTTAATTTTCCAGCTAAGTTTTGATATACAGATCAAAAGCACTTAAGTTTGAAGTATCTTTTGAAGGGTGAAGTGTGGCACACATTATATAAAGACCTTAAACTGTAGGATGGCAGCCGATGACGACGGCAAAAGCAAAGAGTTTCAAATAAATCATTGTGTAAAAAGTTTATTGTTATTGATGATATGAATTGAATGCCGCTTGTGATGATAAAACCGATGTCCAGCTCAGGCTCAAGCCATTTATTCAGTCTTCTATTCTCGTGACTTCGAATGTCGATGTTCAAGCCGTTACGTCGTACAAATATTTAAAATCTTTTAGCAGCTAAAGCGATGCTATAATATGTGCTATAAACTCAGTCGACTTCAAGAAATTTCTATTGTCAGAAGTATTCTCAAATGTGTAGTCGAATGTGCAGATTTTAGCAGCGATATCGAAGTAACGTCGTAGTGACGTTGCAGCGCTGTTTCACTAAAAGTCGAATGCATTTTGCCATTGCGTTGCTTAAGATAACCTGATGAGCAGTTTACAAGGTTTTCAAATACAGATTTAAGCATTGCTTAGAACAAAGAGGGGTAGATTGATTATCGCAAACGGCAAGTTTTACATCGCATCTAAACGCTGTTCAAAGCTGGCGCGATTTGTACATTCAAATAAAAACACGAATTGTCTACTTGCTGTGAGTTAAATCTTCTGGAACGGGCATGCATTTGCTGTACTTGCAATTTAAAACATTAAAAATACACAGTGTGGTTATGTTTCATTTACCAGACAATTACCACAGCCCGGAAATATACTATTATAAAGGAGAATCAAAATCCATTCTACTTCCAATAATAAAGCTCCCTAAAATTCCACGCTATAAATTTCCTGTGTTAATGGTCATGTGTTAAAAGTAGACTGTCAAGTGAGAGATCACTGGCTTTCCTTGGACCTTTGCATGAACCGTTTACATGCATCTCTTTTAATCATGCATCCCATTTACATTTTAGCTAGTGCACGGTTACTGCAGGAGGCAACCACAACTAAATCAATTTAACCTATGGCTGAATTTTTCAGCTCTTGAACATTCTCTGTCAGCATCTAGATATTTAGCTGTTGTCTTTTGATAGAGCATTACTGCAGGAGGTCACCCAAACTAAATCATTTTAACATGCACCAGGCAGTTCTACCAGTTTCCATTCATCCAGTGTTATTACAGAAGAAATCCTACACTAAACTAACTGTATTTAAAATCTCATCTCTGTATCTAAATCCCACAGTTCTTGTTCTTCCTAGAGGCTAGAGTTTTGGTAAGGATCACCTCTTATTAGTCTAGTGTTATAACAGCAAGAAACTTGAACTAAACTAAATTTATTTATACTGGATAGGGCTATCGTTTAAAATAGTCTGTTATTCATAAAGGTCCGGTAAGGATCATCTCTTATTGAACTAGTGTTACAACAGGAGGAAACTTGAACTAAACTAAATTCTATTTTTATTGGATAGCTCTAAAAATGTTTTTGCTAGAGGTGCAATGAAGGTCATCTCTTTTTTATTCAGTGTTACCAGGGAGGAGCTAACTTAAACAAACTGAATAGCTGCATTAATTTGGAACTCCTAAAGGTAGTCCTGTACAATCTCATCGCTAGAGAGAGAAGGAACCAGAATATGGGCCTAAAGAAAAATGAAAACTTGCAAGTTTCAATGATTTCATCTTAATTGAAAGCATAAAGCCTTTTGAACAGAATCTTCCCAAATTTGGAGATATGGGTGGCATTAACGTACAATAATGCCAATATATTATATTAATAAGGATTTCGCAACTGCAGACATCTCGTTGTAAGAAAGTTAGAACTTTTCTTCTTTCTTTCGAATTTAAATGAAAATTCGAGATAGTTTTTATAGCATGTTAAAAGGGCGTTCTCCTCAACCAGAATTAACTGCTAACCACACACAGTCAATAACAAATATTTATTTTTAAATTCAGCACAACCATGGAGCGGATTTGAAAACGGTTTTGTTTAAAAATAATCCGATAAACATGACTTTGTTCTAAAAAAAGACCAGGTAGATATTTTACACATTTTAATATTTGACCAACAAGCAATTTCCGAGCTCACAGTTTGGGGTAAATGCCCAATTAGCTAAGATGAAAGAAAATACTTTACCTATAATTTATATGTGAGTAGTCCGCTCCATTTCCTGCGAGGTCTCTCATACAGAAAGAGTGAATCGCAAACCTATAGTGTGAAAATGTCTTCTATATTATATGGATTTTGTCTGAGACTCCTTGGATTTCCCAGACATTTTCCATAGTATAGAAATGTACAATTATGGAAAAATCAAAACTATTCTACTTCTAATAAAGGTCCACACAATATCCATACTATATGAATTTTCTGGTTGTTTTCCAGTGAGTTGCTTTACTTGACGAAATGACGTATGCATGAGTCTTTCTTAATGGTTTGCGAATGATCCATAGATCCATAGTAAGTGCTACAGCACCAAATTATATTTAGAAAAGGTTACATCCAATTTGTTTCCTGTTTGCAGGATAACACTGCAGGTAATCTGTGGGAACTCAATGCGTGTATTTATTTAATCAAAACAAGGAACTCTTACAATCGCAATGCTAAAAATATCGTCACGTCTCGATCATTACTCCCATCAGGTTTCTATTCATTACAGATGACACCTGAGGACCTCTTTAGAACTGATAGAGGTATCAATAAAGTTAGTTTAGTTCAGGTTTCTTCCTGCAGTAATAGAGGTGAATGAGAGATAAAAGAGATATACGATCCTCACTAGACCACAAAAAAGAACAGTTCAGAATCATCCAGTACATAAATACAAAAGCACTCGATTAAGATAAAATCTTTTGAACAGTTGGAAAACCACAGAACACCGCAAAATCATTGAAAAAAACCCAAACAAATATAGACTATTGAATTGAATAAAAAAATTTGGAAGCTTTGGAAGATTTTTAAAAATGGAATACATTTCATTAAATGGAATACATGACTATGAAAGGCATGTAAATCTTAAGCAAAACTTTAATAATGTGGACAATACACCGCCAAAGATATAAAGGTTACTCCCAGACTCATGGCGTGTGCTTTATGACCGGCATAAAGCTTCGTCGTTCAGACGGCATCAATCAAAATCAAAGGGATCTGTTGGGACATGAGAATGCGTGGGTGTTGGTAGGGCTTAAAAGAGTATAAATAAGGCAACACGGCTCATATTTCATGTTAGAGTAACGAAGAAGTCAGAGGATCAATTAGGGAGTGAACACGGTGGGATCCACAAAATTAATACAAGCTCTTCAAGTTAATCAGCCAAAGATGTCTCGAGGATTTGCTTTGTTTTTGGTGCTTTTGACGGTTCTCGTGATCATTGTAAGCCTTGAAGACGAGGCGGATGCCTTGACAGTTGTGATATATCGGCGAAGAAGAACCTCGAATAAAAAGAAACAGCAAAGAGGGAATTTGAAGAAAGCTAGTCACTTGTTGAGAAAGGCTCTGAAGGTTGAGAAAAAAGCTTTAAAGGTAAATTTCGAAGGATTCTTTTAATTCTTAATTCTTTCAGTTCAGGTTGAAACTTTGGTAATTTATTATATATCGCCTCTACCATACGTGTGTTGCTCACTGGACCTCTACAAAGATCTGCATGTTTAACACTGTTAAAACAATCTTGTACAATTTAAATTTAGTTAAATCAGTAATTGATGGACCCTACTGTATTACTAACAAGAAGAGTTCAGAACTGTTGGAGCTATCCAGTATAAAAAAAATTTATTTTAGTTTAAGCTCTGCAGTAACACTCGATCAATAAGAGATGATCCTAACTGGGTCCCTAGGAAGAACAGTTTGAAACTAACAGAGCTATCTCTGAAACTTAGCATGAAAGATTGGTCGGTAAAGTGTCTTAACACGCTAAAAATTGTTGTAACACTTTTAGAAAATCAGCCAAATTTCTGAAAGTCAAAGAAGCCTTTAAGATGGAACACACGTATCGCTGTCAACAGCGCCAAGATGAACTCCGTGGGTCCATGGATGTTCCGGAGTAAAGTGCTGGAGATCCATTGAACCACATTTAAACCACCGGCAGTAGTGACCGTAGATGAAAAAAGTAATGTAGAGCACACTTGGAAAAAGTAATAAACACTTGAGAGGAGACAAAAAGCTATCACTCAAAGACAACTAACGTTCTAGCATGAAACTGATCCAATTAACGTTAGTTTTTCAAAGTGCTATATCCATGCATATGGACATTATAGCATTGAACATTAATCGTTTTATGATAATAAATACAATGACCGAAGAGTATCTTATCATGAAAGCTGATAATGCTGCAAGTTGTCAACAGGCTTGATGAAAGTTGAATGCCAAGACTTTTTATCCATAGGCTTAATCCAAGTCGTTTCAACAACTTACAGCATGTCCGCAAACATCGATTTTCATAGACTTGATGTGACTCGATAAAGGTTTGATGTAACTTGATGACAAATGTGCATCAAGCTGGTGTTTCTGTGTGTTTTAAGTACTATATTGTACATATCATACTTACATAATTGTACAAATGTAAAATCGATATTGCAGCTAAATATAGTTGATTAAAACAATCATTCGTTTCATGGTTCAACTGAAGTCCTGGTGCCGCATTGAGAAACTGCCGTGCAGTTAGACGTTATGAAAGTGTTTTAAGAACACTGCTCATGGATGACCATTGTTTTCAAAAATAAATATACGTCTAAATTTAGTAAAGGCATGCATATTGATCGGGTTATATATATTTAATGTTTTAGATATCGCCGTAAAAAATCCTTTACCAGATCAAGACATCGAATTTTTTGTTGTTCCCTACAGTGCCAGATTACGTTAAATCTAGTTTTTTATATCTCTAAGGATGGTAGAGATGGTGGAGATAAAATATACCCCGAATGTCACAATAAATACTACACATGCACGGGTACACTGGTGCATAACGATATTTCGACACTATGTCACGATCGCGAGGGTCATTGTCAAAGCAAAATGAACAATACCAATCCATGGCTACAATGATTTGAGGCGGTTTTCTTCAATAAAACGCTTACTATCAGGATCGCGCATTCATTCGTCTATTTTTGGAGCAATGAACTGCTATATTTAACCTTACTGTTTAAAATCGCGTCCTGTGGACAGAATTTAAAAAAAAACATTGCTACCCACTCTGAAGTGAATGTTTCCAACTTTAATGCAATAATGCTCAAAATGTCTTCAAAACATTTCAAAACATGTTTTCAATAAACTGCATGGTCAGGTAGAAAAAGTATTGCATAATACGCTTCCGTAATTTGTATTCAAATTTGCCAGAAAAACGATTACAGGCTTTCTCAGGAAGAGAATAGCACTGTGCAATGAAGTGTACGAGATTTTTTGGCCCATTCCCAATAGACATTACAAACATTAGTGATATTGTGTCATTTTTATTCAGTATGTCGCCATCTTTTTCTTAATCGCGTGTATTAACCCATGGTGCAAAAATTGTCTGTAAGTTAATTAATATATATGAATGTTACAACATATATATTGCACTAAAATGTTCCATTCAAACAACGTTTCAAAACGTTTGGTCAGAATGATGCACATACTATTTCAGGGAACCAAGTTTTAAAATTTTCTAGGGTGGCATACCCCAGTCTCAACTCGAACACTGAGAGTCTTATTGCGTGAGCAATTTTAACTGTCAAATAGCCTCTGCCGCCCCTGTGTAAAACGTCAAATTAAACTTCTCCACGGTCAATTTATATCAACATAGAAATGTTATTCCATAAATCTTATCATGGATATCAATAAAGATTTTGTTTATTTTGCAGCAAACGGAAGACGTGCAGAAGTGCACTAACAAATTAACCCATACTTATTAAATCTTAAACTAGGGTTAGGGATCACATTTGAAGAAGTAATATCATATACAACCCATTGTGGTTAATCGGACATCAATATTACTCGCAGACAAAATTTCATTGTTCGTATTTTAAACTATTTTAGGTATCTCAGAGGCTGATAGTTTTGTAATTTGGGGCACATTCAAAGGTGTTAATTTGCTTGTGTTTAAACACGTGCATTAATAATAATCTTGGCATAAGCTAAAGTGCGGTGATGAAAAATTCATTTGAGTATATACTGTTATTGTCATGCAATCTCTTATGGAAAATTTTAGATACACTATTCCTCTTACACAGCTACATTGTAACCTATATGTTTTAGATTTTGTGTAAACAGATAACAGTGTTGCAAAATATCTGTGCTGTTACTATTTTCCACATATTTAACAGTATTTATGTAGTAAAACATTCCAGGCATCTGTAATAAAACTATTTCCAAAAATAGTACAAGCTACATGTATTTCTGTTGTGTCGGTGCGCAAAGGTTAATGAAATTCTATAAGAATACAAAGCATTCTAAAATTCTTGACACAAAACTAATTAGATTATCATTGATATTAGTGTTTCACTTGCAAACTAAATATAGCTTTACTTCAAGTTGGCAATGATTTGTAGCAGAGAAACCATACTAAAAGCAAAACTTATACAAATCCTAATAAAGTTGGTAGTATATTAATACCGTTACTACCAAATCTACCAACTCCTGTATACACATAAAGATAAAACAGATATAAACTTAAAACCCGGGGTATACCGAATCCCTTGCACATGCGGAAAGGTGTATATTGGCGAGACAGGCCGTAACTTGAAAGTTAGACAGAAAGAGCATAAAGATTGTTGCCGCAAATGCCAACCCGATAAATCTGCATTGGCGAAACATGCGTGGGAAAATGACCATCCGATTAAATGGGATGATTCTGAACTTTTGGTGCCAGTAAGAAATTATTTTTCAAGGCAAATCCGTGAATCAGTTGAAATCTTTAAAAATAAAACAATCCTGCAAGAAGGAAAGCCTCTTCACGACACTTGGACCTGTCTGTTTAGTAATTAAGTAATGACATTTTAGTAGCAATATATGTTGTTTTTCACCAAGCGCGCGCGCGCATTTGAACATTGTAATTAATTGACGTGTACATATATCTTGCGTGTTTTAACCGTTGTAATTTATCTCTGATGATGGCCTGAGTCAAATGGGCCGAAAGCTTAGATATTTTCAATAAAATCAATTTAATTACATGGTGTTCCACAAATTTCTTATATAAAAATAATACCGTTACTGCTAATATAGTTGTTGTTAAGCCGCCACAACTAGGTATGTTGAAACTATAGATTGTATCTCCTTCAACCACACAGCCAGAATCGTCACAGACTTGTCATGATGCAAGGTGCGGTTGGATAAAACGCGGATGTGGACGGACGGACGGACGGACGGATATGAGGGTAAAATGCGGATATGAGGGTAAAATGCGGATATCGTTTACCAAACGTAAAGAGTGCTCAATACCATAGAGGCAGAGCAAAATAGTTTTAATTTCCGTTTTGCTAGAGTTTTGATATCGTACTTATCGTAACCTTTCATTTTTGAAAACCGAAAGCGTCTGCACCTGAGGCTAGCTGTTGATCAAAGGATCATGCAGCATTGTAAAAATCATTTTTATAATATATTTATGTAAATACATAGAATCAAAGTGATGACAATGCTGCAAAAGAAGTATTTCAAACGCACCGCTGTAGATCATCAAAGCGCCGGGGACAAGGCGGCCCTGGGTACAAGACGCGGGGGAGTTTGTCGATTGAACACATGGTAATTCGAAACTCAAAAGACAAGCTTGAAAACTTTGCAATTTGCCCATGTGCGTTCTGTTCTGAATATAATGGAACGTACAAAAAACTCTTTCGTATAAAAGCAACAACGTACAATAAACGTTCGATCACGTGTCCGCTTATAGCATACGTAACTTATTACTTTATATACCCTAATGTCAATACTTGTCCTTATTTATACATATTGATGTCCATATATCAACACGTCCTGCGGCATGTTATAAGTCGTCTATAATTCGAAGATGAGTTGATTTAAAATGATCATGACTATGTAAAATCTGTCGATATAAAAACTCTAGCAAAACGGAAATTAAAACTATTTTGCTCTGCCTCTATAGTATTGAGCACCTTTACGTTTGGTAAACGATATCTGCGTTTTACCTTCATATTCGCATTTTACCCTCATATCCGCATTTTACCATCATATCCGCATTTTACCCTCATATCCGTCCGTTCGTCCGCATCCGCGTTTTACCCAAACGCGATGCAAGGTAGGGGATTTTACCAACTTGGTGTGAGTTTGCCATCAAGTTGCAAGAAGCCTGTTGTCTTCATCAAGCTGCATGTAGCTGTAGCAGTGACTGGCTAATTGCTATTGCAAATACCCTGTCCTAGTCTATTTATAGTTCGTTAAATGTTTGGTTACAACACACGTTATATAACAACTACTCACTTGAGCACTCTACTTAAATAATTCTAAACTCAATACTAGTATACAGTATTGTATTTGTTTTGTATTCTAATGCTTTGTATTAGTTTTACAATGGTGATCACGTAGTTGCATGGGACTTGTGTCTCTTTTGTGCTTTATATTACCCATTAATTGGCTGATTTGGGTATTCTGCTTATTAGATTGCACGCGTTTAAAATGTATAGAATTCAAAATAAAGTAAGTAAATATGAGATATGACAAGCGCGTTTTATAGTTTAATAGTTAGTGAACGTAAACGCGCAGAATTTGAACACGGGCGTAAGCAATTCGCAAACTTTGAGATGACACAGGTAATTAACAATCAATTTAGTTTTATATAGTCTAGAAGTTAAGGTGATTTCCGTAATCCTTTACGAATTTTTTATTTAATCTTTTTTTAATCTGGCAGTACACCTGATTCAGGCTCAACAATATTGCTGAATATAGTCGACAGCTGCGTGAATAATTTTGGCAGCAAAACGCTGTCAATCATGTTGCACTGCATGTTTGCTGTTTCAGCCAGTAATCAATTGGCCACCGGCATCAAGTTATCAGCATTAGACCGACATGACAAGCAGCCTTGAGCTCGAAAGTAAGAATAAACTAGGTCTATAGCAATATAGCATTTATACGCGTACTGTGCGTGAAATATAGGACAGTTAGATTATTAAAGCCGAATCGATCAACTGTCGCTTCATAGCAAGCGATATTTACTTCAAACATTTATTTTAAACCATGCATTTTTAGAAAAAATGCGCCTTCTCGCTGCCTATCGAGGAGTAGATATTATCAAACACAGCATTTGTCATATTAGAATATATTAGTAACATTTTATACTATTGCGGTACTTACATATTTGAGACCGCCCTTGTTGATTAATAATGCAGGCTCACGCTTTATACTTTTCTGAGGAAATCGAACTATCTTCTGAAAGGGAAGGGAAAACAGCATGATTAATCCTTTTTGACCAGTTGATACTGAAAAGGAATCGACATTAATTAATTCGCAAGACTCGTTGTGCACACGTTATCCGGAATAATTTGACTAAATAAATCATAAATACATATTAATGTTGTGCAAATAATGAATGTTTACAAGTGTAATGGTAAGAATATTTTCAGGAGGTGAAAGACGGAATTTTCGGAAGATGAAAGATGGAATGTTCAACGAGCTCAAAGAAACATTCCATCATTCACCGAATGAAATTTTCTTACTATTGCACGAATAAAAACATTCATTATTTGCTTTAAATAAAATACGAAAACAATAAGCTATTCCTTGTCAAGGATACTTTTATCATTAACTCGTCAGTTTAAACTAGCCTTTCATGTCTATGAGGATGATTCTGAATAATTGGTAGTTTGTTTACCGTTTTGACGGATGGGATTCATTGAGTGTAATGGTTTGAATAAGAATATATTTTATGCAAATATATAGTGTGTATTGTGTATTGCGAAATCCACCAATAGCAATGAATGAATTGTGGGATCGCCAGGGGGGCAAACAAGAAACGCTTTACTGGCGTAAAAATGGGAAAAGGTGATCATTGCTCTGTTTTTTTGGCTGCAGTAACGACAAAAGATATCCCGAGAAACTGTTTGTTCCCATGTTGGCCAACTTCGATTCTACTCTCCGCTTATCGCAAAAGATAAAAGTGGCAAAAAGTTATCAATAGAAAGGATTTTAAAGTCACTGATAGCCCGAAGGTTTGTTCAAACCATTTTGTTTTGGGTTATCGGTGCAAAGAATGTCTAGATCCCACTCTATATACAAAGGGATATGAAATAAAAATTGACAAAGAAAAGGCCAGCACCCAAAGAACAAAATGATGTTCCTCCACGAAGAAAAAGGAAGCGAAATAGAACTATTTAGTCTGACAACAGCGAAGTATTATGCAGCACAACAAACCTGGACAAAGACGATGAGTCGGTCTATATCTCACACCCCATGCTTCACGAAGAGTGCTGTACTGGGCAAGGAAACTCCAATGAAAATATTTTACCTGTCATCACTGAGTAAGAACAACAATCAGATGTGTTACACAAAGTTGACTCCTATTTGAAGATGATTATTTTGAATGTTTTTATGATGGGGACCTGAATGAATTGGAGAGAAAACTGTTTATCCAGCAAACAACAGATCCAATTTAGTAATTGAATTGGTAGAGGTGAATGCACGAAATTTAAGATAGCTGAAAGGTTCGATTGATACCCCACCTTTTCGATCTGTAAAAAGAGGTCACATACCCAGGTTATTGTCATGTTATGAGGAATTTATCCTGACACTAGTCAGAACAAGAAAAGGATTTGACATCGCCTTCTCGGCAGATAAATTTTGCATCTCAACTAGTCACGTTTCGCAAATCTACAACACCTGGGTAATTTCTCTATCAAACTAGTTGTCATTCCTAGCACCTTGGCCAAGTAAAGCTGAAATTCAAGCAAAATCTTCCCAAGAGATTTGCGCAGAATTTTTTATTCAAAACTTACAATTCCAGAATGTCAAAAAATAACTTGGAGTAATTATAAACACTGGAACACTGCTAAACTCCTTGTTGGTATTACACCAACAGGTGTGATTTCATTTATTCCTTCTCCATGGACCGGTTCAATATCTGACAAAGAAATTGTTAGAAATTCTGGTTTGGTCAACCTACTTGAAGAAGGTGATTCTGTCATGGCTGACAAAAGCTTTCTAGTAAGGGATTTATTAGTAATGAAAAAAGTTAGTTTAATTTCCACCGCATATGTAGAGGACCTAGGCTTTCTGCCCGTGGAACAACTCACACTCGGAGAGTAGCTTCTTTGAGGTCACATGTTGAAAGAATGATTTTAAAATTGAAGCAGTTTAAAATTTTATCAGAGGTTATTGCATTAACAGTGAAACCAATGCTAGACAATGTTTTATTTATGTGTGCTGCATTATGCAACTTGGCTAAACGACCAATCAAATGACATTTGTCCTAAGGCTGTAAAATAGATAAGAAGTTCTGTTCAGTAATGTCTCTTTAAAGGACATTGGCGGTATATTTTTATTTATTTAATTAAAAAAAACCCGTAAAATTGTGTAGTAAGTTATGTTAAAATTTTTCCCGATCGTTTTTTGTTTTGGAGTTATTTGGATTTGTTTTAGAAAAAAATTAGCGTGTTGTCCGCCATTTTGAAATGTTGTTTTGAAAAAATTATATTTTCTGTGGACGTCACAACTGGGAAACACTGACTGCATTTTACTACAGTATACAATGCATACAATACACAAGGTTCGCGCATACTTATTATTTTAATCAATTGCTTATTTAAAATAACAAAAAAAATAACGGAAGATAACAACAAAAATGCTGATGAGATAAAACCTTACTTGTTCGAACCACTACCAAAAGAAAATACTGCTGAAAGTGGGAGTTCGGGGTCGCTATCAGTTCACATGCCAGTGAAGATGAAATTGATGAAGAATTAGAAGAAATAAACCACTGACGTCTGTCGACAATTGAATGGTGCAAATGTGGAAATTGCGACTTTATGTCCAAGACAATCGAGAGCTTTTGCTGTCACGAAAAAGCGATTGAATATGATGAATATGACGACAAACTAAAGTCTGCCCAAGATCTAGGCTTCACATGCATTACTAAATTATCTTCTTTTGAACAAAATATTTCCAAAGATGTGCTTGAACTAGAATAGACGTTATGCAATATGTTGAAGACAATTGGCCACTAGATGAAGAAGACATCGCTCGCATGCACAAACTATTTCGTCTGGTGGGTTATCGAAGATGTTCGCGTTGGATTTTTCAAATTTTGGGAAAGAAGTGTCGTCGCCCATTTCCGTCATATGTTTACAAGTACACACGGGGAAAGTTTTCATCGCCCGATAGACTTTATACCCATTTCAAATTTCCCAAGTAAAATTCGTTAACATTAGCTTTTTCTGGTTTTCCCGCTTAAGACTGACTTCCAGTTCAGGCATGAAAATGTCAATTAAAGATATAAAAGAAACAGAATTCAGCTGGACATTTCAGCGATTTGAACACATCTCGTCTTTGCAGTGACAACTGGACTGACAACGACGAAGATTTGCTCTGCAAGAACACCTTTTGTTTGCACATTTTCGACTGCAGCTACATGCTACAACCTCCGCAGAACTGAGCTCGGGCAAGGCTGGTTTCGTGAATCTGCTGTGTCTTCTCGCAACAACAGTCTGTTTTGATGGTCGTGAATTGCCGTTAAGATATGATTCCACCAGCGATACTGGCTCTTTTGGAAGTACAAGTGTGGCATTTTGCAGTGCCTTTTTCACAGTAGGAAAATCTTGACGAATATTTAGACACTCGCATTGAATTTTTCGCACATAGTCTAGGCGTTAAATTAAAGTTATAAAAGAGGTTATAAATATGGACTGCACAGTCCACAGACTAGCAATATAACGCGAGAACAATGCTGTATAGTTGACCGCAAAATGCTGTCGAAAATTGTGTAATAAATGTTGCCGATAAAAAATTTAAAAGTGCATGTCGATTAAATTTTGTCATCGACTATACAAATCACTCTACTCTATGGGGCCTTTAGTACTTACTGTACGTTGAATTCTCTTTTATTGACTTTGCAACGGTCTTTTCCCCCTTATTAGTCTAGGTCCTGTATAGAGTTTTGTATGCTTTTTATTTACCAAAGATAATCTCAACTGTTTTAGGGTTAAATGACCATGTCGGTCAACATGGCATATGTGCCAAAACCTGAATCCGGAACGAAAGTCCTCAAAATGACCCCGCCTAAAACGGCAGTGTCGACATAGCTCTAACTTCAGACCAATGCAAGCAAAGGCCTTTCTGAAGTGTGTGTTTAGAAAGGTTGTTTATAGGGGTGGTTATTAGAAGCAGAACATTGCCTAACTATAATATATTCCAAGAAAATCACCATTTAACATGCCAGGTCAACAGCTAATTATGCATAAAATCACTAAAATCGCTGGCAGAAATTAAATTTACATATTTCCTACAAAAAATTATGTTAACATGAAAAACAATGTTCAATTGAATCCAGTTATTGTAGATTTCAAAAGGATTGACATTATCTTGTTGATATACCAGGTACTGTATTTCACTTACCCCCCCCCCCCCACCCCCCCAAGCAAACCAAGGAAACAAGCAAACCTATTCGTGAAAATATTCACTCCCCCCGGTATGGTCGCCCACGAGGAATTTTCGTGACGATTGCGCGTGACTTTCAAATTATTTCGAAGCTTGAAGACACTCGATTATATGTGGGTGGATTTTTACACTTCCCGAAGGGTAAGTGTCTTAAATCCACCCCTTCGTCGTTCGTCAACGAGAAATCGACTTTCCATCGCGACAACGCGGGCTCAGAGGAAGCGATACTTCATGTCAACAATGTACAAAAGCCTGTACGTCCGAGCCTCTATGAATTTCCTAGTTACTTGCGTTTACTTTGGGATACGTGGTCATTATGTACATATATAGATATTTTTGGTATTTTCTGGTTACTTTTCACACTGGACTGAAAGAGCCAGTGCCTTAAAATGGCCTTTTTCTCTCTTCGTTTTTTTCTCGTGGTCACAAGCATGACTCTCCATGTTGGACAGCGGGCTCATTTTCAATATGGCGGACGTCAAGGAGTTAGCTGCAATCATAGACATAGTAGGTCTAGATTGCTGACTCTCCATCGGAGGCGTGACCTGTATGATAAATCCAAGATGGCGCGGGAACCGGGCAAAAAACTATAAGACTCTACAGGGAAATCCATGTTTTTCGCGATTTAAAACGTCTCGTTGCTTGGAATCGCTTCGAATCAACATTTTTTGGAAACAACTAATTATTGCGGAAGTTTTGAGCACTATTTGTGTAATTTCTGCTGAATTCCTCGTGAAAATCTCGCTCGTGAAATGTGTTGTGAATTGGTCACTTGGTCAGTTCGAGACATTTGTTGTCCAAAATATGTATTTTTGACCGGCTTTGGCCTCTTGGGTGTTATTGTGACCTACAGCTATCCTAAATTAAACATTTACAAAACGATGGAGCAAGATCTTCGCGTACAAATCGATTGTTCGCTTGATTTGTGCGGTGTGTGATACCTGATACGTTAGTAATATTTACTACACAGATACGACTTCAAGCCAACGTACTGTTTTCGAACTTCAAAGACGGATAGGTTATCAAGTAAATATTGTCTGAATTATGTAATATGCATTACCAAAATATAATCGAAAACTGGTGCTACAGCTGCAAGTTTCGTTCGTGTGAATCGTGTGTGAAATGTGGGTAGAATTAACTGAACAATCCACAGTTTAATGACCGAAATTTTTTTATTTGAATTTAAACTATATGTTTACTTTAAAATTAACATAATGGTAAACTTTGGCATACTTTTGCATACACTGTACATAGAATGCAACATGCACCTGCTTGCTAGCTTGTGCAACATTGGAGCAAAGTCTGCAAACATGCGAGTATGGTAAAGCAATATTCTAATTCCCATTTGCTATATTCCAATGAACAATTAGTCGTGATTATAAAATCATTAATAACTCATGAAGAAATCTGCACAAATCATCAGAAAATCTAGGCTAACCTGCCAACTGTGCTCAATATTGATAATGATAAATTGATGATGATAAATTTATTTACTGAGTCTGAGAGTCATCAACCAAACTGAACCCAGACCACCTGATTAGACTCTAGAAGTTTTCTACATTTCTGCGCAAAATTCTCTGGTGAAAAGGATCTTTTATGCGCAAAATAAAACTTTTCAGTCTGGGTAGTTTGCACACACTCAACACAAATTTAACCTAATTAAGCTTAATTAAGCGTGAAAGACATTGTATGAAGTGAACACAAATACCGTTAGAATAATTTTCAAATTGGCAACGTCAAAAATGTATCATCTTCCTCCATAGATTCACCGACACACTGTGACACTGCATTACAGAATACATGATTCATTGTAAATGAAAATCACACACCACACAAATCAAGCGAATAATCGATTTGCACGCGAACATTTTGCTCCATCGTTTTGTAAATGTTTCATTTAGGATAGCTGTAGGTCACAATAACACCCAAGAGGCCAAAGCCGGTCAAAAATACATGTTTTGGACAACAAATGTCTCGAACTGACCAAGTGACCAATTCACAACACATTTCACGAGCGAGATTTTCACGAGGAATTCAACAGAAATTATACAAATTGTGCTCAAAACTTCCGCAATAATTAGTTGTTTCCAAAAAATGGTGATTCGAAGCGATTCCAAGCAACGAGACGTTTTAAATCGCGAAAAACATGGATTTCCCTGTAGAGTCTTATAGTTTTTTGCCCGGTTCCCGCGCCATCTTGGATTTATCATACAGGTCACGCCTACGAAATAGTAACTATACTATGAGTCAGCAATCTAGACCTACTATATCTATGGCTGCAATTTTCTTGTTTCACTTCTTTCTAAAGCTCTATTTCGGACAAATTACGGTTGTTTGCGGTAAATCTGAATAAACAGGGAACTATGGAATTTTCCTTTAATTTGGCAAGGAATTATGGATATTTCATTACATATTTCTGTATTTCATTTTCCAGAAACTCAATTGATATATACAGTATTTAAAGGTAGGTTGCAGTCCATAATGTAAACAAATGCTTGGTGTATATGTTGAACCGCTATATTTGTAAAATATGATTTACTAACTGAATGCCTGGCACTGTTCTGGTTTTCTTTGCTCATAAATGAATGTAAACCAGTGTTTAGGTTAAAAAAAAATTCAGTCGGTCCCCCTTTGTTATAAGCAGAACCAATGTGCAGAAGGGACTGTAACCTACCTTTAACTGTTGGGTCTAACACCCTACTACATTCTCTCAAATGTTCTGCCTTGGAGTTGTGCCTTACTTGACACAGTGTTTATTTTTAGAGTCATTTCTTGATTATACGATGCTACAACTAATTTATGGAACTTCACAATTGAATTCGCCTGGTTGCAACTTTATACTTCTGGCAAATCAGCCAATCATGACCAACAAAAGCTTTGAACACCTTATTTTTCCACCAGAATTATAACATGAAATTTAAGGCCAGTGTGTACTGTTATGACAACGCACCAAAGAAGAAACGTGCCATTGTATGAATTGTCATTTGTGCAATTGTCAGTTATTAACAATGTACTATGATATTCTTTGTTGAGACTGTCAAAACATGGTTCTCATATGGCATCATTTTATTGACTAGTTGTTATGGCAATGTTCAGTTATCGATTATGCAACAATACCTATTCTTTAAAAAAGGTCATTCAGCTGAAATGCAAGGACACTATGTTCAATATTCATAAGAACAAGATGTTTACTACTTCATGTTTGTAATGCTGCCACTGCATATTGGTGAAAACTAAATGTACTCTAATAATGAAAGCACTAAGGGTCATATATATACAAGAACAATCACTATGTCTAGTATGTGTTTTGTCTTCTCTAGAGCCTACAGTAATTCTTTTTCGTAAGTGGTTCCCAACACCGTGGTAAAATAAAACATAGCATAGCCACATATACATAATACACTATTGGTTCCAGTAGTTTGACTATTCCAGTTAACAACTAACAAACCTAACACAACAATGAAGTATCTGTTACAATCAATCAGGGAAAAGTGACATAAATCTATCACCAATCTCAATAATACTTGCATAATTGAACTGCATAATTCATAAACAATGCTGTATATTTGGCAAATCTTACTTCTGTGTTTTTCTGTTATGAGCATTATACAGATTTATATTAACAGGCATTAGCAATAAAAAATTTTATTGTTTCATGTGAAAGAGCATGAAAAAGTAGGCCGATTAGCTGTTTACTAAATACATAAACGAGCATAGCTCAGTTATTATTCAGTCAAGTTCAATAAAATTTTGCACATGGATAGTACATAACAAGACGCATCAAAAAACGTTTCTAATTTTGTTGCCAAGGTAACACTGCTGTCCCTAGGCCCTAGATACGAAATTTCTATAACTTGTTATATTTATCCACCTGGACATTTTTTTTCAAACAATGATCTTCCCATTGAACTTTAGGCATGCATATGTATAGCAGACAGACCTCTGGTAACATGTTATTATAACCAGTTCAAGTATAAAGCTATTTTATAAAAATTCTGTGCGGGGCCTGGGGACGACAGTGTTACCATAGCAACGGCGTTAAAAATGTTTTTGGATGTATCGTGCAATGTAGTATCTGTGTACTAAAGTTTATTACATTTGAGTTAATAATAACTGAGCTGTGTTCGTTTATGTATTTATTAAAATCAGCAGTTTATATTTTGTAAAAAGGTGTTTCCCTTCACAGACCACAGACGCCTGCTATCCCTCCACAGGACTACAAGGTTCCTGAAAATTAAACCCAACCAGCCCCGCGTGTGAGAACAGTCTAAAAAGGACCCTAAGTTCCGTAATTTCTGAGGGAAGTGTGAACGCCTAAGTAGGCGTCTTGTTATATTTAAATTTGATAAAAAGTTTACAAAATCACTTTTAGAAATTCAATAGTATTTCAATAAATAGTAAATTCAATAGTTGGATTACATAATATAAATACACAGGAAGACGAAGAAGTCACATTTATCGGACACAAAAGCAGCATGACTTCACAATGGCGGCAATTTTGGCTAATTGTCGAGGATACCAAATCGAAGATAAAGTAGACGGCACAGTCTCAGAACAGGTAAAAAATGAGCTGATTTGTTCTTTGGTCATCTGTGATTATGGAAAAGTACAAGAATTGTATGAGACTTTGGCTACTCGGCGATAAAAAAGCAAACAAGACGGAAAATATGGCTGAAATCGTGTTTTTGCGGGGGGTAAGTGAAATACAATTATTTGTATATCAACAAGATAATGTCAATCCTTTTGAAATCTGCACTAACTGGATTCAATTGAACATGGTTTTTCATGTTAATATAATTTTTTGTAGGAAATATGCAAATTTAATTTCTGCCAGCGATTTTAGTGATTTTATGCATAATTAGCTGTTGACCTGGCATGTTGAATGGTGATTTTCTTGGAATATATTATAGTTAGGCAATGTTTTGCCTCTAATAACCACCCCTATAAACAACTCTTCCAAACACTATAAGCACTTCAGAAAGGCTGTTGCTTGCTTGGTCTGAAGTTAGAGCTACGTCGACACTGCCGTTTTAGGGCGGGGTCATTTTGAGGACTTTCGTGCCGGATTCAGGTTTTGGCAGATATGCCATGTTGACTGACATGGTCATTTTACCCTAAAACAGTTGAGATTATCTCTGGTAAATAAAACGCATACAAAAACCCTACACAATTGACCAGCGATTCTCGCCCTTTGTTGTCTTGGCTTGCAATCTCTCCGCATTTTCGTTGAAGTAAAGGTTAGAGCAAAATATTCTACACGACAAAAATACAATATATACATACATATACTTTATTTTCATATTATTTATATGTCAGTGTATAATTATGTACTATATTTTAACGATATTGTATTAGCTTACTTTTCTACAGTATAGCATGACGAAGAATTATTTGATGCCTCAATGTTGTGGCTTTGTTTGACTAAATTATTGCTATTATTAAATTTTTCATGCTAACGACGATGAAGCGATTTCACACTAATTACCCCTATCCAAGATTTTATCGCACGAAATTTCTTCGTTTTAACCAGTTTGAACAACCTTTTCTTCTCACCTGGAAGATATAAAGTTATCAGATAAACTTGTTTTAGTGCAAAATAGAATTGTTAACCAAATACCTTTCGCCACATGCCGAACATCGTACGCATGTTCGATATCTTTCTTCTTGCTTGCCATAAAACATGAGACTTGATTTATGCCTGTCTGTGACAAGTTTTGTGACCTTTACGTTAGTACTTTTAAGGTATAGCAATTGACGTTTTAAAGATTCCAATTCTATCGCGTGGAGTTCTTTACTTCTGTACTATGCAATTTATAAATATGTGAAATATAGTTTAAAAGTAAAAAAACCAGCCCTCGACACACCAACTTGTACATTTCATCAAATTATTTGTAGTAGTTATATTATTCGTACGACAGTATAAACATGGATAAATTTGTTCTTACACTTGCACATAAAAATGTTTTTAATACCTTAATGATCTGCGTGTCGAATATAACATTTTTTCTACATCCAAAGAACTCCCGGATCCAAATAGACCGGTGTGTCCCGGACAATCAACACGCATATCGAATGGTATACAGCGAGACGTGACTTTAATTTTATTATTATTATTATCATTAGTTAATTAAAAATACCTCTTGCAGCTACAATTACAGGTGAATTGACAGGTATAATAGGTGAATTGACAGTTACAACTGAATTACAGGTATAATACACTAATCACTATTATCTTATATTATTATCTAACTATTGCATGGTTCAGTTTTTCTATACTTGACGGTGATAAAACTTTCAAATCGCTCAGTTCGTATTATTGGTTGTCTCTCTGTTGTTGCCGAACGTAAGGAATAGTCGTGGTTTAACGTAGGTAGCTGTTTGTGGATGAAAGGGTACAGTGGGTTACTTCCTTTGATATTTGACATAGCACGTTTTTGGACTCGTTCCAGGTCTTTGCTTAATGTTTGAGACAAATTTGCAAAAACTACTGAAGCATACTCTATCATTGTTCTTATCACAGTGCAATACACGACCACAATGTCAGAACTGGAGACCCCAGACTTCTTCAATTTTCTTAAAGCATATAATCGTCTGTTGACTTTCTTTATAATATACTCACAGTGCGCCGTCTATGTTAAGTCACTCGATAGATAAACCCCAAGAAGTTTGAATACTGTTACAACTTCAACTTGTTTACCGTTGATACAAATAGGTTGCCATTTAGTTGCCAAAGTCGACAATCATCTCTTTACATTTTTCCGGATTTAATTTCATATTATTGTGGCAAGCAAACGTTTGAATATCAGATACAATATTAATTCATATACTAGAAATACATGCATGCAGCAACCCCTCGCCACTAACTAAGAGCATGCAACTATATTTTCGGAATTACATGAAGTACTAGTGTAGGTTGTTGTCATAGCAACACGGCAATTGTTATTTATATTAATTTAGTTCAAAATGACAAAATATTGGGTTTTTAATCCTTCTTTTATTGACAATTTTTTAAAATGGCACAACATTTGTCATCGGTATGTTATTACGCCTAATGTAAGCTTAAATTTGGTATAAAATACGACCTACTAATTACATATATTTGACGTTTTGAAATATTTACGAAACTAAATTTTTATCTACATAAACTTTGAGTTTGAAACAAAACCGTTTCAAGCCAATTTTGTATCTTCGCTCATATTCTTATACATGTAAAGTTCGGGGATGCTGGGGAGTTCCTTGGTACTATTTTCAATGCTGTTAAATCATCAACAAATTTAATCCTTGGGCCCCATGTAGATATTAGGTCACTGACCATAACAGCAAAAAGGATCGGGGCTAACTTGGTCCCTTGAGGAATACCCCCATTAGTGTATTGTTCAGTAGATGTAGAATTACCAATACGTACAAACTGAGACCTCTCCATAAGAAATGCCCCAATCCACCTTAACAGGCTGTTATGAATGTTAAATTTAGATAATTTTTCCATTAAGATCCTATGGTCAATCAGATCAAATCCTTTCCTGAAATCAGCAAAGAATAGTCTCAGTGAGCAATTACCCTTAACCAGAGCCTCTAGGGCTAAATGGAGGATATAAACTATGGCTTGTTCAGTGGATTTCCCCGCCACCGCAAACTGCTTATTATCCAATTGAGGTAGTACAGTAGGAAGAATTCTAGTTAATGTAAATCCTTCCACTACTTTTGCGATTTGACATGTCAATGATATCGGTCTTATATATTTTTCAATATCGTTAGCTGGACATTTCTTGGGAATTGGGATAACAGCAGCACTCTTTAGTAAGGGTGGTAAATAGCCTTCGCATAACGATGTATTATAGATATCAGCAATCACAGGAGCGAGCTCAAAGGCAAACGTTTTTAAAACGATATTAGGTATTCCATCAGGTCCAGATGCTTTTCCAATCTTCACACGACATAACGATTTATAAGCTTCCCCTGTAGACACAAAAAGTTCCTCTGGTATTTCAGACCACTCCACAGGGATATCTAATAAGTTCTGCGTCGAGAGTGGCGTAAAATCAGTTGTGAGCCCAACGAGTATTTCGTTAACTCTCTCACACAACCTATCGATTGAATCTATAGTATCCCCGTCAATGAAGTGTTGGAACCAGGGCCCGTTCCTGTCTGCCAAGCCGTAGAGGTTTTTGACTTCCTTCCACCACGTATTTGCATTAGTACTCTTTAGCTTTCTAATTTTGGTATCATAATATAAAGACTTAGCTTGCTTAATTGCATATTGGACTTTATTTCGCCAGAACTTAAATCGGGGTGACTGTTTACCATACTGAGCTAAGGATTTTTGTCTTTTATTAATCCACGATTTAATCTTGCAGTTAATCCAAGGTTTATCAGAGCTATATACTTGAACTGTTGTAGAAGGCAGATATTTCTTAATGGCTTCTGTAAGAGTATGGTGGAAACTTTCAAATTTACTTTGACACGTATTTTTCTCATATACTTCCTGCCACGAGGACGACGTTATCCATTGGCCGAAATCACGAATCCGACTGTCCCTGGTGTCTCGTCTGCTGATAACTTTTCTGTCATTTATCGGTCTAACCACAGGACTTTGTTTAATCAAAAAACAATAGTGGTCACTTGAACCAATTTTGGGTAGTTGTTTAGGTGGAGCCATCAATTTTGGCAAGTTTGTTAAACACCAATCAAGGGTTCCTGTGTCACGAGTAAGGATTTCAACGATTTGTGACAAACCACACTGGTGTTTAAATCGGCTCTGAGAGATATGTGTTGAATTTGGGTTGAAATCACCTACAATGCAGACCAGACTGTCAGGATGGTCAACTAAGCATGTATCAACAGTATTCTGAATATAATCATATAACATGTTATTATCGTCGGCTGTAGCTCGAGGAGGATGGTAGATAACTCCAATTAGTATTGAGGATATTTGTCTTGGGACACGTGTAGGTCTTAACTGAATCCACATATCTTCGGATTTCCTGGACCAAAGAAGTTTTCTCCCGATTCCAGACGTTAACAACAGCTGGTATGACATGTGCTGATTGAAGGTCTGTGAATTCTCTTCGCTTTATGCATGGTATGTTCAAAGAATGGGAAAGCCTGAGAATTTTCGCACATTCAAGCCCAGAAGATAAAATTCCCGAGGTAATAATCACATTAAACAGAGGTAACCGATTGTGCAATGGCCCTATCGACCAAGCAAACCCGTGATTAATATCATCAGAGCACGTTACAGATATTCGACAGAAAGTTTCCACAGTACTTTCTAGACACACGGCACAGACAGAGTCACACTTGAAACAACGTTCAAAACATTTGACCAGCGATTCCTCGAAAATAATAAATTTCATTTGATCATGAGGTAGTTTGTTATTAACCAGTACAATCTTTTCCAGCTTATCTTCATGTGCTTCCTTTGCATTTAAAATAATTTCACATTCGTCTGCACTGTCGTCAGTTTTTTCAAATTCCGATTCACAATTTATGTGCTCAACATCGCTGCTGTCGCTATCGCTTGTCGAGTCGCCACAATCAGATCTGATATTTTTGCAAACGGCGTTGATTGGGGCGTGTGCAGGCGTGTTACTGGTGTTGTCACTTGGAAGCAATAGATTGGAATCGTCTGAATCAATTAGAAAAGAGGCATCTTCTGTTTGTGTACCAACAGATACGAAACACACAGGTGTAATTAACTCTGCCACGATATCTTTTGTTAAGAATGTTTGTACCGCAGTTGACTTAACTTGTTTTTTGTCGTTGCACTTGCAATGTCTTGCTTTAACCTGTTTGCTTTTATTCCTAACATTTCTCTTTGATTGAGTTGTCTCATTAATGAGAAGAAAGCAATTTTCATCGTTATTTCCTGAGAAACTGTTATCCACAAGGTTTTCATTATCAAATTATGTAATTTTAGTCGCTGGTTCTTTTTGTTCCTCATCATTCTGGGTCATGATTGAGTTGACCTCCTATATGTCATTACAGTAAGAAACAGATTACATTGCGGCTTCACAATTTACATGTATAACGTTTTTACATACTTGGGGATTCGTTCTGCAAGAGAATTGAAACTTCTTAACGTAATATATAATTTGTTTACATTTGGTTATGTTATGAACGACTGTACATAGCTTCAGTCTAGAAAGCGCTCCACGGGCTCGAATTTTTATTGTATCTGTCTGTTCTCTGGTTCCATTTAACGGCATGTTCAAGATGTGCAACGCATCATCCTTCAGTTTAACCTTCCTTTTACCAGTAAAATAAATTTATCTCAAAAAATCAGGCGAATGTGATGACAGATAAGAATTCGAGTCAAAATGTAGAGAGCAGATGCACGCGTTCTTACTTAGACGAAATCCTTTTCTTTTGCAGAACTCAGTCCATGCTTTTTTGCTCTGCTTTTATCTTTAGGACCATTTTCAGCTTCGGGAAATAAAAAGAAATGTAGTTGTCCATCCGTGTTGTTTTTGCTACTACTTCAACAATCATAAACTGAACAGTACATATAGTTGTATGAGATTTTAATCCTGGCGCCAACTACTCAAGTTTTATCCCAGTTGTGACGTCAGATGAAAAATTAACATATACTATTATATTCCAAAATTAACAAAATGGCAGACAACACTCCAATTTTTTTCTCAAACAAATCCAAATAACTCAAAAGCAAGAAACGATGCAAAAAAATTATAACACAACTTACTACAAAATTTTAAGAGTTTTTCTAATTAACTAAACAAAAGATATTCCGCCAAAGTCCTTTAATATATTACACTTATTCTGCTCTGTATTCCGTGAGTCCTTATCACTTTTGCCGTCTATCGCAAAAGCTATCGCTCCATAAAAGCAATTACCGTCTCCACAAACAACAACTTCCTTTCTGCCAATCGGCAATGGGTAAAAATTCATTTTTGATTACAATAAATATTATTATTCTCTATATTCGCATAAAGATCCGGATATAGTTGAAACAGAAATTAATCAAGATTTAGATCGTGCAAACACGTATAAACAACGGAATGAAGGTGAATCCGACCAAGCACCAAGCAATGATACTCGGCAATTGCAAATCGAAAATTCAAATAACGTTAGATGGGACAGGTGTCCCAGTTACCAATCACATGGTTCTATTGGGTATGACGATTGACAACAAACTCAAATTTGACATGCATGTCGCTAAAGTTTGTCGTAAACTTGGCAGACAAATAAACGTCCTTAACAGGCTAAAGAATATTCTACCATTGAAGACAAAAGAAGCTCTTGATCATTCTTTTGTTCTTCCTTACTTTAACTATTGTAGCCAGGTGTGGCATCATTGTGGTACGAGAAATGCACGAAAATTGGAGAAAGTTAATGAGAGAGCACTACGTTATGTCTATAAAGACAAACATAAATCTGATAATGAACTGCATGAAATAGCTGGCCAGGTTACATTAAAAAACCGTAGAATTCAAGATATCCTGATTACAGTTAATAACTGTTTAATGAACAGAGCACCCGAAAGCATAAAAAAATAATTTCCCTTCGTAAATCAAAATATGATTTAAGAGGTGATAATGTTTTATCAATCCCTAACGTAAACACAACCGAAAAAGGCCTGGAGGTATTTTGCCCCCAGGCAATGGAACAATTTAGATAATAGTATTGGATCTCAAGCTGGAACTACTGATTTTGTTAGAACTATTCGCAACGAAACATTTGAACATAGTATCTAGTGCTCTTAGGACTGCTTAAAATTATTGTGTATAGAATCGTATATAGATTAATTATTGTACGACATTCTTATCCTAGTTTATTAGCTAGATTTTAACTATATTATTGTATTTATTTTCTCCGTGGAAAACCTGTAAACTAGCTGATAGCTAAGTGTTTTACCCACGATAAATAAAGTATTGTATTGCATTGTATTGCATTGTATTGTATGAATATTCAAAAATGCAAATTTAATTCTACAACGTGATTGTTGCTGCGGAGCGAGCGAGCCTGAAGCGAGCGAGCGAAGCAGCAGACCTAATTTATGTATGTAGGGGAGAATTTATCTCAAACCATGTTTACCGCAGTGCATTGTGGTCATGCGCGTTCGGAAATGCGCAGAACACCTTTCCTCACCTGTGTTTCGTCACCAATTATGTCTTGTGTTCAGAAGATATCATGTTTCAGGCTGGCTGTTTAAAAGTAGTTAGTCAAAAACATATGCCTTATCAAGGTTAAATTATATGTGCGAGAGGAAGACAATTTGTTTTTCTGAATATATTCATTTTTGAAGTCTGCTGTTTGCGGTAATAGTCGAGTACTACAATTTAAAACAAGTTTGTTACTCGCACAATACTAAATCTCGTATTAAATTGCAGTGGAATTTTAATATACATGCTATTTGATAGTATCGCCTTGTGAAATTGTATTAAAGCGCGTTTGTTTTGTCCATAATAATTTTCCAACATTACCATTTTTGTTAATAGTCAACTATATTCGAAGTTAGCAAACCACAGTTGAACAGAGACATAATTATGTATTTATGTTATGTTCTAAAACGGATCTGCTGTTCACGCGACATTATTTGCGATGGAATTATTACAGTTTTAAATTTCGTATGTTTGTGATCCAGCAAATATTTTCAACAAATATAATTATAAAACAACAAAGTATTTCAGAGTTCAATGTAGCTGTAAGAAAATCGTTAGCGTATTATTCCTATTCGGTAAGGCATTTGCTTTTGACTTTGTTAACCCCTTTTGACCCATTATGCCACAGGGAGCCTCACTATGAGTTGCGCATTGAATTAGTTATAGGATTGAAGGATTGAACTAATATTGTATTCATTTGTAAAAACCTACTTGAATTTTACTTGAACCCTTGATTACTGCTTAGTATCAAACAAGCGATACTAAGCAGTAATCAAGGGTTCAAGTAAAATTCAAGTAGGTTTTTACAAATGAATACAATATTAGTTCAATCCTTCTATCCTAACTAATTCAATGCGTAACTCATAGTGGGGCTCCCTGTGATTATGCTTAAGCCAGCCTGAAACATTATATATTCTGGCAGACAAACTGAGTCAAGGCCGAGTAATGTACTGGCATGCTAGTAATCCACAATATCCCACTGAATATATTTTGGGTTGCATAAATGTCATGTTTCAATAACCTATAAAACAATTAAGGCTCCGCAGCATTCCCTACCTGGCAGTTAACCTAGTTTACTATAAAGGAATACTGTGTTTCACAATGCTTGCCCCAGGCGATCCCACACTTCACTGCGCGAGCCGCGCAAAAATTTGGGGGTCTGGCAATCGGTAATCCGATACGTGCCGCGGAGCGGAGTGAAAGCGGGAGCGAAGTCAACTGTAAACAGCAAATCCGGTACGCTCCGGTGCAACACTTTTACATACTTGGGGATTCGTTCTGCAAGAGAATTGAAACTTCTTAACGTAATATACAATTTGTTTACATAATTCTTAGAGAACAATAGGATTTTTACTTTAGTAATTGGAAAAAAGCCTGGCGACACGAAGCGCGACGGCGTGTGTAAACACAGATATTTTTTCCATCGGTGCAAAAATTAATCCGGTATATAAAGTAATCCGGTACAATTTAACAAGAGCCTTAATCAGTAATTTAGACTTTTACGACGTTCAGTAATTATAACAGTAAGCATATCATTATAAATCTCTTTTTTCACACTCTTAACTCATTCATAACACGTATGAATTATGTATTTTTAACATTGCATCAGTCACGGTCCTTCATTGATAGCAGGCTACATCTTGCCCGAAGAAGTCAACCTGTATAAATATGTTAATTATTAATATTATCAATGATAACAAACTACAGAATGTGGCAGAACACTGTTTTTTTTTATCATTTCACATGTCACATTCATTCCCAATTTGACTATCACTGTACTTTAGAATAATCCGACACCACATAAGCAGAAACAATGATTAATGATTCTGACGAACCAAGTTAACGAGCCTGCAGAAGATTGTTCAATACAAGTTTTGTGTCAGTACTTAATTGCAGCTTACTGTTGTTTAATAGGACAATACGTCAGTAAGCAAGGACGTCAAAAGTGCTTGTATATACGACATCAACCCACTTAACATTTAACATCATTTTGAAACTTTGTGTTGTCAGGTTGTTCAAGGGTAGGTTAGCGCTAACCATATATGGTTAACCACTGTTTTAATTTGTGTATTTCTGCATATCGGTTTGTTTCAAAGCGTTAGCGAAGAAAAATCCCTTTGATTCAGACACGATTTCTGAAGAAATGTGTCTAGCTTCGTAAACCAGCTATGTCCGGAAAATTTGTTTCATAAACATAAATAAGTTTAAACATAAACATAAGTAAGTCTTTAAGCTAACCAGCTTTAGAAAAGTATTACTTTACACTGGACTCCTTGGATAGAAATTGGTAACAAGCGATAAAATGGGACAGAGATATTTCTATCGCCATAAGAGCGTTGAAATACAATGCATAGAAATTGCCATCTATTAAAACCACAACCGATGATCACACCCCACGTGCCCACACGTGATTAGTTCAAGTGTAATGTCTGAACACATCCTAGCTGACGATGACCCCCAATGCATAAACTACTGTTTAAAAAGAGTTACAAAGTAGAAAGGTAAAAAAATATTTTCGTATTTTTTATTTCTTCTTGCTTTTTGGAAATATATTATACAATACTACCAATGTATCATATCTCTGAATAAATAACTTCGATATTTTCAATATTTCAATAAATACTTTACATACATATTTAGATAGAAATATATAACTGCGAGTCCAATTAATTAAATTATTGCCGTTGGCTAGTATCGTTCTTGAATTCCTCACCCGTCACAAGCATGACTTGTGATTGCATGCAAGAATGTTTTCTTTGAATTTCAGCTTTGTAGATTTTCGTTTTCGACATCTTCACCGCAGCCATCTTGGACATTGAAACTTCGAAATTCTTCATTTGGTTGTTCTTTCTGCTCCACAAAAACCAGAAATGTTTATAGAATAGTCTAAAAATAAAAAGGAATTTAAGGTTAATAACGAGAACAACAAATACCACTCAAAATTATTGATAAATATCTCTTAAAAACAATTATGGTTGGTTAAGTGTTTAAAAAAAGGAGTCTTCATGACACCATGCATAACACGCGCACGTAATGTAAAAAGATATATAATTAGATTAGAACAAATACCACATAATTGATTTAAAATATGACTTCTAGGAAGAATAGTTTAGAAGCGATAGAGCTAAGTAATTTAAGTTTCCTCCTGCAGTAAGATTAGATGAATAATAAAGCTATGAAAGATAACAAGCTAATTGAAAACGACATTTTTGCGGTCAGAAATACAATTTGCTTTTGCACACAAAGCGACCTTGGTAGAAGTAAAGCCATGTGCGTAATATTGACATTCCTTTAGGGTTTTTAACTATTAATAGCTGCCTATTACGGGGTTTTTTAATCGCATATTCCACACACGCTAACAGGCTGTGTTGATATGGATTTGTTAGTAACCGAAAAGACAAACTTTCCTGCTTAACAAGCCTTCACAGTGGGAGAAAGTAAACAAGCGAAGTTACCATGGAACGTACTAAAAAGTTGCCAATCTTATAGGACTCATAGTGAGATAAGAGCTCGCTGATATCTATGGAAAAGTTTCATAGTGCTCGCTGACAAAGACGATGACGGTATTAAGTTCTATAATATCCCCCAAGTGGTCAAGTTCTGGATATTGGTCCAGTGTTACTAAAGAAGGTAGCTTAAACTTAATTCACTTTATGTGCCATACGAAATAGCTCAATCTGTTCTAAATTGTTTTTCCTACGTCAAGGTCCAGTTGAGATCATCGCTTGTTGATCAAGTGTTAGTGCAGAAAGAAACCTTAACTAAACTAAGTTTATTTATACTGGATAGCTCAGCTCGTCAACTATAATTTTAAGCTGTTCTTGCTAAAAGTCCACCACGAATCATCTCGTATTGTTTCAGCGTTACTGTAGGAAGAGAATGGACACGCTGAATAAACGACCACGCGGATATAAAATAATATCTTTTAGATTATTCATAATTTAACGGATATTGCTAAACTATAATTAAGCTAAATAGCAATGCGTGAATTTTTCATAAATTATCTTAAAAGATTTACACAAAAAACTGTAACTTACCGTATGCAACATCCGTTGTAAGATGGCTTCTCTATGTTGGGCCTTTTTCAAACTTCTCACGACCCTCTTTATTTGATGTTTTAATTGTCGGTTGTATCGTTTGCCTTTCTGCGCTTTATTACGTTTCATGCTTCGTTTTGAAGACTTACTGGATCTCGTAGGTCTTATTAGCTCGGTGATGAAACCAATACCTTGAGCCTCTTCAAAAGTGGACAGCAACAAAGAACAGAAAAGAAGGAAAGCGACGAAAGTGAATATGCTCTTCATCCTTAGTTTCTTGTCTTGAAATGAGTTTTTAAGTATTTTAGCTCAGTAGCCTAGGTTAAGTCGTTGATGATGTTGGTTTGAATTGATCAAATTCTTCAATCTTCACTAGAGGTTCTCGTACGTTTCCTAACTCTTCTTCTCCAGGATTTTCCAAGCGTCTGCACGTTGTGACTGGCTTGAAAGCTTGTGAACTATGTCTGGTCTGCTCATACGATCGCCCCTTAAGTAGGCACTGAGCCCTGACGTCTGGAATGTTCGGTCTTTGTCTCCGACATCACCCGACCTAATTATAGATCCGAATTCTAGCAGTGTCCATGACACAGCCGGAAACCATAGCGTATGGAGCGATGTAAATTCCTTAGAACTGGCCGACTGTTCAGGACAAACCCTGGTATTAGAACAGCACCAAAACCATAGCAACAATGTACATACAGGATTCCGACACATCTCAAATATGTCGAGATGCGACCGAATGTGTAGTACAGTTTAGGCCAGTTCGGAAGGGCGATTTTTTCTGTTGATTTTCTACTTTTGCTCGATGAGAAAGAGTGGATTAGCGGTTAATGTTCTTAATGACAGATGCCGGTGGAAAGATTAGTAACGAATCCAGACGTTCACATCGTTCAAAAGTAAATCAGACCCAAAATCGCAGCAGAAATGAAATGACCCAAATAAACTGGCCTTAAACAAGTTAAGATCTAGTCTGTTGAATCGGCATTATCAGCTCCTTGGCCTGAGTCAAACAACAATTGGAGTGCATGATAGGCTAGTCACGCGATATGTTCCCCTTGTATTTCCAGCACTACCATGTGCTCTAGTTAGGTTAACATACAGTTGCGACACTCAATAAACTTTAGTTTTGTTTGTTGGGAGCTTCAGAGACCGCCTGTAAAAATGCGTGACTGCGAACTGCCAATTGACATTTTAACATTTATATCATTATGGGACTCCCTTTCTAGCCGTAAACCGAAGTGGAATTATGTATAAAAAGGTTTTAGCTCATTATCAAGTGCATGAAACTGTAAAACAAACAGAGTAAAATTTGGATCAAACATTCCTCAGATGTTTCAAAACGTTAAGCAGCCATGAAGATTTTGTAGCAGCTACATCGTGTTAATTAGCTTTTGGACATGGTGTAAGACAAGTTTAAGCCTTTTAAGGCAATTAATATAACAGCATAAATCCTTTATATAAACAAATTTTACAGCGCAAATTTTGTATGTACAGTATCACGTTTGAAGATCGGTTCACGTTTACAACCAAAGACAACACTGAATGTCATAAGGAACGTTTTCGTGGTAAGTTTTCGTAAAGTCAGACAAAAGTGATTAGTACATACAGTGCACATTATACGAACATTGCCATATTAAGAAGCTATATGAGTTTCATAACTTAAACGGCACAGTCTTATTGAAGTTATATGAACATTGGGGTCGGTTGCTCAAAGCTAGTTTAGCGTTAACACATGGTTTAGTTAATCTTAACCAACTGTTTTTTGTTTTAGTTTCTGTATTTCAAAACTTCGTATTATTATTTCAAAAGTTAATATTATTATCTCAAACTTCATATAATTATTTCAAAACTTCAGAAACCAAAACTGTACCATTGATCCAAACAAGATTTCTGAAAAAATGTTTTCCAAAGGTAGATAGAAGCTAACAGATTTCCTTTTAATTTACGTTAAATAATCAACTCAAGGTTAAGGTATAACAAATTAAAAACCTGCCCTAAGTACAAGGTACTATTGTGATGGGTTCATATCTTTAAACTCAGTTAAAGACACTGACAAAAGTCCATGGAATTAATATATACACAGCGTATGTATACACAGCTAAATTAAGTCACAAATAAATTAAGAATAAAGTTAAAACTGTACAATTGTATTTGAGGTAGCCAGGTTTTAAACCTAAAATGTTCATGCATAGATTAATTGTTGCGTTTGAGTTGAAATGAGACAAAAGTGTTTGCAATTAGTAACGGACTTAAAACCTAGCTACGCAGACTGCTAAATTAAGTCACAATAAGTTCTATAATTAAACATGAACAATTGTATTTGAGCTATTTTAGGTGAAGGATGTATATAAATATATGCACATCCTACTACATGGTTCATTTTGTCCCTATAAATTTACCTCTTGATGTTATTTGTATACATCTTCTGTAAAATACCAGTGATGCATATAGAAAAGAGGTTATAGTAATATAGAAAGCTAGACAGACAATAATCCAACGAAGTAAGCATTTTAAGAAATCCTATTAGTTTTTCGATTTCCTTAGGTATGCAAAACAATTTGAGCGATTTTACTAATGCCCATTTCGGTTGGCATGAAATATCGAAGTTTGATAAACAGAGCGAGTCCAAGGTTAACAAAAAATTAAAAATACTTTAAAATCTGCATGGTTTTACTTAGTTGTCACCGATGTACATATACACTTAAATATTACTGACTTTAATAGCTCACAACAGAAAAAATAGACCTAACATGGCTTGACAATAAGTTTTGACTACCTATCGAATTTATGCTTTAATTTCACTGAATATTTTATGGTAGCAAAATTTTGCATGTTCTATATGTTTGCAAGCTGAAGCCAATTTATTGTAATTTACAATAAAGACTATTTTGTAAAAAGTCCCTTCAAATATTTGAAGATACACTACATGAGGAGAGATTTGTCAGTTTTACACTCTATACCGACGTAAATAGGTGCATGTTATTTCAAATGCTTCAGCAATATATGCTAATGTTACGTTTCTCTACTGTTAAAAAAGGCCAGCCTTATTAAGTTGTCACGAAAATCTTTAAACAAATCAACAAGTACATATAAGCCTTTAAGGGATCAACACTTCAAAAGTAATCATTGTTGAAGTGTAGTCTTTAAGCTTTATTAAGTTATACACTTAAAAGTTCACATGCCGGGTCAATGGACATATTTTTAGAATTGCAAAGACGATGAAAATCAATCTGCACTGCATACGCAAATGCATGCGTGGAGGTATGAGGAATGTGTGGGTATAACTAATTACAGACAGATAAAAAGTCTTTGAAATTCATCTCATTGAAAAGTTCCTCAAATAATTTACACAATCAAAAACTTCTATAAAATTTAATTAAAATATGATTTTATCTACTCAAACTACATGCACCATTTGTTATTGTTGTTATATAGACTAAATTTTCATCTATACAAATTACAAAAACGTGCGTCTAGCTTCTGATTGTTAAAGTTTATTTACACTAGATAGCTCGGAACATACATAGACAGCTTAGTAGCGAGCGCTGAAAGATTTTTCTTATTAGCAAAGATCAAGGCAAGTCATACATGGGTCATTCATTATTAATTTCATTAATGATAAGAGAAAACATGCAATGAATTAACTTCAATAGTAAAGCACAAGCTTTTATGCCTATATTTTGTGCATCTAAGGACTGAATCTCACAACTAATACAACAATATAATATACAAGGTTAATTACTTTTATCATAATAATTAGCAAATAATTGCAACATATGTTGTTCCGTTATCGTCAAATTAAATGCACAGTCATTTAACGTTTACAAAAGCTTTTTAAAATTACATACTGAAGCTTAACACGAAATATTAATGCAAGTTGGACTTTGGCATTTCATTTGAATGGAACGCTCTACGCTTTCCGGTGTAATTGCGTACATATTATAGGCGTATTTTCCTGTTTTTACACAAAGTGTTTGTAAAGCAAATTAATAGACGAAATATATTCTAGGGTTAACTCGACAGTTACTAAGTTTGGCAAACGGTTACCAAAAACGAGCCAATTAAGACCATTTTTAATATTACTGCTCCTTCCTTCTCGAATTCCAGGCTTTCTATTTTTACTTGCAGTCCCTTCCGAATTTATCACTTCATTACAGATCATAAAACGTCAATGCCTATTTTTAATCGCGAACCCGAAAAAAAGCTTGCTCATACTGGATAGATAGCTCTATATCTCAGTTTTAAAATGTCCAGTAAGGAACATCTCTGATTGTCCAATGTTACCACAGCGGGAACCTATACAAACTAAATTTATTTATACTGGATAACTCAATTAGCTTTGAACTGTTCTTTACAGATATCCAGCAAGGATCATCTCTTATTCATGGTCCAGTGTTACCACAGGAGAAAACCTAAACTAACTTTATTTATACTGGATAAGCTCTATCAGTTCTAAACTGTTCTTGTTGATGTCCAACATAATTATCTCTTATTGATTAGTTATGTTGGTCAATCAGTCTTGATCACATAGCCGAAAGACATAAAAGACTGTACAATCAACACCTATCGTCATTCACAAAATCCTAGGAGGATTAAATGTGTCTGGATTCCTCATTGCTTGAACACATATTATGTCACCCACAAAAGTTATTTTTATCCTTACATACGCAGCTGCCAAAAACTTGCGCACAACAACACCAAAACACTACCAGTCCTGGTGCCACACGTATTTGAATTTAAATTTCCTAAATAACTCACATATATTAACTGTGAACGGCATAGAAATAAAATAATTTCAGCTATTTCCTTGATGACTTAACAACATCATTTTCAGCATTTATGGCTGAATCATTAATCCTTTCCAAACAGTATAAATTAGCAAAGCTATTACGGTTTCCCTGATTTCAAATATTTCTTTTGTGTAACGGATTAACATAGTCTCTCTGAACACAGTTTATGCTGAAACTGAGTTGGTAATGTCTTCCAAACTGCAAGTGATAAACCTGTAGGCGTTTGATGGGGGTAGTTGCAGAGTTCTTAAAGTCACGATATGCTTCTCCTCTGCATTTGGCCTTTGCCCGATACGTCGAATTTTACTGTATCGTTTCAGTGAATGAACCGGTTATTGACCTGACAGTATATAATCATACAACTCTCACTAAGACCCTAGTTGTTGATATCTGAATGGAATATCAGTGCAACTTCTTATCACAAATCAAATGTTCAAAGCTACAAATTATACCCCAAGATTTCTATCATTTTGTTCAATTCAAAATGATGTGGTGTGACACGACAAAGGTCGTAGTAATTAAATAATAAGTACGTCATTCAGTTTTGTAATAGTAGTAGTAACAAGGTTAAGCTCGCTACTCTTGTTATGTTTCAATGAATACAAAGCCTAACCGAATTGCATTTATATAGGGCGCAGTGGTAAACTGTTTCCACAATCTCAGCATTCTCTTCATTCAGCTAAACTGTTCCACTATATAGCTACCGTTCGTAACAAAAAGACAGTGACTTAGCTATGTAATAAAGTGCTTCCATACACATAAGTGGTCGATGGCGGGTATAAGTTGTCATAAATTGATGTTTGTTTTGGTCTCGTAAATAATTATAGGTACAACCATGCGTTCCAACTCAAGTGACACTGCATGAACTCTGCTCAAAGAGTCATCGCATAGTCAGATCATCAATCCAAGTAACCTTAACCGACCGGGCTTAACTATAGAGGCGAGAGAAAGATTGTTAACACAGGGCTCATGCAGATGCAACGCATAACATGATAATGGCACGCGGATATCACGGTAAAGTTCCTTTTTTGACCTAATGCAGGCAAGTGTTTAGCATGCGGACGTGTGTTCATTCACGCAATCAACTCTGTGATCCTTATACTGGACCTCTACTCTCTAGGAAGAAAAAATTATATTTTATTAGCCTATCCATTAAGAATAAAATTAGTTTACTTTGGGGTTTCATCTTGTAGTGACACTGGATCAATAAAAGATTATCCTTAATCGACCTCTAGGAAGACTGGAAGAGCAGTTTAATATTGATAGAGTGAGCCAGTATAAATAAAGTTAGTTTACTTTAGTTTAGGTTTCCACTTGCAGCAACACTGAATCGATAAGAGATGACCCTTACTCGACCTCTAAGAAGAACAGTTTAGAACGGATAGAGTTATCCAGTATAATTAACAATTAAATTACGAGCTCGAGATTTCTATGCGGTGATAGTTGATGAGGGCGAAGCCCGAATCAACTATCACCGCATAGAAATCAAGAGCGAGTAATCCAACTGTTTCAGTAGAATCAGAAGTCAAACATGGAATATTCAACAAAAAATTTGATTTTTACGCAATTTTTTTAAAAGAAATCTCTATAAGAAGATGATTGTTTCGCTACTCGCTATCTATCGAGGAATAGATAGCGAGTAGAGCAAACAATCAAATTAGTACTAAATAAAATTAGTACTAGTTTAGGTCTACTCCTGTAGTAACACTAAATGAATAAGAGATGACCCTTACTGGACCTTTAGGAAGAACAGTTTCGAACTGATAGAGCTTTCCCGCATAACCAAAGATAGTTCATTCATGGTTTGTATATACTTCAAACTTTAAAATATGTTTCTAACGGAAAACACTTTTCGGCAAATGGCAAATATCATATCCTAGCGCTTTCTTAATTATGTATCAATTATTAACTTGATTGTTTCGAACCGTTTCGCAGGAAACAAAGCCCGGTGGTGCAAATATAAACACAACTTATGTACATAATCTAGAACGATAAAAACAACAACGGAAATATTCCAGAACATTACGAGATATATTTGGAGTCTTAAATAAGTAACAATCATTTGGGCCTGGCGATGCCTTGCTGGCTTCACAGCAGGCAGCGTTGTGAGGGTCCTGGATGCTGGAATAGGTATCATAGCGTGCCCATGTGGTGGCACGCGTCAGCATTATATATGCGATACTGAAACACATACACATCGAATATCCTTTGTCAGTTTGTCCTCAAGAAAAATTATGTTCGTATGTGCGATGCTTTGAGTTACGTTGCCTGCGTTTTTGTAATCAAAGAAGGAATTAATTTTGATAGGAAAAATCATCAAGGAAACCGACTATTTCAAAATTCAATCCGGGAAGAAAAAATTCATGATCAGCTATAGGTCCTTCTCTTGCAGGAATCTAATCTACACCTTTGCAATGTCGGTGCAATGCTCTGAGTACTGAGCTGCTAAAGTAGCTGACACGAGCAAGCGTAATTTATGTCGCTATATTTATGGTGGTAATGGCGCGAATAAATTCAGGGCAAATAAATTATGATTAAAACACATCAAAACACGCAGTGAAGTGACACAAAATCATAATTTTGAGTGTTCAGAGCGATTGATTGGAGCTCTGTAAAGATGGCCAGAAACATGACGAGCAACAAAATTGCTTCAGCTTAAAAAAAAATTAGGTTTCAACGCATGTTAATAAAGAACATTCGCGGATATGCAGATATTTAAGTAATCAAACGTGAAAGAACATTCGTAATCACTTCTACTTGCACTTCATGCACTAAAATCTGCGCAAGTTGCAGCATCTTTTTTGTTCCTCCTACTGCTTCACTTGATTCAGTGTCCCTACGACCAATCTATGCATGCTTTGCTGTCTCGATTGGAAAACGCTAATTTCCTTGTGATGTCTATGTGTATTAATGGAGCCATCACGTTGAATTCTGTTTTAATATTTTTTAGGTGGTGAAAGAACCTGTATCTTCCTCATTTGATTTAACTACACTACCAACGTCATAATTCGAGAACATGCATGGAATTCATTTGGTACAATTTCACCAAACAGACGGGGGTAATACTGTGTGCAATTTGGAGAAGAGAAACACTCCCAAACGAAATTTTCAACAATGTATCGATTGCATCAGGAATATTAATTAAAACCAAGCTAGAACATCTTCGATAGAGTTTATGAAACTGTCTTACTTGCCGAGATATTGAATTTTATTTGACATGAAAAAAGCATAACTAGTGACGTCAGTCTTCCTAAAGCTTTTATGATTTGAAAACTGGTTAAAAAATTACACAAAAATTCCGTGGTGTTAACCATAGCACAAACATTATGCAAGTGTAGCTTCACTTATTTTACTGTCATATTATATGTAGCAAAATAACCAATCTCATTAAAAGCTAGAAAATGCGAACAATTTTACGCAAATCTGGAATTTTATACAAATTACACACACTGATTACAAGTATTTCTTTTCAATTTTGTTTATCAATTTGATAATATCATTTGCCCCCAGAAACGAATCGTACGTGCATGTCTTAAAAATTGAAACAAGAAACAGTAGCTAATTGAGTTGTTGTTGTAGCCTATGGCATCATGCTGGTCTCGTAATAAACGCTTTACTATTTTCACCCACAAGGCAATGAAAGGATAATTTTGTCAGTCAAAAAAAGAATAAAACACTTAAGTCACGTTCGGCTCTTTGAGATGTTAAGATTGTTTACGACAAACCACTAACCCTATTCGGCTAATGTTTAATCTTATTCGAACGTGAGTTCCAGAAGTCTTATTTTAAGTAGGCTAGCTAATTCATCAACGAACATGACAAGAACATATAAAATTGGGTATCCAAGATCAATCCCGTCAAGCACTCCAGTGTTTTTATCAATTCACATGTCACATTCAATTACATTAAGAAAAATTGGTTATCATGCCTAAAATTTGCTGCCTAAAATTTTACTACTGACACTGCAGAAGCAGAAAAAACAGATGCTTAAAGTTAAAAAGAGCGTGTGGAAGAACGTTCAAGATTTTTGTATCAGGAAGGTGTATTTAATTCAATTAAGCTTCTCTGTTGTTGGTACGCGATTCATCGGTAAGCAAGAACATGAAAAATTTTATCTGCACGATCAATTCCTTCAAACATTTGGCATCATGTTGGCACTTCTTTGTGTTGCATGGTACGCAGGTATACAAGATTTATTTTATTACACTGGGAAATAACATTGGGTACTAATTGGTAACAAGCGACAGCATGCTACAGTATAATGTTATTCATCACTGCACATGTCACATTCGTTCCCAAATTGGTTATCACTGCACTTTCAAAGAATCCTAGATGCCTAAAATTTTATCACTGACACTGCACAAGCATGCAGACAAAAAGGATTGATGATTCCGATGCAACAGAGCTTGTAGAAAAACGTTCACTAGTTTTATACAAGAATTTCTGTAGTTATATAATCTAGTTTCTCTGTTTACAATACATGCAGCGATAAAGAAGAACATAAAAAATTGTATGTACAAGGTCAATACCACTGAACATTTACCTTCATGTTGACATTCTGCGTTATTTATATGATATTCAGGTAGCAATAGAAAATATATATTTAACCTGATGCATTGGATATAAATTTGCAACGAGCGACAAAATAATTTTTTATATTACTGTACAAATTTCATAAACCACTGCACAAGTCTGCACATGTGTCACTGGACAAATAGAGTATCACTGTTGACCTTAAATACGACTTGAAATTTACCTTTACCGGTTTGGCAAAAACGTAAATCTTCGTGGTTTAATCGTTTGCCTTTAGGCAATGCACTTCAATCAAGTTCTTAGCAATTAACCGTGGTAGCAAGACCAAACAGTGCTCATATACAAGAATTATACACGTTTTTAGTCGACTCTTTATTATGTTAACTTCTTATATGCAGGGTGTATAAAAAAAGTAGACAATTTTGAAACGGCTCTCAACCTCGCGAAGCGGCTTGACTAATGAAGTTTTTTATTAATGTACATTGCTTACTTACGGTGCAGAATAAATGAAAATATTCTGAAATTTAAATGTTTCAAACCCAGGGGTGTGCGCATTTTGAAACACATTAAAAATGGCTTGCGGACGAAATTTAAAGGCTTAAAAGTAATTTTGAGTTGGTAGGTAGAAAATATGTTAGGTGTTTTATTGCTGTTCAAAATTTCAAGAAATTTGATTGAGTTTATAAGCCACTCAAAACGTCGTGCGAACGTATATTTTTTCTCAATAAGAATCGTTTTTCTGAAGAAATGTTCCAATATTAATTAAATGTCCCTTGGGAGTTGTATGCAAATTGAGTAAATACATACATTAAACATGCACAAAGCTAATTTTGCTAAAAATATGGAACTTCGCGCGACGTTTTGAACGGCTTAGACTCGAGCAAATTTTCTGAAACTTTGTACAGCAATACAACACCCGAATTTTTCATCTACCAAGTCAAACTTACTTTTAAGCATTTAAGTATTGTGCGCAAGGCATATTTATATTGCCGTAAAAGACAGAACCCCCCCCCCCCCGGTATTGAAGTTTTAAATTTCTTATTTTTTCGGTTTATTCTAGATTATAAGTACCAAAGCAATCTACTTTAATAAAAAAACATCGTATATTGAGGCGTTTCGCGAAGCAGAGAGGGATTTCAGATTTGTCTACTTTTTTTTTATACACCTTGTATATTAAACGCAATAGTTTCGTTACTTGTAATTTTAATACCAATTTCAATTCTATTCTATTAGTGTGAAAAAGTCAAGCTGTTTTCTATTCGCCAAACCACGAAGTCAATACATTTATTACTTCTTTAAAACTTGGTTTAGGTCCACATTATCGAAAAACAGTTTGCAGCGATTGTTTAGCGTCTTATAATTGGAAGAAAATTGAAATATGAAACAAGCTTAGGCCTAACATACCATCGCATAATAGCATAGCGCGCTTAATTAAAATAGACCTGCATAGTCGAGTATCAAATCAAAAACCATGCAAACAACATCATATAACCTTTACAAAAAATATAAGCTTTTTATAGTTGTACTTATTTGTTATAGCAATCATTATACTTATTACTTTCTAATATACTTATTGTTAAAGATACTAGCGATCTAAAGGTCAAAAAGATTCTATATTATTATATACTAAGTGTCAAAGTTCATTTATTCCTGTTTCTTATTGGTTAAGAACGTATCACGTGATAGTGGAGAAATTCTACTGTCTCCCTGGCAACGTAGCTAAGCGGTGGACATTACTTTTATTCACTGGTAAAGAACAAATCCACAGAGCCATGTCAGGTAAAAGGTAATCTTTCTTATACATGTTTGATTGATTTGTGGTACTTTTCTTCTCTTTTGACATTCAGTATATAATAAAATACTTATTGACTGAGACCTCGAGAAAGCAGTATGTTTTGTGGACTCTCGACTGTCGATGTTTCCCTCGGCTTCGCCTCGAGAAACATCGACAGTCTCTGGTCCACAAAACATACTGTTTCCCTCGGTCTCAGTCAATAAGTGTTAATTGTTCACTCGTGAGACCCATATTAGAATATGCGTGTAACCTATGGTCACCTTACACTGCTAAGCATCGGAAACTAATTGAAAATGTCCAGCGGAGAGCTACAAAATTTATACTGAACTATCCACAGGATCTAAATTATGCGGATAGGTTAACCAAAATCAAAATGTTGCCACTTGAGTTCAGAAGAGACATTTGTGATCTTTGTGTAGTATTCAAATCCAGGAATGGAGCAATAACAATGTTAAATCATCCAGCACGTTTTCTAGTTTTAAGGGACATCTTCATAAGTTGTACTTGGCTAAGTTGATGCATTACGTTCCTCCAGGTTGAGTTTTAAGTACTACCGTATGTTTATACATTGTGACTTGCCAATATTGTTATGATTATTATTTTCATAGTATAAATTTTTCTTCTTCTCGATAATTATTTCAAAATCTTTCATTGATATAACATTAATTTTCAGACTCACAAGTCACCATGTGTAGACGAACCTTGAAACTTTACTTTTTTGTCGTGAAAATAATATTTTGCGTTTTGTCCTTGTCGTATAGATATGTTAGTCATTAGGGGTTAGGTATCAAGTGGGACGTATATCCTGTTCCTTCCTCCTGTCACATTCTTGTCTTTTTGTATTTTGTATTAGTACATGTATTTTAAGTGTATCTGTAAATCATTTGTAAATTGTGGCAAATTTAATATAATATAATATAATATAATAATCTGTTTGTCTGATGAGGATTCTATAATTACCCATTTCCTTATCGTGACTATAATCGCAAAGCATGCATGGATTGATTGATTAGAGGGGCACTGGTATAGAGGGAACAAGTCATGCTTTAGACATGGAATGATTATCGCATGAAACAACCTTTAGAGATTCTCCTTTGACATAATCATATTTTACATTTTCCTGCCCCAATTTTAATACTTGTTATATGGCTCTTGAAAACGTCTAGAACATATTTTTAAATAATTAAATATGATTTATAATAAGCTGCTTGCAGTGAGTGGGGATTTGTCCAAATCAATCTTAACGTCTCCAGTACCCTAGCATGCATGACGTAAATATTTTTTCTTTTTTCCACCACAAAGCTATTTTCAGTGCTTTAAGGGACAAAGATGCAGCGCTTATCACGGCGCCAGCATGATGCCAGAACCGCGATAATAGCTCAATTACATGCATGCATAGTTACATATATATATATATATATACTTCGAAAACAAGCGAAAAAGAAAAACAATGTTAATTTCGCATTGATTTTAACCACAAATAATCAAATATCTGAGACGAACATGAATATCAGCCAACAAATATCCAAACCTCATCAAGTTTGTAAAATATTTGTATCCATGCAGTAAATTATCGGAATTATTAGTGTTAGGACTTTTATAGGATTACGGTCAGCATTAGGGTCATTTTGTATGCATGAAAATACAATCCGCACAGTGAATTTTGTCACCAATGATCTTATATTGGATTAGACAACATTCGCATCGGTTGGTAAAGTAGTTGTCTGGATTGACATTCACCTAGTCTTACGTACATCTGGAGGATAGTTTTAGACATTTTAGCCTGGCAACTATAAATTCAAAGAGATATCCGTACAACTGATGCGGTAGTCCGAACAAATAAATTAGGTTGTTATACGCGTTGAACAGATTCTATATCTGGGTAATATTGCGGATGACATGCAGATTGCAGTGCCCACGACTGGCTACAGTATCCTACATGAGACTTCACTTGAGCAATATATATATAGCATTATGTATATTATACATTACACATGCACGCATACATGCATACATGCAGCTGCCCCATTGTCATCGCCAGTTAAACTGTCACTGTATAGCGTATGGTTGCTAAAATAAACCAAATTAAAATTAAAAATTGAGAAGAGTTACAAATACTGCTTGTATTTTACTGCCCAACTCTCATAGATTCTCATGATCTTTGTGTAGGTTCAACTTTAAGAGTTGAGAAGATTTTTGTTTTCGCTTATGAGTTATCAATTATAAACGGAATAGGCAAAATGACGTTACCTTTAACGTTGTACCAACAATACAATACAATATAATGCCAAACAACACAGGGAATCTCAACGATAAGAATGTAAAATACTCAATTAAGTGGAGGGTACTTGCAAGATGCAATAGCTATTCGAACAAAACCAAACGATGCCATCTGTGTTTGCATGAGAAATATATTATAATATACCACCCTAAACTTGCCTCTCTGAACTCTAGAAACGAACTTTTCTCTAAATGTAGACACCGGAATAAATTTCTCTTGAGCTATAAGTGATTTCCTAACAGATAACAATGTAACATAACCTTTTTAATCTCAACGTAGTGACGTCAAACATGTATATAGTATATCCTAGGCAACGAAACGCGCTAATATTCAAATTCACCTGATGAGTGTAACAGGGTTCTCCCTGTTATACGAAACAAATTTGTAGTGAATTAAAATCTAAATGTAATATTTCAAGTTTGTTTTTATCTTATTCTTATATATATATATATATATATATATATATATATATATATATATATATATACATATATATATATATATATATATATATATATATATATATATATATATATATATATATATATATATATATATAATAGTAATAAAATTGTAAAATAGTAATCTCGTTTGGAAAGTGCTCAACTTTATATATATATATATATACATATGCTCAACTTTATATATATATATATATATATATATATATATATATATATATATATATATATATATATATATATATGTTTAAAGATTTGTAATCCAGGCATATTATAATTAATCAAAGTTCTCCGGATTCAATAATATTTTTATTAAGCAGAATACTGAAATTATTTACATACATACATTATTTAAGTTTCGCGCTGTTGCTACGTTCTTGTATACGACGAGAGCGTCTGATTGGTTGTTCCACTCTACCACGACAACGCATTCTTCAACCACCAATCAAATAAGATCAACCACCGAACAACCAATCAGACGCTCTCGTCGTATACAAGAACGTAGCAACAGCGCGAAACTTAAATAATGTATATATGTAAATAATTTCAGTATTCTGAAGAAGACTCGAAGCACCGAGTCGAAAGCATAATAAAAATATTATTGAATCCGGAGAACTTTGATTAATTATATATATATATATATATATATATATATATATATATATATATATATATATATATATATATATATATATATATATATATATATATATATATATATATTATATGATTAGAACATTTTGTCTGAAGAGTACCACACGGTATTAACGTGTGGCACGAAACTAACTAGTAACAAAAATGTTTATTCATAACTGTTGACTCCCTGTTTATTTTATATTATATATATATGTATAGGTTATCATATGAGAGGCGAGGTGATTGATATCGTCTCTCGAGCGATAAAACTGATATTACCGAGTCTCGAATATGATAACCTATTTATCACATACTTGTGCCTTTATCTAGAGCAAAAACCAGATTATATTTTCAAATTATTTACACTTCGAGTACATTTCAAAATGAATTCAAAATGATTGTTTAAAATACGTTAAACAGGTAGAAATTACAAAACAAACCAAAAACAACTTATCTTTTAATAGCTGCAAATTTCTTTGTGTTATCTTCCTTGTATTATTTAATATTTTTATTCTTATCTCTCTATCGCTCCTTCAGTCGGACGCCATCTTTGTTTTGAGCGGGACAAAAAACGATATCGCGGGACAAAAAACGATATCACGGGACATATCGTTTTTATGTCACCGTGTTATCGCCCGGATAAAGGCACAAGTATGTGATATATATATATATATATATATATATATATATATATATATATATATATATATATATATATATATATATATATATATATATATATATATATATATGCTGGCAGGCTCGATTTCCAGCCGTTGTCAAGTAGAATTTTCTGCTCAGCCGGTTCAAAATGGAACGGATAATCGGGAATAAGTAACTTGCATGTAGCTATACCTGCAGAACTAATTTAAGATCGTATTGATCAAGCTAACCTTAAGACTTGGGCATGATAACCGGCCGTACTAAACCACACCTACATTTTCATTGTATGCATGTATATACGAATTTAAAACTCTAGGAATGTGGCATTTCATGAATTGACGAAGAAGTACAAAAAAGGTAGTCACGTAGAAGAATTTCAAAATATTTTTCCGCATGCATAGGTGCGAATTCCATAAACCTTTCGCATTTTTTCACCCAATCGTTTCTTAAGCTGCGCGTGGGTCCAACAAAACGCACGCAACTGAAAAATTTCAATAATTACCAAGGGCAATTATTGACACTGTTACTATTTTTAAAGATGTTCTCGGTTGGAATGATATTTTGTGCCAGTCCTACACTGTGAAGAACGGATGTTTGTTTCCTTCTACTGCTGCACTACATGTGCTATTTGAATTTTCAGAAACATCCTCAAACACATGAAAAACTAGATCCGTATTTATAATCTGACACTGCAGAGACCAACGAAAAATTCGCTGTCTCGCGAGCGGGATTTGAATTCGCATCTTCGGGTCTGATGACCGTCGCTCCAGCAATTGAGCTATCGAGCCAAGCTCCTGTCAGCTGGGTCAAAATCGGCTAAGTCAAAACAAATATTGCAAGTGTAAGCAATGCAGTTAAGAGTACACTAAGGTATAGCTTTCTTCATTCCTTGAAACGATAAAACAGAATTCGACGTTAACGGCGAAGTTCCTTCGCTAGTATTTTGGCCGTTTATCGTTCATGTATTGAAAGAAGCTATATTTTCCTGTGGCCGGCTGAATAAAAACGTGATATTAGTAGCAACGTCAATCATTCAGAACCACATATTTTGTACTTAATCACTATTTAACAGTGGTTAAAAAGTGACTAAGAGTTTTATACAACTGGCTCCTTCACTTTTAACTCGAAGCTGCAAAATCCCATCCCAAGGTGCTAGCCATATGATGGGTACTCTAGCGAGGCAGAAGTAACCTTTCCCTAAAACAAACGACTTTAGCTACTGCTCTATATCCCTTAATGACCATCGTTATCCTTTATTAACACTCAATATCGATTAATTGTTATTTAATATCCATCAGTAACACAATACATCGTCTGCGAACAAAGGTTATACCAAAGCATCACAATATATCTCTCAATGTTAGTCGCTATCCTTCCGTAACATATAATACTCCAAAATGAGAAAAAGTATCCCTCACAAAAACGCATTATATATTCTACAACTAGGGTACCTGCAAGGTCAGGATTGCTGCGGACATTAAAAGTAAACATGTACAAAATATAATGCACATGCAACACGATCGGCGAGATTGCATGCTGTTAAGGAATACTAGTAAGTAAATAGAATTTTTTCAAACTGAAATATTTCAATGGAAAGTTTACTGTACACTAACACATTAAAATTTGGTATATAGTACATTTTATATAGTTGATAGTTCGCATGTGAACAATAATGTGCCCATGCAAGCATTTGATTTCACGTATGTGCTAATTTCTCTCATCAATAATCATACGTATTGTCTAACTGTATATGCATTTATTCCATCTTGTGAACCGACACAACGTTCTTCTTCTTAAGAGCACACAGTGGCTTCCACAGTTAATGACATTTCCATTATGGAGTCGCCATTCAAGGATTCGAAGCTTCCTGTATATAGGATCTTCTGGAAAATTAGTCTTGTATAAAATATCATACACTTGTTTGAGTTTATCTTCAAAGAAAAGTAATATATTATTTCAAGCCTTTACTTTGTATTCATACGCTGCTGACTTTTATCCTGTTGATACCAGTGAGAGGTTTCGCACCGTTACTAATAAACTTTGTTCGGTACTTCTTACAGAAGGAAAAGTGTTGCACAGACAGAAGTTCTTATACAGTATATACTCTTTAGACGCGATTGCAAACTGCTTTTAAATTGTCTACTCTTTTGGTTCAACGTTTTGTAATGACAAAAGTAGCCGAGCAGAGAATCTGGCGTTAACATGTTGTCTCAAGTAAGCCATATTACTTAAATAAACAATTTACTTAAAGAAAGCCTTATTAGTCAGGGAGCATGTGTGGCTCCGTGGGAATTTCGTGCAGAATGTAAGCCACTCAGTGGTCTAGATGGCTTCACATATGTCTAAAGAACATGAAAAACTTTTGTAACCTACACCGAGGGGTTTTATGGCGATATTAATAAATGACGTATATGACCCTGCATGGAAACGAGGCTGGAATAAAGAATCCTTTATAACTTTATGAAACACGGGGGAAATCGCTTCAAATTTACTAATATGATGTATTTCTAGGTTGCAGATAAAAATAAGTGCTTTAAGGCTCGATGCGGGTGATCACGTGACTAGGCTACATGGAAACGAGGCTAAGATATAAAAGCTTCATAACTTCATCAAACATAACGGAAAATTGCTTCAAATTTACTATTATGATGTTTTTCTAAGTTGTAGATAGAAAAAAGTGCTTTAAGGCTCGACACGGTTGGTCACGTGACTGGAATAACATGGAAACGAGGCTGGTATAAATAGTGTATATATTATTCGTATCACAGTCTACACGCTATTTTATTATCATGTCAGCAATTTTCTAACAAATATAGTTAAACTATTTAGATTATGATCATCTCATAAATTGCTGACGGAACTGTCTCAAGGCCATCCAGTCCTGTCTGACGTCAGGTCATAGCTCCGCTTACTGTAGACGTATTCCTGAGTGGGGGCTTAGGGTGTACTATCCCTGCCCAAGGTGAACACCAAGGCTAATGGAGGGAAGGAGACGCCTTACTGCTCCATTCTAGACCAGCTCCAAGCAAAGTCTAGCCACGCCCATTCTACAGTAATCTTACAGATACAAATGATAAACTCAAACTTTTTACAAAATTATGATAACGCAGTATCGAGTATTCAGAGAAGACATAAAAGCTACTTACTAAAACAATGTTCTAATCTCTGACTTGTTGCACATTTCCATGCTATTAGATCGTTCAGTCATAATCAGAATCATCACTATCATAATCATCACCATCATCCTCAAACAAGACATATTGATGTTCGTTGAATCTGTTTTCACACACATCCTCTCCATCAGCGCAACCACACAGGTCAGTGCAGCCAAGTCCTGCCTTCTGACACTGGCATCTGTTGGTGGAACAGCGGTCTTTCATGCAGCAACATTTTACAAGGTGGATGATGGCAGAAGCTGTTGGGAGTAGTGTGGTCGTAACAGTAATCCATTCATCGTTTTTCAATTTCCATCTAAAGTTCTCTGGTGAAGGAAGAAGGGGATTGGGCTCTATATCGTTAAGCCAGACCATAGCCTGACAATTTGCCCTCTTTATGGTCTCATCAAGTGCTGCTTCGGTTGGTGGCAGTCTTCAGACTGGGCTTGCTTTTTTCGGAAGAGCAACCATGTAAGTTCCTTCACAGAAGATACTGGTGTATTTGGAGCACAGAGCTGACAGATGAACTTTCCTATCTGGTGCAAGGTTCTCACTCGTTCCGAGATTGGCAAGAGCTGTAATGATCTCCTTGTCTGCTACTTGAAATGCTTTCCCCCATGTCGTTTTTACTTTCCCTGCAAAGCTACCTGTGGTTTCGCAACAACTCAGTGCGTGAAGGGCTGGAAGGGCAGCTATCTTAGCTCCACCAAAGCATCCGTACTATGGGCTTCAACTTGATTGCACGACGTCTCTGTCCTGTACCAGTAACAAAATTTGTCTCCTCGCAAAGTTCTGGATACCGCCGCAACCAGAGGATGAATACATCTGTATGTGGAGAATGGATGTTAATTTCTGTTGCTCCATGATTAGCAGAATCAACAGCGTGTAGCAGCATCTTTGTATCTGCTTCTTCTTGTTTGCTTCGTAGGTGAAGTACATTCTTGTGTGTGGCTTCACACTGGGAACCCAAAGCGACAACAAAGTGCTTTCCACTGGCTTCTGCACGTTCTAATGCCTTTTTTGCACTTTCGTCACTTCCGTCATACTTTTGAAACGGTTGATCAGTGAAATGGTCAGCGAGCTGACATTGTGTGCGTCATCAAACCTTTTCATATTTTCCACGATTTTCATCTCTTCAATGGCGTTTCCCATTTTCTGGTGAGCATTACGAACTTGCGTGGGTTCTCCATTTTGACATGCTTCTCCTAACTGCTCTGAATGATAATTAAGGTGACGTTTCCATGCATCTGGCTCTTTCTGCAGAAAAGCTTCTTGGTAGAGGGTAAACTAGGCTTGCAAAGTGATCAAATGGGCAGCTTCTCCTCTTTTAATGTGCCTGCCTTCTAAAATTTGCTTGACAGTAGAAGGACCATAGAGCTGCGACCCCACCCACGCCATGTCAATGCCACTGTTCTTCATGAATGCGCCAAGGGTCCTCAGCTGGGCCATCACAATATGCAACTCTCCTGGGCAAAGTATCACATGGTTGAGTTCATTACGAGCCATTTGAAGCTTTTTTGCAGGCATATAAAGAGCCATGTCGAGTGACATGACGGCCTTCCTGTTGGCTCCTACCACTTTCACGTTGATTGCCTGTGCTTGCATGAGTACCGCTAACTACGTGGACCATATATGCATGTGCAGGTGCTGCAATTAATGGAGGAGCACTTACTCTTGTCAAAGGTGAAGTGTCGCTCACCAGTGACTTTTATCCAGACCACACAGGAATAGTACTCTCATCTCCTTAACTTTCCAACGTTGCATTACTAATTGGCTCTCTGATCAGATTGCGTACTAGTATTCAAGCATAATCATCTTTGCTCAATATTACAGGTATATCCTTTTCTGAGAACAAGCCAGAAGTAGGATATCGTGAAGCTTGCGGCTGTGAGGGAGGTTCAGGACATTCAAGACAGGCTATGGAACCTCTTCTAATGATCGAGTCAAATTTGTCTGCTGAAGATCCAATCTCCAAAAACACTTTCATAAATATTGCAATAACTTAATGAGGTTTTTATACAGTTCGGTAAAAAAATCATTAAAAAGACAGTGTTGTTCTATTGAAAATCAAAACATAAACCAAGACAAATTTAGGTGAAAATATCGACATTATTTATCCAATTTAAACATATACCTTAGTTCTGGTAGTTCATCATTCTTGTCACACCTCTGGTAGATTGCCATCGCCGTTCCATGTAGAGTGCTCTTTCCACTATAAGTATCTTCTGAAAAGTCAACGTTGTCTATGGCAAAGAAAAAATGTCTACCTTGCACTAGTTCAGGAGTTATATAAAGGCCACCATTCTGTTCCATACGTTTATAACAGCTGACTCTATTTGCGATTCAACTCTCAGGAGCCTATTATACTCCACAGACATCCCAAACCCATACAGCATATTCACTAATTCTTTACTTCGAAAGCTCTGATTGATGGCAAGACCTGCTGCTAATTGCTGCGGCATTTCGCGGGCTGCCTGATCACTTGCGACTTCTTGTTCCCTGTTTGGCACTGTGTCAAGCACATAGAAACAGTGCTCTCAACCAGATTCATATTACGCTTATCAGATTCATATTACGCTTTTTGATTTCTTCTGAGAGTGTTGTGTTCGGGCCGCTGATTACCCACCTGAAGAAGCAGAACAGTTCTTCTAGGTAATGCTCTTTCGAAAGACTGTCCAGTGAACCATCAAACACCCATCTTTTTGACTTGGAAATAGCTTTTTTCAAAGTAAGGCAGCATCGTAAAGAGTAGTCATTTCAACTCTCAAATCTTTCCCATCTTCTGGTATCTTTACGGCGGCGTCTCCCGTTTCTTTGATCGTTACTCTGCCGGATTCATTGGCTTTCTTCGGCTTATGAAACTGGATGCCAGGGATTTCGTTTTGGATCATTTGCCTCAATGTTTTGCGGCTACAAGATTGATCTGCCAAGCCATTGTCCTTCAAAATACAATCGTATGAAGTGTGTAGCTCTGACATATTAAGAATGTTTTCATTTTTCAGAGTAGACTCGGTTATGGTTAAAAACTCTATTTTGGCAGCAATATTAGCTGCCAAATTAGGGACAGATGGTGGTTCTTGTAAACTATTTCGAAGTACACGGGAAACATTATTTGACTAGCACTTTTTGTGGTACTTGATGTCAATTGCGTGGGCATCAGTTACATTAACAGAGGTGGATAGTTTGACCCGGAGCTCGTCTTTCCCTGACAATTGGATAGCAGCATAGAGTGCTTGGCCTGCTGACATGGTGCTGACAAGGGTATCTCGGTAACCTGCCATTTCCTCGCAGAAAAAGCACACATCCTTATTGTAAGGTGTTGTCTGTGATCTAGTTAGTTGATTACTTGCCTGAGCTTGTTTCTTTTGTGACTTTTGTTTTGGGGCATTTGGATCAGCCAGCTCTCGATGGTCTCTTTCTTTTGCTCTTTTAAGCATTCCCGAGTGGGTAGCATCTTGGTAGCACTTTCTGTGCCATGATGATTTTTTTAACGGAAGCTCTTGCGGTGAATACTGACTCAAAGAAGACCAGATCTCGGGATATATGGAATCTCCATATGAAGCTCTAATAGCTGAAACTAATTTCTCGTGCGAAGATGGGTTTTCTACCAGTAATTCTTCCTTTTCTTGTCGGCAAACAATGCAAAGTTTAAGATCTGGTGTTTTTCTTCTTCTTCCATTATAAACTACACTACCTGGTCTGCAAGTAAAGATGGCAGACTTATATTTCGATGAAAAAAACTGCCGACCATAAAAACTGCATTAGATCCCAAGCTCTCTCTGCCGAATAAAACCACAGGACCTTGATTTTCCATGCTTTTGTAGATGTATGACATAATCAACATTATCAAACTGACTAAAATCAAGTAATGATAATAGAAAACAAACTGTGATACGAATAATATTATACACTATTTATACCAGCCTCGTTTCCATGCTAGCCCAGTCACGTGACCAGCCGTATCGAGCCTTAAAGCACTTTTTTTTATCTACAACTTAGAAACACATCATTGTAGTAAATTTGAAGCAGTTTTCCATTACGTTTAATGAAGTTATGGAGGTTTTATATCTCAGCCTCGCTTCCATGCTAGCCTAGTCACGTGATCACCCGCATCGAGCCTAAAGGCACTTATTTCTATCTGCAACCTAGGAATACATCATATTAGTAAATTTGAAGCGATTTTCCCCGTGTTTCATAAAGTTATAAAGGATTTTATATTCCAGCCTCGTTTCCATGCAGGGTCACATACGTCATTTATTAATATCGCTATAAAACCCCTCGGTGCAGGTTACAAAAGTGCCACCAAATTTTTTCATGTTCTTTAGACATATCTAAGGCCATCTAGACCAGTGGCTTACTTTCTGCACGAAATTCCCACGGAACTTAATTTCACGACATATGCTCCCTGACTATATGAACAAGACCAATAAAGTCAAAACCAACAGTGCTGGTAGCATTTCAACACCAAAACAAGGTTCGAATAACAATACAAACAACGACTCCCCTACATACAATTGCACTTGAAACACCTAGCATTCCTGCTACTACAGCTCCTGATCATGACGTTTCAACAGTCGAGACGTTTATCACTCAATCTACTGATTAGTCTATTAGAATTCTTGCTGTCGAAACTCCCAATGTTCCCAACAGTGAAAATACCACCAAACTTAATGAATATGATTTCGTCATGCTATGTGACTCAAACAGGAAGTTTCTAGACATCAACGAATTGTGTTCGAACAGGCACAGCAAGATTATAAAAGAAATTCTGCAGTCTTCGAGATTTGATGTCAAAAAAGGAATCATCAATATTAGAGTTATAGTGACCTCAAACACGTGTCTGCAGAAGAGATTGTAAAATCTCGCGTCCACATGCTACATAAAGCTGCAAGAAAATTCCCTGGAAGACAAATTGTTGTATCTGGTATCATTCCCAGAGGTGACAAGCTTGATGAACAAATCCCTGACATTAATTATGACATCCACGAGCAGGTTAAAACCATCCCTAGCACAGTGTCATATAGACATATAATGGCAATTTACGCAATGGTAGAGTGTACTATGACAACAAACAATTAAACCAAAAATTTAATGTCCGGGTGTCCCCGCATTTGCAAGGAACATAAAGGAAGAACTACGCGTGGTTTTGGCTCTAGAAGAGACGAGAATTCCGGAAATCAACAAAGAGGTGTGCTAAAACCAGGAGAGGTACCACTACAGAAATAAAGTCCAGGTCAATCTCAAAAACTCTAAGAAGTCTGCATGATCATGACAAACAGTCCACGATTTATCCACCGATGCTGGCTGGCATTCATAATGAACTCAAGCAGGTATGAACCTTATTATCTCAACTAATTCAAAACAGTATTAGCATAAACCAGGAGAGGATATAATACCAAAGTGTAGTGTATCCACAAGCAGCCATTCCTACACAAATTACTAGTTGCTAGATTTATTTAACATAATTACTCATAGAATAGATTAGGAAGTAGCTGCCTCAGCACACTATAGCAAAACATTTATTTCGGTTTGTAACTTGGAACATTGAAGGTTTATCAGGTAAACTTGATGATACAGAATTTATTTCGAATCTATATAAATTTGGCATAATTTCTCTACTTGAAACGTGTTGCCTCTTAATATAATAGCAATATTTATATTGAGGGGTTTTATTCATTTTCTAAAGTAGGAAAACAGCTTCTCAAAACATGCGTAGATGTTCTTGTGGTATTACTAATTTTGTCAAGTCAACCCTTAAAAAGGCATAAAGTTTTTAGATAAGGAAAGTAGTGACGAGTTTGTTTGGTGTAAAATGGACAAAACATTTTTTAAACTCAAACATGACATTTTCATGAGTTAATAAGTTAGTGAAGAAGATGAGTTTTAAGGTGGAATGTATACATCCCACTCTCGTGAAGCACGATTAAATATACTGATATACATACATCTCGTACCTTTGTTAGTCGATTTACTTAGGTCAAATAATAAAATGTTTGTTGAAACTTGCAGTCAAATTTGGCAAAAGCCAGCTTATTTATAGTTCTATAGTTAATAGAGAAAAAATTATAAAACAAGTCAGGAGTACCTGGCAACAGCCACCTTTAAATTTGATGAAATAGAGTATAAAATGTTAAAACCTCATACTTTTTTGGCGTGTTAACCTGAAGAGCACGTGTAGTGGACGCACACGATCAGAATTCAAAGCAGCGCTAAAAATTTACTTTTTGACTGCCTACTGCACTAATTGGACTGCTGCTACGCTCGCTCGCTTCAGACTCGCTCGCTCCGCAGCAACTATCACATTAGCATATTATAAGCCTTAAGTAAAGAAGACCATAAAAAACCCAATATCAGCCGACAATTTCAATAAATAAAGAGTAAAATTCTTCTTAATTATCTTCGGACTATGTTTCATTCTTTATAGAAGACTGTATTCTTTAGATACTTTGCCGAAAGATCTTCGGGTATTATAATAAGAACAGTTTAGAACTGGTAGAGCTATCCAGTATAAAAAGTTAGTTTTGTTTAGGTTTCATCCTAGATCAATAATCACCAAGCATATGGGAAGAACAGTTTGGAAATGACAGAGCAATTTAATCAAATATACGAATCAGTCAGCCCTATATCTGATAATTGTAATACCGAAATAGTACTTATCAAATTTAATTCCATCAAAAACGTTATCGTTTAATGAAAATATGTCCCTATCACGTATTCTTTTCTCATATATCCTATCAGACGTTTGTGACACCTATTAAAATATAATCCTTTATCAAATTCAATCTCATCAAACACATTACCTTTTAATAAAATCATATTCCTATTACAAAAAAACCTCAAAACAAACCAAAAGTAATTAAAATTTTTCCTGTCGCATATGTTTAAGTAACAGAGTCTCTTTTAAGAGATTGGTTTGAAAAGCAGTTTGAAAAGCAGTTTGAAAAGCTTTTATCTTTTTACTTGCATTGCTGATATATTTAACGGTGGCGGGGATTCCTTCAAGGCAATCTCTTAAAACTTAATATCCTGACAACAACATTGTAATGACTGTGTTAATCATCCTTACCTGTAGCTGAGAAAAAAGTTAAATTACGAAGAACTTTCAAGGCCGACTCATGTGACCGTAACCTTAAGGCAATTTTTACTGCCATTTTGTACTACTTTTTTCTTCTTTTGATGGATGTGAATAAGTGGACTAGTTAGAAAGTTAACCAAGTGAACTCTATATAATTACTGATCTAAATTACTGGATAAAGCATCCTTTTGAATTCAGTGACCCAATTTTGAATCCAGAATATTTATAGTGAGATGATATACTAAAATCGATCAAAATTTCTGCAAATCAAATCGCGACGCGTAAATAAAAACTGATCAAATTATCAGGGAAATGTCTTTCCCATATTAACTGCGAAGACAGCTCGCCACAACTTTTGTAATGGTTTTGAGAAGGTTTAAAACACTTGATAATGAACTCATGGCGGCCATCTTGGACTATCCCCAATTCGTTATTCACAGGCAAGTTTAAAAGAAAACAGAAATTGTTTGTAAAAGAAATTTCATTCACACAATGTTTATCCATTCCCACCAATAACCTAAAACTGTAAAAACCTCTTCTACTACCTCAATAGTACCAATGTAAATTCATATAGGATAGCCCAATATGGCCGCCATTGGCTTCAATTATGCATGACAAAAGCTTTATCCAGTAATTTAGATCAGTGTATGTAACTTAGCTGAAATCTTTGAAGCCAATTTGGCTTCAAAGATGGCAGCCAAGTTTTTGTTTCAGGTATAATTCTAAAGAGTTCACTGTATTCATGTGAGAAATCATCGACTCAAAACATTCGTTGGTAATTCACTCGTTCATGTCTCATAGAAGGAGAAAATCACAAAATACGTCGCAGCAGAAATTGCAAGTGTAAATGACCATTACAGTATCGTAAGAATAAAGGTTATAGGCGCACAAAACATGCTTATATAGTACCTGTTTAGTTGCATTGCTTACAAGTCTCTTCAAACATTCCCTGAGTTTACTATTGGTCAACGGATTCTAGCACTACCCACATGCAATAACAAAGTCAGTTCTAGAAAATTCTTGTGTATGCATCCGGGGTGGATCCAGCAGTGTTTTTTTAGGGGGGTGCCGGGTGAGTCGAGTGGCGAAGGCGCGAGGCCCCTAGGGGGGTCCGGAGCATTCCCCCTGAAAATTTTGAAAATTGGAACCCAAGAAATACCATTTTCTGCAATTTGAACATTGAGTTATGAGCTTCAGGTTGAAATTATACCATATTCTGAGCTAAATATCCTGTGTAATTTTCATCCAAGCCTGGCCACAAAATGACTGGACAAATACAGCACGCTTACATGAAGTACACGCAATATTGAAAACTTAAAATGGCGACGAATGTGGATTTTTAATATAAAACAAGATGCTCTATAGAGCGTTTACTCGCTGGGGCTTGTACTGAAATGATTATGTGAGATATTGATCTGAGCACAGTTTCTATTTACTATGATCTGAGATACTTCAATATTCAGATTTCAGAGCAAAAGTGATTGTCAGGAGTAATAAACATAAACTGGCTTTCGTAAATAGGCTATTTTTCAATGACAAGCCTCGACGAGTGGCCTAATATAATGTAAAACGATTTCTTTGTTTATATTTGAGTGTTTTTGATTGGTGTTTAACCGTCTTTTAATTTCTCTTTTCAATATTGAATACTTATAATGATGGGCATTTACTGAGATTATAGTAATACTGAGTTTTTGCATCCCCCTTGCACCCCTGTTGACCAAGGCCAACAGGGGTGCGCACCCCTGTGCAACCCTCCCCTAAATCCACCCCTGGTATGCATACTGCAGCAGTTATTTACCCTCGTGTCATCAGTTGTATATTATGCAACAGTTATTAAAAAAACAAAATGCGTCAATGAAAGATCTTGTAGACAAAGATTCTTTATGCATGCTAAAAATTAAGAATAGTTAGTGTTCACATGCGCGTCCCTCAATACTTTGTCATTCTGAACGAAACGTTCCTCCATACACGTTCTTGGGGCAACAAGAAAGAATGTTGCAATATAAATGCCAGTTTAACACCTGTGAAAATCAAATTTTATGCGACTTGATATTTGCAGACTTGCTCTAGTTTCTTTAAACAACTTGCATCTAGATTGTGAATATGAAGACTTGACAATCAACTTGCATCAAGCCTATTCATATCATCAAGCTGGGGTAAGCGATGCGAACACATCCAGATATTGACTACAAGGACAACAACAGAGTTGCAAAAAAGCCACGGGTATGCGGGTATTACCCGTGAGGAAGGTTTGCAAAATGGGCAGTCAGTGAGGAAGGTTTACTAAGTCGTTTACTAACATAACAAAAAATTAATAGATGATGATCTATTCCGGAAAATGATGCCTTCCTTCTGACAAAAATAGTGATTCATTCTCAAGATTCATTCTGATCTTCAGTTTGGAAAGCCACAACATTTACAACATTTTGAGGAAGGTTTGCAAACTTTGAAAATTTTGCCCGGAGGAAGGTTCAACGCTTTTTGCAACTCTGGACAACAAGCCTGTATAAGCTTGCTGTAACTTGCGTGTTTCTAGGCCGTGTACGCTGTCGTTAGGGAGCTTAAGATCAACAACGCGGCAAGTTCGAAGACGCGGTGTCAATATATAAGCACAGGAGAAGCTTTTTGGAATTTGATTGTTTTAATGATCATTTGAAGCTTTTTTTAGTAACTTACAAATATTTTTGTTGGCCAAAATGATATGCTTTCTGCTATAAGTTGGACTTTCAAAACGCTTCTTACGTCGATAATTCTCGTCCCTAATTCGTAAGGGACGTGATAATTCTCAGTTTGATGTTCTATTGGGTATGGCTACGCACTTGGGAATACCCCTGGGACCACAAATTATTCATGGCTGTTGTCTTCTATAAAAATATCTTTTGTTATGAAGCCGCGTCGTCGAGCTGCCGCGTCGTAAATCTTAAGGTCCCTGTTGAATCAGGTCTCACAAAGAATTTATAATTACAAAAAGTATTTATATGGTTTGTTTTTCCTCAATGTAGTTTTGTGCATTTTATTAAAAAGCTTTAAGTATTTTTATGCTAATTAAATACCCAGCAGTCATGCCTAAGGTGACGTTGGCACGACATCTTAATTCGTGTTTTTGGTGCCGTGTCTTCAAAAACTACCTGTACATGTATTAACAAACCAATATCAGGATGTGTTCATCTCGCTTGCTCCAAAATAATGATGACAAGTCTGTTGGCAGTTGTCAACAGACTTGATGCAAGTTGATTACTTGATTTTCAAGACTTTTTATCCACAAACTTGTAACTTTCAATAACTTGCAGCAAGCTTGTGAATATCAAGCAGCATAAAGTCCACAGGTTTCTCAAACTTGATGCAAGTTAGTTGATAAAGCCAACAGGCTTGATGCAACTTTGCAGCAAGTCCGAAAAATCTACAACTTGCATCAAGTCAGTGGAATTCCAGACTGTGTAGCATTTACAGTATCATATCAAGCAATTGCATGCAGATGTTACTAGGTTATAAATTGTGTGAAAACAGGTGAGGAGAATTGAGTCCAGTTGGAAAACCTTCAAGGCTGGCACATTTTCACAAAGACACTGACTGTATTCATTATCGGTAATTACTTCTTCTGGGGCTGACTTTTTTAAAACTGGTTCTCGATCTTCATCTTATGAACAATTATAAGTTCTTACTTATGCCTGGTTGGGAAGAAATCTTAATTCAATAAGAAAAATTTAAATAGCTTTGAAAATGAATTTTTTAACGATTTTTATAGCTTAGCTCGAAATACAATCTATTCCCTTCTCAATTTACGTTTCTTGATTCCACGCACGCTGCATATTGTACATGTTTCAGGTAAATTTTAGAAAATCAGACAAGAAATCCTACACCTCCAAACAAAATTGTCTTCGAAACGCCCTAAGTATAATACACAGACCATGATTAAGGGCTCAGCGACAAAATAGAGCATCTGCAAGTCCAGCCGGTCAGCCCATTGCGTCGGGCAACGAGATGTTGTGCTCGGCAGGGTTTTTTTAATGTTCAACACAACAAAACGGAAAGTTCTAGTTGATCAAGAATTAAAGTTAAAACAAGAGTAGGAAAAGACATTTCCTTCATAAACTTGGCCGTTTTTTAAAACGCATCCGACTATAAATATTCCAGCCTCAAAATTGACTATTTCAAAATGTAGTTCTGGTATCCAGATTAGTTATATTATAAGTGCATATTGCCATATTTCCTTGGCTTGTATAAGATCTATGACTCATCCATCTATGCAAGACATAGACCATTTCACGTAAAACGGTTGATACAATTCACGCATCACACTATCTATCGCAAATTTCGTCCGTGTCATAAAATGCATATGTAACAGCAGGGGTCTGACAAACAATTATTATAATACGTAAACTACCCACGACTTTAAAATTACAATTGCAAAGTTCTAGATTGTCTCTACACCCCCTCAGACACGAAATATTTGCAGTGTGCAACAAAAACGTTTAGCCGAGCATTGCATAGTAGCGAAACCCATTCTGGGAAGACCAGCATGCTTTCGTCAAAATACTTGGTGAAGAGATGGCAATAATATTGGCAGTCTCGATATAATTTAATACACGATTGGCGCACAGGCTGTATTTTGCATAAACTGAGGCGAAAAAGGAATTGGGATTCATTTAAATATAATATCACTTGATATCTATACCAAGCTTCGCCGATGACGCAAATATAATTGCAACAGTTATCTATACAACACAGACAAGTTTCTCGACATGTGTTCAAGACTCACCCAAATGGACCGTCGATGAGAAATGGCGAAAAATCAGAGTAGCAATTTGTGAAGATGGGCCTGTAATAAACAAAGGGAAAAAATCGAATCATTTTGGCCATAATGGGTAACAACAACATCCTCAAAGTGATGTCTATATTACTGATTGTCGTGTTACTTGGTTTTGCGACAAACACAAAAGGTTGGTTTGTATAATGATTTAAAAAAATATCAGAGTGTAGCAAATGTTGTCGTTCCTTAAATAAACTAGTCATTTAAAAGGATTTCTTTTCAAAGACCGGATGTTAATAAAATCAATTGAATACACGTATTTCTATAGCGTGATATTCTTTTGAAAGATGTCAAGTTAGGGTTGATAAGTTGTCAACGTTGCGTGTGTATATTCCTTTACCTGAACATTCACAGCTTGTTGCACGTTTACACCATCACAGCAACATCCCAGCACGATTTCCAAGTATTCCACCACGCAAATGGCCCTGCAGAGAATTTATATCAGCGAGATTTATTTAGTCGTTGTTTAGCTTCGTTTGAAAGGCCGAGACCACCAAAACAGTTTGAAAACAATTACTGTGGACCCCAGCCAATGATGTTATACTCAAACTTCATTAAATTAAACATCCTTACAACTTCCTTAAACCGAGATCAATTCAGAGCCGCACAAGTGGAAAGCCAAAATTGAGCCGAAACCGACCCGAGATAGACAAAACTAGATCACCTCAAAATGACTCGGATCGGATTCAAATTTTGGATCGATCTACTTTTTTGTTTTTCTCGTTAATTTGAGGTAGATTCACCGAAGTTTTTGTGCAAATGTGTACAAGGCTAGATATAGCGCTACAATTTAATAAGCGCAAAACCTCGAATACTGAGATGTGCTAAAGACCGCACATGTAATGTAATTTGACCACATTTTGCCACCACATAATGAAGCAAACAGCTATGTCGCCCATGCAGACTTGGGAGCAAACTAGGGACCGTTTTCTCAGATCCTGTGACCAGGATCGATCGTCGCTCGTTCCTGCAGGGATTCTATGAGAAATATATTTCTAGAGTCGGAAGTTTTGACTTGTGTCATAGCCGAGCAGAAGGCGAATGATTGCATTTTCAATACAACAAGAGCGCTCACAGCTTGTTTTATAGCCTTGCAAGGAAACATGCATGGTATAAGGAAATACACAAGACACTGAACCAGCAAGATCTTTTTTTTAAGATCCTCAGTTATCAAACATGAATTCCATGTCCATGAAAGATCTTTCTCTCAACACCTCGTAAAGAAAACTCTCAAATTTTGCGGATAGGAGAAATGATAGATGAGGCAAATCAACTACCACAAGAAATATCATACATGCCAGATAGATCCTGAAATCGCGCTGATAATCTCAAGCAACGTTGCTAGTGTAGATAGTGCAGTGGAAAGCAGGGATTATTCTAAGCTACCACTTTTTTGAATGGGAAATATATATTTTAGTTTCGACTTTAATGTATAATCTTAACTTAATTAACATGAAGGTCCTGTTATATTAAAAATGCAATCGCTAGCCTTGTGCTCGGCTATATTCAATACAACAAAGTCAACTTTATTGTGAACATTACATAAATATAGAAATATATTTCGCATTAAAAAATGGTAGAAACTCCAGGTTAGAACCCCTTTTCAAAAACACGCGAAAATATAGGATCTTCATTACCTCAAACGATGTATTAAACAGAATTCGACGTTTTGAACAAAAACCCCCAGTGGAAAAGTTAGCACTTCCCAGACGTTATAAATGTCATTATGACCAGATTCACCAGAAAAAAGCCAGTAGTTCCAAGCTAACGTACGTTGTAAGTGTTGCGGTTGGACATGCAATTAAAAGCACACGAAAATGTGAGATCTTATTTTCCCTACCTGAGACAATATAAACAGAATTTGACGTTTGGAACAAGGACGGTAGGTCACTATACTAACTTCTGGCTGGAATCCTGACCCCTTGCTCAAAACGTCTAAGGTGTGTATATCGTTTCAGGTGGTGAAAGATCTTATATTTTAGCAATATAGCACTCGTTAAGATCCTAAATTGAAGTTTCTGGCAATGCTCGAAGGTGAATATTTTTTAATTCTTCAATATCGAAGAGAAAAAAACCACACTTACGGCGAGGGATGCGGAGAATTATAATATATTAAGGATTGTACACTTGAAATATTGGGCCTTTGCGTCGGAGGCAAAGAGAGAGCTTTTGTGATACTTGTGTAAAGTTGCGACGCTCCACGCAAAGTATGAGTGTTTATATCCATACTGATATACATGCCTGACCACGGTGAGAATCGATTAACCTACGAGCTCGATGCTATTTCATTACAATTGTCAGCCAGTCAATTGCATTTTCTGGCCAATAAGAACGCTGAACTGGCTGGTGGCAGCCAGTAAACTGCATAATGATAGGGCGCCGTGTTTCACAGCTTAGCGGCCCTACTGTCTATTCCCTGTACTGTGATTCCAAAGGTCGTAAGTTCGATTCCCACCGTCGTCAGGCATACTTTAGCATGCCTGCATGATGTATATATAAACTCAGAGTAACACCAGAGACCTCATTACACCTTGGCCGCCATCTTTGGAAATAAATTAATAACCAGGATCCACAAAATTCATCTATTTTCAAACGCCGTTTTCAACCTTTGAATTAATCTTGTTTTTAGCCCTTTTTTAACCGTCCCAACTTAAACACACTGACGAGCTGAGCGATCAAATAGATCGTTCATAGCTAGTTAAGAAGATATTTAGCATACTAAATTGCTCTAGTGTACGATAAGAATAATACCGTAATCAGTAACATGTGGGTCTAGTGTACGTAGACGTAGCATATTACACATACATTAAGATATCGTGGTTTGTGTCTGAACTGCCTGAAAAAGATATGTTAAACGTGCTGGCCCTGTGTAGGTAGTATTCTACAATGAACAGTCGCTGTTGAATTATTTCTGAAAATATTATCAAACACCTCATTGGAAATCTAAAAATCCTTCGCCTAGTTAAAACACGGAAGTTTATCTTAATTATTTGGGTGTGTCTGTGTGTGTGTGTGTTTGTTGCGAGCTCAAGTGCTTATCAAAGATCGGAAGATTAAGCCCAATATCAATAATATATGTAGCTAACGCAAATGTGAACAAAATCACAAAAATCACGTTCCATCACTCTCTCACACTCAATAGAAAGTATTCGACCTCTAGAGAGTTTTTAGAATTAATGCAAACTACTTGTGAGATGGCTTCGGTTGACCTCCAGCGAAACCACTCGAGAACTGATAGAGCTATCTAGCATGAACATAAACGCAAGTTCAGTTTTAGGTTCCCTCCAGTTGTAACATTAAGAGATGATCCTTACTGGACCTCTCCGAGTGGACCTCTAGGAAGAACAGTTTAGAGCTGATAGAGCCATGCTAAACATGTGGCCCACAATCCACAGCCCTCTCTTGAAAAGTAAAATTATTGCGACTGACGTATTCACCTACGACAGGTGGTTATATCGTTATGAATGTCTATCATGTTAAATGTAAATAGGTCGATATCAACTGGTCAATAATATCTTCAACGAGTTTTATGGATGACTTAGGCCAGGTACACACAGTGTCGTTTCCGAGCGGTTTTTCAACAGCAAAAATGAAAGCGCTATAAAAATGTGCATTGCATGAGGATATTAGTTTCTGTCCGGAAACGAGCTTTATGTTAGTTTTCGTTGAAACATGCCAAAAAGTTGGGAACTTATTGAAATACTTTAAAATTAACAATGCTTGAAAACGACCTTATGTGCACAATAGCCTTAAATGAATGCCAATGCAAAACATTCACCAAAAGTAACGAAGAAAAGATGAAACAACTTTTACAGTCATTTTTAGTTAACATTTACTATAAGATAAGATTTAGATGTTACATTAGTTGCCAACTTCGATCCCAGGGTCTCTTTGTGGTGAAGTGTGTAGTGGACAGAGACCCTGGAAATAACCAAATTTTCCAATATAGTTAGAAATTATCGGGTTCTCAACGTCTGTAAAAAAGTTCTAAAGGCCTTCCACCTCATGCTACACCATGGCAAAGAGCATATAGAGGTTAAAGTTCTCATTAATTATGCGTACCCCTGGCTTAGTCAGTGCGCTAGAAAGAGGATTTCTCTCCCTGAAAATACTCATCATGTCTATTAAAAATGACCAGGGGGAGAAGGCCTCTCCTTAGCGCACTGACTAAGCTAAGAGAAGTTTAACCTCTGTATGTTCTGTGACCATGGAGGCCCTGGGTGACGAAGTGCGTTTGTTTCAGCCATTTTGTTGCTCCCCAGCAATAGCACTAGGGGCAACAACACTCCACTCTCCTCCCCCCCACCTTGGTTGTTCCGAAAGCGTTATAAAATTTTCGCTGAACAAACATGCCTTGATCTTTTAGGTCGCATGGATGATACATTTAACGGGGAGGGGTTTGTGCATATTTCTAAAGCATGTGTAATGTGTTTTCAGGAGACACAGACGAGTCTGGAGATAAAGAACAAGTGGGGACTAGTACTGATAGCGGTAGTGGAATGTCAGCAGACGTCAGTGGAGAGGAACCGGAGAACGAAAACACGACAGCAGTGGATAGCGGAGAAAATGAAAAGAAAGAATACGAAGAGGAAGATAAAAGACAACTGATGGACGATGATGTAAATACGAATAGTAGTGAGACGAAGATGACAGAAAATGAACAGGATGGCATTAATGCAACTGTTAGTGGTGGTGAAAATAAAAGAAACTCAACAGATGAGAGCTCTGGTGATGGAGAAACGGATGGAGGAGTAAATCAGGAGGATGTCTGGTCAGACGGAAACACAAATATAACTGTAGTAACTAGTGAGGATTCTGAGGACGAGCCGAAGGAAAACGAAAAAAGTGAAATGCGCATGCAAGGTTCGAATAACCCACAAAGTTGCAGAATTAATCCACAAGGCAAAACCATTCCAAATCGACGCTGTAAAGGATCAACACCAACTCCGACAACAACACCGATATTAACAGATGACAGGTTAACATCAACATCAACATCAACATCAAGACATGACATATCAACACCAACACTACCACTAACATCAAGATCAACAGGCAAGGGTCCAACACAAACAGATGATCGATCAAAATCATCGCTACTCCCAACCCCAACACCAACACGAACTGCTACTCCAACACCAATCCCAACATCAAGATCAATAGGCGAGGGATCACTACCAACAGATGATGGTTCAACACTGACAGATGATGGATCAACAGCAATACTCGAGGGATCAACACCGACAGATGTAGGATCAACACTGACACCAACACAAATTGATGATGGATCAACAGCAACAGATGAGGGAGCAACAGCAAAAACAACATCAACTTATGATGGAACAACACCAACGCCAACATCAATACAAACTGATGATGGATCAACACCGGCAGATGAGGGGTCTACATCAACAGATGAGGGTTCAACACCCATACCAACACAAGCATATGATGGATCAACATCTACAGATGATGGATCTACACCGATACAAACACAAACTGATGATGCATCAACACCTACAGATGAGGGGTCTACATCAGCAGATGATGGATCAACAGCAATACTCGAGAGATCAACACCGACAGATGATGGATCAACACTGACACCAACACAAACTGATGAGGGATCAACAGCAACAGATGAGGGAGCAACAGCGAAAACAACATCAACTTATGATGGAACAACACCAACGCCAACATCAACACAAACTGATGATGGATCAACACCGACAGATGAGGGGTCTACATCAACAGATGAGGGTTCAACACCCATACCAACACAAACATATGATGGATCAACACCGACAGATGATGGATCGACACCGATACAAATACAAACTGATGATGCATCAACACCTACAGATGATGGGTCTACATCAGCAGATGATGGATCAACAGCAGTACTCGAGGGATCAACACCGACAGATGATGGATCAACACTGACACCAACACAAACTGATGATGGATCAACAGCAACAGATGAGGGTTCAACACCCATACCAACACAAGCATATGATGGATCAACACCGACAGATGATGGATCGACACCGATACAAACACAAACTGATGATGCATCAACACCTACAGATGATGGGTCTACATCAACAGATGAGAGTTCAACACTCATACCAACACAAGCATATGATGGATCAACACCAACAGATGCTGGATCGACACCGATACAAACACAAACTGATGATGTATCAACACCAACAGATGTTGGAATAATACCGAAAACAGCACCAACGCCAACACGAACATCAACACCAGCATCAACGCCAATACCAACATCCATACCATATGATGATGATGGCGCAGAACCAACAGATAAAAGCTCAAACCAAAAGAATAAGGAAAAAAAGAGACGTAAGTATAACGCCGAATTCTGTTTATATCAAAACAGAACTATTGAACCTAATTTATCAAATTTCAATAAAGCCTATGACTCTCGTCAACTCTGTTCCAGCACTAAATTTTGATATTTTGCTAAGAAAACACGCAATAAAAAATGCATATTTTCGTATGCATATTTGTATATTAATAACGACCAGAAGGCCTTTTTTTCCTAACCAATTTTATTAAATGATTGTAGCAACGGAGTTTCCGAGTTTACTCCATCATCAGGTTTCATACATACGCACTTCTTTAAACAGCCTTCGGGTCTTTGTTGATATACAAATACAAGAAAGTTGCGAAAACACGCACGTATTCTCAAAACACAATCCAACTGGGCAACTGGCAAAACAAAAAAACCTCATAAACACAACAATATACATGGATATAAGCAAACACTTGAAAAACATTTACAAATATAGCGAAAAATACAGCAAATTAAAAACATTAACGAATGTTCAAAACCCGATCAGACTGATCAAAATACAAACAAAAAGAGACTTGTGCCCAGGGATCACAATACAGGGTCGAGAAAACCGACTTCGACGCTTCTTTGACATTCTTGTCATTAGCTTGCGCTAATGTAAATAAATACAATCATATTATGTATTGTGATAATTGTGAAGTTCTAGTTGTAGAACATTTCAACTTTTGCCCTGGATGTATGTGGTGAGGCAATTCGTGCTGGTTTTTCAAGCATTGAACCATGTATTAGACAAGGTATTAGTAACAATTTGACTTAAGAACTGACCTGATTCTACTTTGAATGAGATTTCCAGCACATTTCAATTTTTTATCTAAGTTTCACGCTATTGAAGCAAGGTGAGGCTACCCCCGGGTCAATATCGCGAAGTAGTCTCTAAACTGGAGCTATTAAAACATGGTCTGTGGCAAATGTTTAGAACTTTTGTGCTTCGCTGTGATTGGTCAATTTTACGAATTCTGGAATCGGCAAAGAAACATGAACGACAAAGTGAACGTTAACACTTGTGTCTATTTATAACAATATTTTTCGACTCTACCACAATTAATACATTGTTTATTAAGCTTATCTGGGGAAAAGATCTTCAAAGTTACACCCATATCGATTTAAGCGAAATACGTACGTTATCTAATGCATAAAATGTCGATATTGAAGCAGCAATTTGTAATTCTTCGTGGCGCCACTGACATCAGTTGGCAACAAGAAGTTGTGTATTACACTACTTTTTTCATCTTAGACGTCGTTTTTATGTCTGAATTTCTATCCTATTCGGTGGATACCTTTTTGAAGACTATTGACTGTTAACTATATGGACTACAGTGGCTGGAGTTGAACAAAATAGGTACAAAACGAACAATGACCGCTTTTGCCACAGACCGGTAAAGCATTAATATGTGTGATATTTAGTACGAATAGTTTGCCACATCATTCTGTACCTAACGGGGTTCCAGCTCCGTTCATCTCGTTTTCATTGCGCCTTCTTACTTCCATTTCATCATTTCGATTTCTTCTCCTAAAGCCGTATTCATTTAGTCGATTAAGAAGCCTCCGGTACGAAACGTCAGCGTGAAACTAAGATAAAAAATTTGAATTGTACTGGAAACCTCATTTAAAACAGAATCAGATCGCTTCTTCTTTGGTCAAATTCATCTAATATACATGGTGCAATGCTGTAAAAACCAGCACTAATTGCCTCACCACATCCAGAGGAAAAATTGAACTAGAACTTCATAATTATTACAATACATAACATGATTGTATTTATTTACAGTAATATTTGCACTACAACAGCGTTTAATGTCATGTAAGCTCTTTAACACAGACTCCGTGTTTTCCATATGACTCTATATTTTTGTCATGTAAGCTCTTTAAATGTCATGTAAGCTCTTTAAACAGACTCCGTGTTTTCCATATGACTCTATATTTTTGATATTTTCCACTCCATGTTCTCCATATTTTGGTAGCCCCGTGTTTTCCAAATGACTCTCTGTTTTTCATATTTTCCACTCTGTGTTTTCATATTTTGCACTCCATGTTTTCATATTTTCCACTCCGTGTTTTCCATATGACTACGTCTTTTCGCTACTTTACACTTCATGTTTTTCATATCACTTCGTGTTTTCCATATTTTAACACCCCGTGTTTTCCATATTCATGACGTGAGACTCTGGGACTCCGACTCCCCCACTCCAGTTCCAGCACTCCGACCCCGTGTTTTCCACGATTCTCTCAAAATGACGTGTTAACCAATCAGCGTAGCGCAAAAACAATTTCAATTTCACAATAAGCATACTAGTAATAAGTGTATTAAGTATAATCATACACTGATACACGGCCTGTACTTTACCCAGCATGCTTCCATATCTAAACCTCGCAATGAACAAATGCGGAGGACTATGCGCGAGTGTTGTCAACCCCACTTATAGTAGACGCATTGTAAACATTTGTTGAACTAAAATCACAAATCGCATTTCATTAAGTTTACTATAGTTGTTCTAGCACTTAACATAGGGATTAATTTCTTAACATTTTTCAGAGGAGGCAATAGAGTATTTAAAGGAGAAAGCCAAAGACATTGTTGCAAATAACAAGACACAAGTACAGGTGAGTTTAAGGCGATGTCGTGCTCATCAATATTCGCTACCTTAAAGGCTAATGGCAACAAAAAATTCTTTCTTTACATGTAAGAGCTTTTGAACTAACAAAGCCTGTTACAGCATTATCATATCTTGCTCGATTCTTGATATATTTGGATAAAACACGTGAGCTGTCCGCCATCTTGGAAAAATTTTCGACGTTACAAGTGGAACAGGCCTAAAGCATTTGCTCGTAATGAAGTGCAAGTAACAAACAATATAGTTGGCCAAAACGCTTTTACTCAATGAGTGACACTCAACAGCAAGTAAAAACGAGATTCTGGTTCGTTTTGGTAATTACTTGTCAATAATGAAATGTATCGTAATCCCACTAGTGACGTAACTTGTATATCTTTGAAAATCCAAAATGGCGAACAACTCAAGGAATCAAGCTACATATGAAAACATGTAACAAGCTTTGTTAGTTATTTCAGACACCACGTAAATTTGTTATCGCAGAGTTTTCGATCTGTATAGCCTGGATCTTCATCAGTGCTAATAATGCACTGATGACGATCCAAGCTTACATACAGATCGAAAGCTTTGCCATGATAAATTTACGTGGTGTTTCTACAAAATCATACTTTGATATATTTATAATCATCATGCAAAAACATACAATGAACTTAATTCAAAAGCTCTTTCAAAGAAGCAAAGATTAATTTTTGTTACTATTATCTTTAATATAAAATTGTCATTTTATGATTCGATTTATCTGGGTGTCTGTCTTATGTACTCACGCGAAGACGTTGTTTGTGGTGTTACTCTGAGTTTAGTTTTATATCCACACGACCACACCGAGCAAGCAGAAAAAATGCCTGCATGACCACGGCGAGAATCGAACCTACGAATGCCAGCCCAAAGTCAGGCATTTTTGGGCAAAACTATTGAGGCAAAACGCATTGGCAAAACGTCATGAACCTTATAGATCGGGGAGAGCATAGGGCCCAAACTACCACACCTCCACAGTAAAGGGAATAGGGAGTGTGGCCACTCAGCAGTGCAACGTGGTGCTATATGTTTACGCAGTTTACTGGCTGCCACCCGGACTAATCACCGACAATGGTCGAGGCCGATGTAGCTGTACATCGGCGATTAATCGGCTTCATTTGGAATATTATAGTAATCATTCTTACCTTAATTTTAAGTCCTTCGAATTTTTAGAACGTCATGAAATCATTTACAGAAATCCTTTCAGGCGATGATGAGGCTACAGAATCTGCCAAGGTAACAAAAAGACACAAAATATAAAAACGTACAAACAGTTGAATTAAACTAAAATACAAGTCTATCTATTTTTAAGTTGGAAAATGATATCATAGCAGTACAGCTACTTGAAAAAGTTGGCGCTGTGATGGCATCGCAACTAATGCCAAATCAATCAAATCCTGCCAGTGTAGGGCAGATAAACAACGAACAAGGTAATGACCTGAAAAAACATATCCCAAATTTGGTGTGCAGTGCAGTGTAGGTAGTAGTAATCCACAATAAGCCGTCGTCATTTGTGTCTAAACTCTGAACTACCCGAAAGTATTTTTCAAACTTGGTGGTCCAGTACAATGTAGGTAGCATTCCACAATAAGCTGTCGTAGTTTGTCTCTAAACTATATCCGGACAAGACACCTCAAACTTGATGGTTCAGCAGAGGTAGTATTCTAAAATAAGCTGCTTTGTTTTGTGTCAAAAATATATAAAAAGAGGTTATTTAGACTGAAACAACACTTGTTTGTGTCGAATATTACCACAATGGACTATGTAAAGTATTCAGGGTAGTTTAGAAAAAAGCCTTTGTTCTCACTTCTGATTGTAGACTTTTTTCTTCTAGTGTTCGGTGTAGTGAGGATGCAGGGTGCAAATAAATCCGATTTCGCCTTTCCTGACATGATACAGGGTTTGGAAAATGTATCATCATTTCCTGCCAGAGTGCAGTTACCATCTGCAGTCCTCAACAACGATGCAGGTAATGGAAAGATGTAAAGATATGAACATTAAAAGATAATTATATCTGAATTTCTGGGAAGAAGAGCTTAGAACAAATAGAGCTATCTAGGATGAAGATAGTATAGCTTAGGTTTCTTTCTCAAGTACCACTGGGTTAATAAGAGATGATCCTTAGTTGATCTGCGTATAGGAAGAACACTTCAGCACTAACAGAGCTATGCAGTGCAGCATGAATAAAGTTAGTTTAGTTTAGTTTAGGCTCCTTCTGTAGTGGCACTAGTGACACTGGATGAATAGAAAATGGTTCTACTGCACTTCTAGGAAGAATTGTATCGAACTGGTGAAGCTATTCAGTATAAATAAAGTTAGTCCAGGTTATTTCACCGGTATCCTTCTAGACCTCTTAGAAAAATAGTTTAAAACTAGTAGATCTATCCATTCTAAACAAAGTCACTAGTTTTGGTTTCCTCCTGTCATAACACTGGATCAATACGAGACCATGTGCCCCTCTTGGACGGAACACTTTAGAACTGATATAGTTATCCAACATAAATAATGTTAAAAAATATCATACTTTAACTCCAGGTGGTAATTTAAGTTGCGTATTCATGATCTACACGGCATCCTCAAAGATGAGAATGGAAACAGGAGATAAAAATATTAACGTTACTGGAAAGGTTCTCCTTGTCTCACTATTTCCAAAACCCACAAATTCATTCAAGAAACCCGTGATGATTACCATAAAGAATACGGTAAGAATCAGATATCAATTATCTGATATTACCCAATTAATTATCTGGCATTAACCAACCAATTCTCTGATATTACCCAATCAATTATCTGATATTATTCAAACAATTATCCGATATTACTCAATCTATTATCTGATATTACCCAATCAATTATCTGATATTACCCAATCAATTATTATGTTGTCGCTCTTCACTCGATGTTAAATACTTTGTAAAGGGTCTTAATTCGAATGGAGATCACACACATATTGAGATTCAAGCCGAAATTCAAATTTCGACATGTGCATGACTTCCACTTGAAATAAGACACGTTAAAGCCTGGTTCACACTTGTCGCAAAAATCGGGATGACTTCTTCTGGTCGATGTGATTGAGTCGATTTCCTGGTCGCTTATAAAACGGCAGAAACCATTTTTCTGTAATACATTTATATTGAAATTCGAACAAATGTACTTGCCAGAAATGCGCGTGGATATGACGTAATCCGTGAGACAGCGAAATCATAGGCAAAGTATCCCCAGTTGCTCATCTATGTATCCTTCCATTATCCGATCAATGCATTAATCGACAGGCATGTTTAACTAATCTATTTTATTTTACATATCTATCCTATTTTAAGTTCTTATTAAAGAATTACTCCAATGGTACATTCCAACCGATTTGTGTGTTCCTAATGGAAAACGCTTCAATGTAAGTGAAACCAAAACGTATCGATTAAAAACATATAATATAATACCCTCGTTAAATTAAGATCATTTGATTGGTTGATTATGTTCGTTGCTTGTTTACATGACTAAAATAAATCTGAGTATAATTTTGTGGAAACAACACGTAAATTTACTATGACTAAATTCAAAAATCATCATAACTAATTCAAAATTATCATTATTATACATAATTATTATTAATCGTGTATGTTTAATTTATCATCCGAGCTTACGGATCGAAAGCTATTTGATAATATTTTCACGTGGTTGGTTATGATTTATGGTCACATAATATTGAATAGAAAGTCCTGTTTGCCAAGAGTGCTATTTTCATTCGGTGAATGATGCAATGTTTCATCCCCTCGTTGAATGGATCGTTCCATCTTTCACCTCATGAAAATACTCCAAAATTTCACTCATAAACATTCACTATTTGTATGTGATATCCTCCCTTTCATATATAAAATCTCTGTGCGTGTTCTAACTATTCTTCTAGCCGAAACAGCAGACAGCAGTTTGGGGCGTGGTCAAACCAAGGATGCATTGTGTCGTATAGTAATGCGTCACACACAATATGTCACTGTGATCATCTCACAAACTTCGCAATACTGACTCGCTTCTCTCCAGGAAAGGTATAAAAAAACTAAACTAAAGCAAACGAGTTCAAAAGTTAAAGGGATTTAATGAACGTTTCACCCGTGATATCCTTCTTTCATTCGACGTTAACTTGATTTTCATTCATGAACTCTTTTTCATCGTTTAACCACGACATACGTGTTGGGAAAACTCTCATACAAACTCGCTTCCCAACTCTCATCAACTCTCATGCAACTGCAGTTCTCGCTCAATACGGGCATCAGAGTTGAGGAAACGCTCATGTTAACCCCCCCTTGTCAACTCTTATCAGCTCTCTTATTGTCTCATTTTATTCCGACGCATGACATCTGAAACACAAACGCAAATTTTCACTCGCCGTCTCCTTAAGAAGTCTATTAAAAATTTGAGATGTGAGATTTGAGATGCAAGAGTACAGAGGCAATCCGTGTCGATGTAAATAATAATGAGCCTTGGATATACTTCCTTAACAGATCCAACCTGAACATGAACTAGCTTTGAGTATAATAACATACATTGGTCTATCATTGTCAATATTTGGATGTTTGGCGACATTGGTCGTGCATCTAGTGCTACCGTGAGTAATGATATGTTAAATATTGATCTTTTCATCTGTAGCAACGCGATCTTAAATCGCGATGCCTTATGGTCTAGCCTGGGTAAAAACGCCATTTAAAAGCCGATATTTTTGAGGAAATTAGTTATTCTAATAGGGCTTAGTTATTCTAAAAAAATTATGATCATTCACCCTGCATTTATATTATTTATGGTTTTGCAGTAAACTTTGGACGGACAGAGGTTTTATTCACATGAACTTGGTGGTTGCTCTGGGAATTGCAAATCTGGTTTTCCTCTTTCAAAAACTGCCGGACATTGGCTCGGTAAGTGTTAAATTACTATAAGTAATGCGCATATTAGGTAATAGCTTCGCATTGGGGTTGATTAGTGATTCAATGTACCCGAAAACCAAAGGATGAAGTAAACCTCCAGAGGCTAGAGGGACATTTAATCCCCAATGCCATGCTTTTAGTTTGCAATATCATGGTAACGCTTATCGAAACAAGGAACGCTTCTAGGGGACATGAATAACAAGCGCAGATATTCTACCTAAACATTAGATATGATTAGCTAGTAATCGCAGTAAATGCATAATGATCAGGAAGAAAGGGAAGGGATAAGAAAAAGGAACGAAGAAAGGCACAAAAGGTGATAAGGAAGGAAGAAAAGTGATGGAAGAGAGAGAGCCAATCAAGGTACAAAAGATAAGAATGAAGGAAGAGAAGGGAAAGAAGGAAGGTATATTAAAAGTAAAATGAAAGGGGAGATAAAGGAAGAGAGAATTAGTATGTTCCTGTAAACAAAATAGTAATAAGTTCCTTGTATTGTATTTTTGCATGGTGGATATCAAATTAAAAAATAATTGTGTGGAAACACCACGTAAATTTATTATCGCAAAGCTTTTGATCCGTAAGCTCGGATCTATCTATTATTATATTATTATTAGCATAAATTATATTTTAAACAAAACAAAAGTGTTGTTGAAACTTTAATCTACACTGCAAATCAACATATCATTTCATGCTCTATTCATTCATTCGTTTCACTTGTTTGTGTTTGCCTTCTCATATGCGGAATCCAAGCATGTTACTTTTCCTCACCCCCTTAGCTGCAAAACCTACATGAATTTACCTCACTTAAATGGTTGACAAATTAAACTGCCCGGACACATCTTGTTTACACAGGATGGCTGTACGGCACTGGCTCTCGTCCTGCTGTATTTCTATTTGACTGCATTTGCCTGGATGATGTTGGAGGGAATTCATATCTACCGAATGCTTGTTAAAGTATTTGAAACAGGAAAAGATCCAAGAAAAACTTACTTTATGATTGGCTGGGGTAAGCTTCGTAAAATAACCTCCGCAATTTCAACTCGAGTAAAGCCTTTCGTAAAATTACGATACATTCTTGCGCGCAGACCAGGAAACACTTTTGTGAGAAACACTAATCTTAAGAAATTGTTATGTTGCAAAACTGCATTCTTTTTCTAGTGATAGATTTATATAGTATACTAGCGAATTTTTCTAACCAACATTTTATATGAACTTTCTTTCAACTCTGGTGACTTCATCACATCTTTATTGATCTCGTACGTAAAACAAGCCGGATCACATAAAAAGGCAATAAAACTGAAACGGGGCGCTAAACATTTCTAGGTTTCAATACACTAATCAGTAATCATCTTATACTCTTTTTCCATATAGGACTACCAGTGATATTAGTTATCATAACTATTACAGTATTTCAAGATGAAGTAACCTCTGAGTACTAGTGAGTAGTTTAACTATGTTTCCATGTTTATTCCCTCAAGAGATCAGGTAGCCAAAGTTCACGAATTAACCATAGTGTTCCACCAATTTGTGACACAATTCGTCCATTTGTTCTCTTTTCTGGTTGCCTGCGCTCTATTGTACATGTCGTATAGTAACAATTCATATTTGTTGATAATTAATCGGACGCGTAATTTATCACAGTACATCTAATCAATTAATCTTCTAATTTCTTCACGTGGCCATACAATCTCCATCTACTAACTTTTGGCTCACACCATGTGTCTGCATTTCAAATTTCCTTTCGTCTCAGAAGCTTGAATAATTTCTGCTACAGGTACTGCCGGTTTGTTCACCTGATTTTCCCGCAACGTCCAATTTCCCTGTCCCACATCACAGACCTCACCAACATTTTGTAAATCTGCTTCTGGCATCTGTTTATCATGAATATTTAACAAAAACCCCTACTGATATGTCCTGCTTGCTGCGATGTTTCCTGTATCTCCCTAAAGAGAGCACCTAGAGCCAACCCGTTTGATCTACTCAATTGTTTTTACAATGTGTTAGGAGATATTTTCTTCCATGGAAGCAAGTTTTGTTTCAGCAAAAACGATTGCCGAGGTGGGCAAACGGCAAACATATTTTTCCGCAACAATGTTATTTAGTTTCTCCAGAGTGTTAATTCACGGTTTTTCGCTGTTTAGTTGTTGGTTGTCGGCTACCAGCGGCGCCATGTGGATGTTCGCAGGTCCAGTGTGTTTGGTTATCTTTGTAAGTTCACTTCATTTTTTCTTTTACACAGCAGAAACAACATAGAGTTGATATCAGGTGTGGATTTACCTTCTTGATGCATGTTTGTCATCAAGTTGCACTGAACCTAACCTGTTTGCATGATAGTGCATCTAATCTGATAAAAGCCCAGACGTGATTTAACTTCGCGTTTTGGCCTTTACCCATCCAGATTAATAGATAAAGGCCCAAAACGCGCAAGTTGGATCAAGTCTGGGTTTTTATCTAATTCCATTTGGTACCGAAATTAATTCGCTGCTTATAATTCAGGTCAATACGTTCATGCTCTTGGTCGTCTTAAAAACCTCGTTCCATCATTCAAAACATGAAAAAAACTTAAGAAGGTAATTATCCTATACTAAGCTACATTTTGTCTATTTTTGCTGTTGGCTTTCTTAGTACGAGGATTACTATTGTCGATTGATGCTGGTGAATGAAGAACATCTAAAGATATTACTTTTTCAATGATAACAAATGCATTGAGGAATCAGCCATGCAACTCATGATAAATGGACATAATTTCAGGCATTTAAACTGTTTATTTTTGTTAGGTCAATGGCAAAAACATTCTGTGTTCTGCTGCCAGTGTTAGGTCTGACATGGCTGATTGGGCTCATTACATTCAACAAAGACATCATAGCAATGCAGTATATTTTTGCTATTCTCAATTCTCTTCAGGTAAAATGATCGGTTGCTGTACCTTGTTTCAAATACGGCATCATCATCATGATCATTATCATAATGATGATCATCATGATCATCGTCATGGTCATCATCATCATCATCAACATCATCATCATCAACATGATCATGATCATCATCAAACATGGTTATCAAACATTTTTCCAATTTCGTGTAGGGATTCTTCATCTTTCTATTTTACGTAGTATACAGTCACGAGGTAAGACTTGTAAGACTTTAACGTCCTTATTAATACATGATTATACTGATGTCATTGTAATAGCAGCCCCTTCCCTGAAGACAAGAATGGTGATCACACTACCATACAGACTAGCAGTCTCCCCCTTCTCGCTTCCGCCTTACTATTTTAGGGTGATATTTCGAAAATGTTTGCAGGTTGAGATATTTGACTCGAGAGGAGAAGGTCTTGGACTACGCTAACCACCACATCAGCTCATCGTTATAACATCATCTGCTTTTTCAGGTGCGAAAAGAGATTGCACATAGAGTTGAAATTTGGAAAACCGAGAAAGAAATCAGCGAAAACCAACATGTAAGCCGTGAGTCGAAGTTGAGATACTCAGAACAGACAAGCAGTGTGCAACCCACTCCATTGAAAGCTTGGTAGTGACGCAGCCCAGTTTCTCGGCCTTTTCGACTCCGGGTTAGATGATCTGATACCTGCACGAGAAGGCCTGGCACTAAAGCTAACGGCATCAGTCGTGAAGGTGTCTCAAAACTCAACTTGAAAATATTGTGTATGTATAATACTACCAGGTTCAACGTATATATGTATATGTGAATCAATATCCTGTCTATACCTAAGATGTTTATACTTCAAAAATATTAAAAGGTTAGTGTCATACAGTGGTATAGCGGCCGATTTGTTATTGTTTTAACCATGTTTTATTTCATAACATGAGAATCGGATAAAATAAGCGATAATTCACAAAGGATTGCTTTTATATGAAAGGATTCCAAAAGCACTCGAAGCTGTCATGAAATAACTGTAGTATGTTGTGACAGTGATCTTTTTTAAGCGCCATTAAAACAGATAAGATTTGAAAAAGACTTCAATTCAAAGAAATTCGCGTCGATAGATAATTAACATTGAGGTGTTATAGGTGAAAGAGCGATTGTGTCAGTAGGTAAAATGTAGATTTAAATGCAAAAAATACAAAAGAAAGTATTGATAACTGATAATTATAGAACAAGGCGTAAATTTTTTTTTATTTACAACTATTAAATTTCCACCGTTATAACACCATTATTATACTGTCTTTTGTCTCGACGTTGCATGTTGACCTGAAGATAGAGTGTTCTTTTTAAATAACATGCATTTGCCTTCGGTTACACTAAAGCCTGATGAAAAAAGAATGAGAGAGATAAGAGTTGGTATCGCGAGAGTTGGTATGAGAGTTTTCTCAAATCCCATGTCCTGGTCGCTGTGTGTTCATGATCATTGTTGTGTGCTAATGATTGTGTGCTAACTAGCAATCGTTTCTTGTGTCTTGTTTAATTAACATAAATGAAAGACAAGCTATTAAGTCTTTGATGATCAAACACTAGTGTTTAATGCAGTGTATTACCGTTTTTGAAAGCCCATTCACATAACAGAATGAGATGATCTTATTAGCCAAGATGCTAATTAAATGCTATTATTTGAGAAAGAGATTTCTCAACTCTCGTAGGTAGACAATATGTTAAATGTTTTATTGCTCTTCAAAATTTCAAGAAATTTGATTGAGTTTAAGCCATTTAAAACGTCGTGCGAGTGTATATTTTTCTCAATAAGAATCTTTTTCTGAAGAAGTGTTCCAATTTTAATTAAATGCCCTTGGGAGTTGTATGCAACTTAAGTAAATACATAAATTAAACATGCACAAAGCTAATTTTGCTAAAAATATGGAAGTTTGCGCGACGTTTTGAACCGTTTAGACTGGAGCAAATTTTCTGAAATTTTGTACAGTAATACAACACCCGACAAATTTTGCATCTAGCAAGTCAAAATTACTTTTAAGCTCTTACGTTTTGCGCGCAAGGCATATTGACACGCACAAGACACACCCCCCCCCCCCGGGTATTGAAGTTTTAAATTTCTCATTTTTCCGATTTATTCTAGATTATAAGTACCAAAACAATCTTTTTTAAAATACAAAACAATGTACATTGAGGTGCTTCGCGAAACAGAGAGCGATTTCATATTTGTCTACTTTTTTTTATATACTCTATATATCAGTTAGTATAAAAGCCAAATTTACATACAAGTACAACAGCTTTTATCTACATCTAGCTTTTATAAAAATTTACTTAAATTTATTATTGTTAAGGTTTCGATCCGTAAATTTAGATCTTCATCAGTGACAAGTTATGAGCTTACAGATCGAAGGATTTAAGATAACAAATTTACGCGGTGTTTCCACAAAATTATAGTGATATTGATATTTCACCATGCAAATATACAATAAACTTATTTCTAGCTTCTGTTTTTACTTTTGTCATTCACTTTAATTTCGGCATGGAGTTCGACCTCTTTCGACACAATGCGAGGTGTTTTCCACTTCCTGTTGAACTTTTTGCGGACCTTTCATCTTGCCAGCTATTGCGGTGTTCTTTTAAATAAGCGATAAATCTATCTTGTCTTTTCATGTATTTCTTAAGGACCTCATTCGTCTCACGTTCCTTTTTCAGTTCCTGTTTAAGAGCATCGTTTTCAATCAGCAACTGACGGATACGTGCTCGGCTATCGTGGTCATCATGTTGTAAAACTCTCAGGGCTTTTTCCAAGTTTTTATTTTCTTCTCGCAACAGCATTAGCGCCATGTCTTGATTTGATAAACCATTCATGACTACGGTTGAATCCAGAGTAAAAATTAAATACTAGATCTTCGAATATTTCGCTTTTATTCACAGATCAATCCAAGGCAACACCTTAAAACTGTATTTCTCTTTTTCCCACCAATAAACACCAATGTTTTAAAATCTTGTTTTTGCTACTCAAACGAAAGAAGACCCACGAAAATGACTGCAAATGTGAGTGATATTTCAGAATGTAGAGGTATTTGAATGTTTCAGTTGTAATCCGCAATTTTACAGTGAGCTTTGCAACGCAACCGACGGAGAGAGTTTAATATGTCATATATCTTCTTCTGACAAAACGAAATTAGTGGTAGAACCTACTATTATTAGTCAGTGTTAATACACAAGGTCAAGGACAGTCTCTTCTGAAATACAGCTTTTTGCCCACGTTTTCAGAGCACGTAATTATGTAAACAGTCTTTCCGTTGCTAACCGAGTCCGAGGCTATTGCACTCTCTCGCAGCTACAAGGAATCGACTGTCAGTAAATTCTTTAAATTCTTCGTTCATGTATGTCTAGCACAAAATTGTTTCCTGGTGTTGAAATCTAAAACCAAAGCAGACTAGCCGTTTAGTTTGAATCGTCTTTCAACCACACGAAGATGTACCTCCTCTCTCTCAGATATACAGCCAAGCTGTTGACATGAAGCTTTTAAAGTTCTTCAAGTGAAACAGTGATACTTCAAGATAATTTCCCTTCCCTTATCTTACAATACAGGAACTTTGATGAAAATCCTTTGTGCCCTTGAGGAGTTAGATGTATAAGTCCTTCTCTCTCAGATCCTGGCAAACAGCACGTTGGTTAATGTTTCTTTGACAAATGTACTTGATAACGCACTAACACGTTCGACACCTACGCATTTTTAAACTATTAGTAGCTTGTGTTCGAGTGTTTACCTAGGAAATGACACAGCATGCCTCAGTTAGGTTTGATATCTCGATCTTTGTTAATCCGCCGTATCATATTAAATTCTCAACACGATCACGTTGAACTCACAGCGCGACTTTTCCCACCACAAGCCTTCGCAAATACAAATAGTCAAATGTTATTCTCAAATCAAAACAGCATCCTTTACATCTCGATTTCTACTGCTCAGTTCATCATACATTCTGTTGAAATCATAATTAAAAAAAGCGGACATTCTTCGTTAATCTTTTAAGATCAAGCTATCAATGCGGAATAATATTTATAAACCACTTATGCTTTGGCATTCCTGTAAATGCCTAGTCCGCAACCCACATATTGTACATATCTTCCTTTTTTGAGTTTCGCACTACCCGCTTTCTGACACAAAGTGTTTTCTTGTTAAATACAAGTTGAAAAGTCGATTTTGAGAGAGTTTATATGGCGAAATAGTCACATTGTGCGGCTTCCTGAACTCCCGTCGCGACCTTTCACCAACTAGGCGGAGAAAAGTGTTCAAATAATTAAAGATAATAATACGTTTTGTTTAATATATTTTGTTCAATAGTTCTTGTGATCTTTGTGAGAGAATTTTGTACTGTATAATCTTGCTATATTCATGTAATCTTACAGTGCGACTCCAGTTGAACAAGTGCGATTAAATACAGGTAACCGTTAGGTTTGCTCCGTTGCTCGATGCATATTTTTAAGCAATTAAGATTTAAATAAAACAATTTGTGTACGCAATTAGATTATAAGGTGGGGGTAGTATTTTCGTGATTGATTGCTATCTGTCCGTGTGAAATGGTTGTTTTGATGCAGTGGAAAATGGTTTGCCTGTAAGATGTTCAATTAACAATAAAAATGAGAATAAAAATGTTCCTTGAAATGAGAATTCAATAATAGATGTCATTTTCGTGAACAGTCACTCGATTGTTTAAAATCAAATACAGATTAAGAATCTGTATGATTAAAAATATCTTCACTGAGAGGCCCTTCAGAGGTTGATACATATTGGATGATTATGCATATTAAAAGACTGGAAAACGATCTCTATCTAAAGGGATATGACATAGATCTGTTATCTATAAACAAACTGCGATGAAGATAAAACGTGAAGCTGCTTTTGCAAAACACGTAATTGGCACCCACCCTCATATCTCCCCCCCCCCACCACCCTTCATCACTGTCTAAGGTGGTCTGTGTGCAGCATACATTGAATGAAACTTTACACAATATAGTAATACACTCCAAAACAGTTAATATTGAATTTAAGCCCAGTCTGAAAAAAGGATAAACGAGAGTTCGCGTTTGACTCTTTCATTGACCGATATATCAATTCACATCACGTCTTGTCGTAGTTTGACCAAAGCTTTCATTTAATCCCTCGCTTGACCACGACACGAGAGAAAACTCTCATACAAACTGCAGCTTTTGAACTTTTATCAACTCTCATGCAACTCTTACTCTCATTTGACGAGGACCTGGTTGATAGGACAGGTCATCAAAAATTCATAAACAATCACGAGGAGTTTTTTGCAAAAGCCATAATTAGCATATCAAAGCAATCAGAGTAAGCCATTTCAACTTTGTGCCATTATATGTTCAGACAAGCAGTTTTTGATTGTTATTTGTAAAGGTGCATTAATTGTTTGTCGATGTTAAAATTTCCTTGGAATACCATCAATACAAGTATATACTACAGTAACTAAAGATGTTAGGTAGTATTCCAGTTTCCTAAGCAGTACTTCCTTCAGTTCCTTGGTTAAAATGAGTAAAAATTAAATAAGATGAAGCAAAGTACGTCTAAGTAAGTTGGGAATTTTTTTAAATCAGTTTCAGTTCAATTCTTATTGCTTTAGAAACCAAACAATAAAAGAGTTTGTTGTCAAGTAATAGTTTTTTAGGTTGTGGTTGAGTAAATTTACAACTTTTGGAAATTAATATCATTAGTTGTAAATATGAGATATGTTTAGAGTGGTTTGCATCATATTTTAGCAGTATCCAACAACTACATAATGTGAAATTTTGAAATAATAAAATGATATGGTATATAATAAAAATATTTGGCCTAAAACCTATTTTTACTAGGAGTGCAATACCACATGGCAAATAAATTTTCCAGGTCATTGATAGTAGGTTTTGGTACCATACCATAGATTAATCCATAATGCCATGAAATACCATCAGAAGAAACATCCAAGCATTTTTATCAAGCATTTTGCAAGAACTGAGTTCAATAATTTTTTATCATTCTTTATAACCAGGAACAACAAGCTTTTCATGCAAACCTGTTGAATTTTCAGCAAAGTAAGAGGCTATTGTTTTCAACTATTGAAAGCAAAGCATGCACATGCTCAGGGTATTAATTGTAGCTCAGCAATGTTTTTAATAAATGTACACGCTGAAACAACTCTTTACAGGCAGTTATTTGTAGGTACTGTAAAATGACCAATCAGAATTAAGAATGCATACAAAGAGAACGATAATGTTAATTGTACATGCAATTACCCAGCCTACACATGTGATGTTCTGGTATTGGTATTGGTATAATAATTAATTCTGGCTTCTCATTGGTTGAGAACTGTGATCTATTACATGATACGTAGACAGTGGTGGATCTAGCGTAGATCAAAATAAATTACTACAGCTAATTCTTGGATATATTTACATTTTAAAACACCTTCAAAGCAATTTCATTGGTAAGATTTTATTCTTTGGAAATTCATAACCAATGACATTGTTATAAAGTTATTTTGAAATTAAAATTGAGCTGCTATAATTTATTTTGACGTATGCTGGATCCGCCACTGTACGTAGATGCTATCTCCTAAGGACAAGATAACCACAAGCTTTTGAAAATTTTCAGAAGCCAATGGCATTCTTTGTTTTGTACTGATCATGATCACATCAAATGGCATGCAAAAACTCCATCACCACCCCACCCCCACCCCTTCCCCCCACTACACCAAATTCACAGTAAACAAATAGATAACATTTTTCTGTTGTCTGTTCAGTTATAGCAACACGGTAGATGCCATAACATGGTTAGAATATCATGCAGTGACCATATTTTTCCTACTGTAGCACAAATGCAATGGTTAAATGCTACCTATTTGTTAATTGGAAATACTGAGTAAATATAAAGGTCTTATATTTGAAATAGGGTGACGTACAACACACTTATTACAACACGATTAAGTGTTTGTCATTGCGGCATTTCAAGGTGCCATGGAATAAACTTTTGATTCCACAGTTGCAGTAAGTCTTCCCAAATATACACCCGGCCATATTTAAACCCACAAAGAACGAACGAATACATAAATTTATTGCTTTAATATTTCACTTTGTCTTTATATATTCGCTGGTTTGCGGTCTTTATATGGCTATAGTGCAAAAGTGACCAAATTTTACGTCCAAATCTACGCTTCTAAATATCAAGGCTGGCAATTCGTTTGTCGGTTTTCAATTCAAAGTCTCTACACAACTGGTTAAGCTTCGTCCTTATACGTAACGAAATTTTATTATGGTATCTATTTAATGAACGGAACGTTCTTCTGAAGTAACAAATTTTCTCAAACATACCCGAAATTTAAGACGTTAAAAGCGCTCCAAATTCCACTTTGTCTTCATAAAATCTTCTTCTCCTTAACTGAACACATCCCGCGTACAAGGTATCGTTATTTTCCACCAAATGTGAAGCAAAATCACATAAAAATTGCTCGGCCATGTTGTCTTCATGCTCCATGGTCGTCATTTAAATTTCGTGCGAATTAATTTCACCCATTGATCTGAAAATAGATAACCTGGATAGAGTTTCTATACCTACAAAAATCGTGGCCACTTTTGATTTCGCACACCCGATTCTTGGGACCACTTATGGCGTCTGAACAAGGAGTGCAATAGTGTATTCGAAGCTGAATCTGAGCAATTTGCACAGTGTTGGGCTAGTTAACTACCAAATTTAAGCAGTAAACGTGTAGAGCAGTGAATATTTTGTCAATATTTACCGATTTGGGTTCATCTTGGCCTTTTCTTGGCGAAAAAACCGTCCGCGTGTGGTATGTTGTTGACAGCAGTGACTATTATTTTCGAGCGAGAATCTTGAAATTTATCACCTCACACTACCTCTCTACGTTACATGTCAAATAAATCACATGAAATATGACAGCACGGCGTGTGGAAGTAATAAAGAACAGAGTAACGATAATAAATAGAACTGAAACGGGCTTATATGGCCATTAAAATCGCTGAACTTTTGGTGTAAAGGGTGTTTAATTTATAAAATATGATTGTCAATAAACAAGGAAATATATAATGATAAAAGATAAGACTTATTTTACAGAAATGAACTAGTAAATGGTAGTAAATACGTCAATAGCAATGGGTATAATATTAAGGAATGTTTAAATAAAGGATTTTAAGGCATTTAAAAATTTTAGAATTGTTGTTGCAATATTAAATGAACATATAGTTGTAATGTCCGTATATTACTTTTATCCATATGATTGTTTACAGACTGTATCAATTTAGCTGGTTTCGTGCAGTCACAATCATGTAATGTGCACAATATATTCTTATAAAGCTGATGTGAACGTAATTGTTTTGATAATATCTATTAAACTGATTACTATGATTATTTAGCATTCCACGTAAACATTCTGGATTTTTTTGCGCGCGAAATTGAAATTAGAACTAAGTTTAGAACACAGAACGTTTGACAAACTTGAATTCTTGCAGCGAAATGAATTTCTTGCAAAAAATTATACACTATTGTTGTACAAATGTTTATTTCAGCAAAAAATAATATCAACATAAACAAGGACAAGACCTATACAAATACCATCAAAACATATACAAAACCTATATTTCCTTAACACACCATTACATTTAAAACATTCATCAAGTGAACATCTATCTGTCATTGTATTTCATTTGCAAAGATTTCCAACCAATCCAGAAAAAAAGGCTAAATGGCCACAAAACATGCATAGAGAGGATTGGATGCCCAGCAGTCACTCACGACTTTGTTCAGATCATTTTCAAGACAAGCACATAAACTAGATTCAACAAGATTTAAGAAATTCCCAGAGCATCTAAAAAAGGTAACAGGGTTACTACAAAGGAACCAAGCCTCTACACCCAACCTAGAACCAGATCTGTTTGGCTGATCCTAACACAAAATAAAATACACTTTCTGTAATGCATCTTTTTTATCACTATTGCATAACCACAGATGTATGAGGGGGTGGTGCTGGGGGGGGGGGGCTATTCTGGTTATCCAGGCAATGTGTACCTTATTTTTGGGGCAACAAGTATATTATTTGGGCAATTAGTGGGTGATGCCATGGACCTTTGCGGTCATAATTCGGACAATAATTATATGATATTTCAAAGGTTTTATTGGGGTATTTCGAAGATTTTGTTGTGGTCTACCCACACAAAATTTTGATACTGGGGGGGGAGATCCCCAAAAATTTCTGGGCATAACAATGCACACACTGCTCAGGCAAAATAAGTGCACGTCCCCAAAACATTAGTGCAGTTGTGCCTGTATGCCTATGCCCGTAACCAAAAACTGCACTACATAAAACTATCCAACAGCAATGTGCGAAAATAACTATCCAAACTGGTTCTATTTAACCACCAACAGTAGTCAAACTATGGAAAAAATAGCTGTGTCCAATCAAAATAAGGTTAGTTTATTTTATAGTACATGTCATGATGAATTAGATTTAATTTAACTCACTTCTGATCCAAGATCGTGCGAGTTCACTATCCATGCAACGCCAAGTCACCGATAGTATTTTCTTTATCATATATTCGTCTTAAGTTAACGACAAGTCACAACAACAAACGTGATGACAATCGTGAACACCCAAAGTTCAGCGATTTCAATGGCCATAAAAACCCGTTTCAGTTCTATTTATTATCGTTACTCTGTTCTTTATTACTTCCACACGCCGTGCTGTCATATTTCATGTGATTTATTTGACATGTAACGTAGAGAGGTAGTGTGAGGTGAAAAATTTCAAGATTCTCGCTCGAAAATAATAGTCACTGCTGTCAACATCATACCACACGCGGACGGTTTTTTCGCCAAGAAAAGGCCAAGATGAACCCAAATCGGTAAATATTGACAAAATATCCATTGCTCTACACGTTTACTGCTTAAATTTGATAGTTAACTAGCTCAACACAGTGCAAATTGCTCAGATTCAGCTTCGAATGCACTATTGCACTCCTTGTTCAGACGCCATAAGTGGTCCCAAGAATCGGGTGTGCGAAATCAAAAGTGGCCACGATTTTTGTAGGTATAGAAACTCTATCCAGGTTATCTATTTTCAGATCAATGATTTCACCACTAATGGCAAACGCGCGGGAAAAAAATTTTCATTAAAGGTAGCTCACTGGTGTTTTTGCCAAGGTCTGTGAATAACTGCCTTTCCCCAATCATCGATCATATATAAAATGGCCTAGAATTGCTGAAAGATTTCAGGCACCTTGCGACCTGTTAACGAACGGAATTTCTGCTTCCTTGGAAAGACTGACGTGATAAATTGCCGGAAATTGCTAAAACTGGTCAGCAAAGGCGTAAGATATTCTGTTATCGTATCTGAAAAATTGACTTAAAATGGCCGAAACAGATCTAGAAAGTGTCAGATAGATATTTTCTACCTTCTTACACATGATCTAATGAATTGCATTAATCTTGCTAAAACTGATCTGGGAGGTGTCAGAAATTGCTGTATTAATTGAAAAATGATATATAACTAATCTCAAGGTTATCAGAATTTCAACCACCTTAAAAAGGCTGTTGTGACAAATTGACTTAAAATTATTGAAACAGACCCGGAAGGTATCAGAAACTCTGGCACCTACCTGTAGGTGATGTGATGAATTAACTAGAGAAACTTCTAACGGAGCTATGCGAATTTCGGGTACCTTTTCAACGATGATCTGAAAAATTGACCATTTTTGTAACTTCTCATAACGGCATCAAATATTCTACTACCTAACTTATGTAGAGTTGACTGAAAAATTGACTTAAAATTGGTTTCTGAAATCCACAAAGTATGATAAATTGCTTTAATATTGTTAAAAATAGTCTGAATGGTATCAAACGTTACGGTAGAAATTGATGAATTGACTTTAAATTGTTGAAACGTCTCTAGAAGTCTAGAAGGTACCAGATACTCTACTACTCCAATAAATGATTGAACTGAAAATTGACTTAAATTTGGTGAAACGGATTTCCAATGTGTCAGAAATGAAGTTGACTTCACCAGTTTTAAGCCAATTTTCAAGTCAATCATTTATGAAAAAATATTGCTGAAAAAATATTGCTGAAAAAATATTGCTAAAAATATCCTTGGGAACGAGCTGTCTGATGAATGTACCTAAATGGCTGAAAAATTTCTCATGCATTCAAAATTCCTGAAACTGGTCTCAAATGTATCATAACCGCCCTGCAAAATATGGACTAATTTTATAATTGTTACATTCCGCATTTCTGGTTAAGTCATGTAGCTATTCGAATCTGATGTTCAGGCGTGTTAAATTAACTCGAGTCGAAAATAAATCATGCACATGTTACTTAATATGATTGTTACAGCGAAAATAGTGCAGAAACTGCTTTTTAATAATAATAATACATTAACTCAGTAAAAATTCTAATAGTGCCGGTGAAATCATTTCAACCATAATATTAGGTTATGTAAGGTGCTTTATACCCGATAGAATGCTATTTAGGTGACGCATTATATAATAGTCACGTTCATAGGGCCATAATGTACTTGAAGTCATTTGATATACTTGAACTCGCATTTTATCCGTGGAAGACGTCCGTGTATGCACATTCAGAATCAGGGTCTTTTTAATCAACAATAACTAAAATTTACACACTTGAAATTATGATGACATAATTAGCGTTAATTAGACTAACGAGAATTTATAAAATCAGCGTTAATGAAGTACATCGTTAATTTCCTACTTGTCCACTCGCAAATCATTATTTACAGTCTCGGCACAGCATAATTATCTCGGCTTAAAGCTCATGCACTTTTTATATTTTCAGAAAATCAGCAAAATAGGCATGTCATGCTGGTTTTTTTACGGTCGCATTTAGTTAAAAAGCAAACTAACCTATCGTAGAGATATCATGAAACTGCAAATCAATGTTATTGTGTGTCGGTGACGAATGATAAATTGCGTGCAAAGATAAAGAGGCTCGTCATATTTTGTTGATGATTATCACGTCTACGCCCCTCCCCACCCCCATTATCAAGATCAAAAATATAAAATGTTAAAAAATATTATGAGATAACCCTTTGCCTCGAAATCATTTTAACAACATTGACTGAGGGGGGAGGAGGGGGGCAAGAATCACATGTTATGGGAGGGAGGGGCAATAAACTGCTTGTCTCAATAAAGAGACCAGTGCTGAATTAAGTGTACATGTTGAAATGTTGTTCTCTTCTAGCAACACTAGCCTGGTTCATGATGAATGACAACCGACTGCGTAAGAAACCCAGGCAGGAAAATATAAATAAAATTAGTTTGCTTTAGATTTCCTCTTGTGGTAAGGAATGACGTCAATGACTGCGTGCTAGTTGACCTATTTGGGAACAGTTTTAGGACCAATAGATATATGCAGTGTAGACATAAACTCAAGAGTAAACTGCAAACTCCACAAGCGGAGTTAATTTACTTTAGGTTTCCTCTTCTAGTAACACTGGGTAAAAAAAGTGATCCTTACTGGATCCCTAGGAAGGACTAATATAGCCATGCATCCAGTATAAATAAAGCTAGTTTAATATAGTTTAGACCGTTTCCTTTTGTAGTAATAACACTAGGTCAGCAACAGATTATTCATCATCCTCTGGGTCAGAACTGACAGAAATATCAAAAGTGCAGGGACGTAACTATAGAACATTAATTGGGGGAGGGGTGTATATTCATATATTCATGTTCTGCCGGACGAGTTTCTTTTCAAATCAAATTCAAATTTCTCAATTTGAAAAGAAATCTGTCGGGCAAAACATGAATATATGAATATACACGCACCCCCCTCTCATTAACGTTCTAGTTACGTCCTTGCAAAAGTATCAGGCATATACATATGTATATATATATAAATATATATATATAATATATATATATATATATATATATATATATATATATATATATATATATATATATATATATATATATATATATATATATATATATATATATATATATATATATATATATATATATATATATATATATATATATATATATATATATATATATATATATATAGTTATCTTGCTGTAGCCAGTGTGTGTCACTGATAAACGATAACATCATGATCAAAAGTATTATGTATGGTTATGTTAGTATAGTACATGCCATTGATATATGGCTTTGTTTAATTAAAACACAAAACAGGAAAACTTAACCCAGTGACCTTAGGTAATCTGCCGGTATTGACAGACTTTTATAATTTGTCAAACAAACAGGTGGAAGGTTTCCAAAAAGCACAAAGGCGCAGAGTTCGTATAGAAGAGAACAGATATTCGTACAGAGAAGAAGCATACGTTGGGTAACGGTTAGATCGTCCAAAAAGGTTGCGGTGAGTATAACAGCTTTTGTGTTGTGCCACAACCTATAGATAAGCAATAGAGGCGTAGCAAATGCAAACAGTTCCTCACTGTCTGCTAGAATAAGGTCGGGGTAAATGGAAGGTCACTGATGATGTGGAGATAACATTGTGAAGCTTTCTTGTTTGTCTGAGCGTAAAACGCTCTAGAAAATGAATCCGTAGCGAACCTCACTAAACTAAAAACAAATTGATGTGATTTTCTATACATTAAAATACGCTGAATTCAAACCTGATGACCTCAAACCCATGATGGTTTTATCCCGCAGTGTTTTTTTATGTAATTTCACGCGATCCAAAATCACGGCGTGAAATCACGCGATCTTTAAAATATATAGTTTTAATAGTGTTAAATAGTTTGCTAGATTTTTCCTATGCATAGAAATATTCTTCACGGTTTAAGGTTCAGAATTAGCTATTGTCGATATTGTTCCTGCTGCGGGGGGATGGCAATTAAGTGACAATGTTTCGCTTTACAATTAGCAAGTGATGAAAAATGACCAAATTTTCGTTTAACTTTTGTAACCAACATCGATAACGAGTTCCATCGTCTAATGTTTATATCAAGTTTCCCTCGCGGCCATACTTGACAATGGGAATAAAGAATTCTCACGATAAACCAAATATTAATCGAGGCAATATCATTACAGCTAGAAACAGCATTTTAATAAAATTATTAAAATTGCAAAGTTTCGTGGTCAAGTCTTGATGTAAAATACGGAAGATTTTGCCCTGAGAAGTTTGTGTATATTTATATTACACATGGGAGAGCATACTACTTTCGTCTCAAATATGATAGGCTCTCTCACATGCGTGGTGCGTAGAAATATATACAAACTTCGTAGGGCAATATTTTTCGTGATCTACAACATTTCGCCACCAAACTTTACAGTTTTACTCATTTTAAGACGCTCTTTTTATCGCTGAAATGAAAGGTTTTGTTAATATTATCTGGATCAAAATTTTGTCTTTCAAGGGTTTGATCGGAATTGTCATTAGTCTCTTAACGATTGGATTATATCCTAATGTTTTGCGCACGAATGCACCGTTCTATGTATGACCTTATCTCGAATTTCACTGAAATCAGGACTGGGGTCAGACAAACGGCACATCCGTGCGTGAAACACGAGGATATAACCGCAATTTGAGTGGGACATTGATATAAATAAACTGGATCATGTATTTACTGCATGACGAGCGGACTTAAGCCGCGTGATTTCGACTGATTTGGAGAACCAACTACCAAGGTGGTGGGCAGTCGGTATCATTGAACTATAATAAATCTGGAAGTATTAAGTATAACTTCTCACTTTGAACCTATGATTGCCTGAAGCCGCGCGCTGGAAAATCAACATTCAAAAAGACTGGGGAGAGGTCGGATTTGGTTTTCGAGGAGTGAGAATTTTTTCACAAGATTGTTTTCGAGCAAAAATTAACAACAAGCGAGCAAAAGACACGGCTTTTGTCGAAAGACATCATTGTCTAGGATTCAGGCCAGGTTTCATGTTTAGTTCCAACACTTATCTGCAGCAAAAAGTGAGAATTTTGACTTTAATATTTTGAAAAAATTACAAATGTTTGTACGTGTCAAAGAAAAATTTGCTCTTGAGCTAATAAAAAATATATGACAAAACCTTTAGACAGTCCCAAATATATTTTGCAGTGAACGCCAGGTATTCCTCTTTATCCTGAGCTTTTAATCGGCCTTGCTTTAACCCTCTCAAAACATGAAGAAATTGACGTTTTTCGAGTGGTGTTATTTTTTGCTTCGCAATTTGTTTATTAGTTCAACGGACTGACCAACTGTAGTATAAACAATATTTTTTAAATGCATTTTTTACCCTAAAACGTTCAATCTTCTTAAAACTTTGCATACGGATGTATTTTGCATGGAGTTAAAAAAATCCTGAGATTTCACGGCTTAGTTCTTACTTGAACTTTCAAAAACTCAGAAAAAGCAACCTTTGCTTCGACATTTTTCCGTGATAGTACGATTTTTGTCTAATTTTATAACATATTATATGAATTCAACTGTCATTGTTTAAATATTTATGAATGTTAGAAATCTGTTAGCAGATTTAAATGAAGAATTTTGCGGATACAAAAATGTATTTTTTTAACGAAATTCTTTAAAAGGACTGGGTCTACCTGCAAAGTTAACACATGCAAGGTCGGCTTCAATCCCTCCCCCCCCCCGACTTATCGTTCCAGATCTGTTATAGCTCAATGGTCAGTATTTGCAATACACAAATATTTATAGCAAGTTAGTACACCCGCAAAGAAAGCTGGATTTGATGATGAGCTTTAAAATTTGATTGGTGAGATTACTGAGATGCGTGATCTGAAGACGGGTCATTTTTTCTTTAGGGCATGACGCATGAGTAGTGGTTAGTGAGACTGACAACGTAATGGTTTAAAGTCGGTAAAGAAGCGCTGATCCAATTTTCAATTTCAGTCTTCAACGCTTGATAATGATTCAATGCCTTGACGGTCATCAAGCAACGTTCAACCAATATAATTTTGCCAACTTACCTATCATTTACACTGCAACGAAACCTATAACACAACTTGCTAACTTTTTTCCATTACGTGAGCATTTTCTTAAAAATTTGTTTCAATTTTTCCCACCCTTTCAGCAGAAATTTAATAGTTTTAGATAAAGGAGAGGTGTCGTCGTTAGCGTTGAAAAAAGCTACAGCCTGTAATACCCCTGTATTCTTCCAAGTTTGCTCATAAAAGATGGCGGACGACCATGGTCCGATACACGGTGGTAAACATCGAGATCTGGCCGAAAACATGAGTCAACTAGATCATAAAAACCCAGGAACAGTCGAGATAAACCACTTTACTCATCTATCAAAATATTTATGGTTTAGTAAACTACTGCACAATTATGTAAATGCAATGCACAGTTACCCTGTTGAGCTTTGACAAAAAGACTTCACTCATCGCCGTGGCTGCTAAATTATGCGCCGTGGGGGCTGCTAAATTATGGCGAACAATAGAAGCCGAGCAATTTCCGACAATTTTGGCACGTTTTTTAGGTGACACCGTGCCTCTAAGCAAATGTCGTCATTGATTTATGACAACTAAAAGCTTTGGCAATCGAACAGGGGCCGGTTGTATCAAAGGCGTTTAGCTTAAACGGTGGATAAGTGAAATTTAAAAATCACTTTTACACCAAGTACGGAACCGAAATTATGAGTTTAGTAGACTTAATATTTAATTTTATATATAATTGTTCTTCTCAGGCCAAATAACTTTAGCTAGTTTGTTTTTACAACATGCAAACTTGTTTTATATTTTTGACTTATCCAGCGTTTAAGCTAAGCTAAGGTCATGGCTAAAGGGGATGAACGAGAGGTAGGTTTTCAAGATGGCGGCTGTTTTTCAAGATTCTTAAAACGAGAAAGAATCAACAACCAGACATTTATAGCATTCCTAAATTGTGATTAGGTTTAGGGTTAGGGTAAGCTTTAGGAATGCTATCAAGTTCTGGTTGTTGATTCGTTCTCGTTTTAAGAATCTTGAAAAAAAGCCGCCATCTTGAAAACCTACCTCTCGTGCATCCCCTTTAGCCACGACCTTTAAGCCAAACGCCTTTGATACAACCGGCCCCGATGCTTTAACATTTGAAATGAGGTCACGTTCGTTGGAATCACATTACAACTGCGTGGGTTTGGCCCTTCCCAAGTCTCCCATGCTTTCCGGGTATAAAATCAAGCCAGCTTTGTTCTAAAGATTTCAGAAGCAGTGAATAAAAATCCAACGATTAGTCATTTTTTGTGGTGTTGATGTGGGCGATGATTTTAAGGGTTAATTAACTACCTTTGTTGTAAACATCGCTTTTTCGTAGTTCCGCTATGAACAACGACAATTTCCAGCATACAAAAAAGACATTGTGGCGGAGTCCAACATCTCTAAAAAACATTATTACGTCAAATTGTAGTTAAATATCCAGTCTAATAAATTATTTCGACAAGGCCGATGTTGTTTTCTCCAAGGACTAACAACTAATAACACTGTTAATTTCAGGGAGTAATTTTAACTCCACGTGGGGAGTCAAAATAACTCCTTATAGGAGAGCAAAACTAGTGAAGTTAAATTTACTCCAAAAATTGAGTTAAAACTACTCTAGAATCCAAACTTTATTCCACCTAGAGTAAATTTAACTCCACTAAAGGAGTAAAAATAACTATAACTAATGGAGTAGAAATACCAGAGTAATTTTTACTCCAAAAAAATTACTATCGGAGTTATTTTCACTCCACTATCAATTGTAGTGAAAGGAGTAAATTTACAGAATACTCTGTGTAGAGATCTACAGACATGTATTCATTTAAAATTATGATAAATGCATCATATCTATGTCACAAAGACGACTCAAAATATCGGGCATAGATTTGTTTTCGCAAGATTGCGTTATTTGTGCAGCCAAAATGTGATTGAATCTCTTGTAAGTTCGTGTTGAAATGAATATATGTCGTCCGTTTGTCCAATAGCAGTATGATATGACTATTGCTGATTAAAAAATATAAACTATTTTGATTACGCTGACAAGTAGCTTTTTGTCCAGTTACTTACACAGATCAGTGGCAGTGCTACGCGCGCAAAGCTCGGCGGGATAGCGTCACTTCGAAGCGACGCCATATTTATATTTTCCACAATTAAAAGGTTTTATACAGCGAAGAAAGATACCATTTTAACCAAGATGAACGATGAAATAACTCCGTATACATCACGAAGGACGGCGTGAAACTCAGGTAAGCAAATTCTTGTGGTTTTTGTATAGATAAAACAATTTAAATGTTTAATATTTACTGCCTTCCACGAGTGCATCCAAACACGTGTTCCATATTATAAATTTGAATTTCGCGCGATAGTATTTCGATTTAAAAGGAATTTATCAGTGGAATTTATACGTTGAAATAAATAAATGCCTTTTACTTTCCTTGATGCATGGAATTCGGCTCAATATTATTAGGATCAGTACTGTTAGAACATTATCTTGTATTCCTAACTGTTAGAACCTTATATTGACACAATGACTGAGTGCCAATCTAATGGGGAAGCCGGCGATAATATGTGCATTATTTCGTGAGTGCGTTGTTGCGTGTCATGGAAGTATAGCCAAAATTTGTTAGCTACCTGGCTTAAGGTAATGTATTGTAGCAGGGAAATTTGTGTGTTGCTAATTTGCTATGATGACTCAGCTTTAATGTGCTCAACCATTTCCTTCTCAGCAAAACACTAGAATACTATCTTTATATATCTTGTTATACGGTGTATTTTGTATTTTTGATTGCCAAGGCTCTCCTCTTGATGAGCAAAATTCTCTGCTATAAAAGATACAGCAAAATATAATAACAATCAAAACTATTTATACTGTTAATTATCCTATTAGCATTGCTGCTGATATTACTGATATTATTAAATAGGAGAAAAGTAAGACTTGCATAACAAGAAAAGAGATATAAGTAATATATTTACCCAAGGAGCTGCAACCTCCAAGAAGTGATATTAAATCACCAAGTTTAAAAGTAACAAAATACTAATTGCCCTATTGTAAACATCTTATTACTGAATAGTCCTTAATGCGATCCATGTTTTACACCACACTACTTGTATTCGGGTCATTCCAATAAAGATTTTCAGGCCCTCTGGTAAAATTTGCTGCCCTTTAGGGAGGAAAGGAATAACATTGACTCATGGTAATAATGAAAGACAGTGGAACATGTAATTCACCATTAATTAGTCTCACTGCACTTTTAGAAGTACCAGTAGTGCATCTTGTGTGTGACAATATAAACCTTTATGCCATACAGTATTTTTTTCACTCTCGGTCTCATATACTGGATTTGTTATAGGGCCAATTTGTCTTACACCATACTATTCTACTAATCAATTAAAGTGCTACTTTTTAAACTTTTAACCAAGCAGTCTGTTAATGTAAACGTTGCTATTTTATTCTATTTAATATCAAATAATTGTACTAGGAAAAGTGCTGACACACTAGAACATTTTGCATAGAAAAATTTATGATTGCCTCATGTATTATTGCATTAAAAGGTAATTCCAGAAAAGATCTATACCCCTCAGAGGAAATTTCTACCATTCAAGGAGTAGGATGTCTTCAGATGCCCAAAGGGAAGGGGAGGCATGTATAAGTTTGCCCAAGGGGTTACACTTTGTAAAAAGCCATTGTATTTATCAAGCAAAATGTTTGTAAATTTAAACGAAGAATAAATTGAATCATAGATGACGATGATGCCCTGGAAGGGGGAAGGTTGAATACCTGTGTGATATCCGAAGAGGCTGGGGGTATTTTTAATTTCCTCTGTGCAGGATCTTTTCTGGAATGATCCAATGCTCAAAATATATCCTGTCATGTATGGTAGATAGCTATTTGATCATCTTGACTTACGACTTTACTGATCTTATTGCAGCCTTGCAAAGTTTTGATTACATACAACTGCCTGGAAACTCCATTGGTTGAAAGGAGTCAAAGCTAATGATGCAAGGCGAGGACAGCAGTTTCACAGTATTCGAACAGCTACTTGGAATGTATGAGACAATAAAATATTTCGAAATCTACAATAGTTAGCTACAATAGTTTACATAATAATATTGTTATAATTACCTATTCACAGTTAACTGATAAACCTAGCCATTCAACAGTATAATATACACGCACGGAGACAACCAGTTTTATCAAAGAATATTATGTTGATCAAATTGTCTATAAATTAATTGGTTTAAAACAGCCCAAAACATTTTATGTGTTGGATGATTATGTTTAGAACTGTATTTTATAGTTCTGTAGAATAGCATAAAGTGACTTAATTAAGTGTATATAAAAACTCAATTCTTTCTTTTTTAAATAAATGTTTTAACTTCACAATATTTCATCTGATTTTATAAGTATTGAAATTATTGCAATTTTTACTCCACATACTATTTTAAGAGTAATTTCTGGAGTCAATATTACTCCACTTATGAGTGTAAAATTCACTCTCCCAAGGGGAGTACATTTTTAATAGGAGTAATAATGACTCCTATCAGTAGTAAAATTCACTCTACTTTTGAAGTAAAAATTACTCTGAACACATAGTTAAAATACCGGAGTAAAAAGTACTCTCAAATTGGAGTGAACTGGGACCTTTTTTTTACTCCACTTTTGGAGTCAAATCTACTCCTTGAAAATAACAGTGAAGTTATTTGGTCAGTCTAGTTTGGATAGGGTAATATCAATCAATAGAAGATGATCCTCACTGCCAACTGGACCTCTAGAGAGAACAATTAGAACTGACAGAGCTATAAGAGACGATCGTTCCAGGACCTCTAGGAAGAATAGTTTGGAAACCGAAAAGAGAGTTGAAATACATTTATTCAATATGACTGTCATCCAAAATAATCCAACATACCACGACGAAGACCAGTTCAGATCTTGGAGAGCTATCTTCAGCATCCAGCAAAAATTAGTTGCGTTTAGGTCTCTCCTGTAGCAATGCTGGACAAATAAGAGAATCCTTACGGGACTTCCAGGAAATACAGTTTACATTTGAGAGAGCTATCCACAGTACCCAGGATAAATACGGTTAGTTTAACTTAGGTTTCCTCCTGCAGTAACACTGGATCAACAGGAGATGTTCCTTCATGCATAGACCTCTAAGACGAACAGTTTAATCTCACAGAGCGCATTCCAGTATAAATAAAGTTGGTTTGGAGTAGGTTTCTCCTTCTATAATTCCAGAAATAGCAATTTCGAATTGATTTAAATCTCATAGAGAGCCATGCAGTATAAATAAAGTTTGTTCAGTTTAGGTATCCTCTTCTATGATTCCAGAAATAGCAATTTCGAACTGATATAGAGCTGATGCCAGTAAGATTAGTTCCAAGTGCAACATCTTCGCTTTTCTTTTTTGCATTCCTAACCTGAGATAAACGCATGCAGGAATAACACGATAACGTGCATATTGAAAATAACATTCCAGAGTCACAAAGGCCGTGACCTAACTATACCAATTTCTTTTAATATAACTGTACCAATTTCTTTGAATATAAACAATTCTTGCCATTCTACTGCATTCCAAAGTAACATCAATTAAATTTCTTTTTTGTCATTGCTCGTAGATATCACTGTCCTTAGTAGTTTATAAATAGAGCTAATCGTGTGTGATACGTCTGGAATCTGATCCCGGCATGGACGGTTGGCTCCATATGCTTATGCTTACATGCTTTATTTCTATTTTTTAATATAAACCTTACTACAATATCTATCAGTTCCAATTATTATTCGAAGGATCATCTTCTATTGTCCATACAGTGTCACTCTAATCCTACACTAAACTGACTGAAAAGCTTATCAGTTTTTAGTCCTTAGAAGTCCCAAAGCAACATCAACCTTGCCGAAATAATTTATTAGATTGGATTTGGGACAGATTTACGACTCCGCCAGAAGGTCTTTTCTATTCTGTAAACTTTCATTGTACTACCGAAAAAGCGGTGTTTACAACAAAAGAAGTTAATTGACTTATCAAGAAGGCTCACAAGAGGTATTTTTTTTTAAAGAGAGAAAGTGTTTACCAGTATACAAACATGAAAAGACATTCGCTACAAAAAACATGTAGTCACAAAGACAGTTGAAGAATAAACCTGGAGATTAATTGACAAGCAAGCATCCAAAACAAAACGTTGAACAATATCAAGTAGCTCTAAATATTCTTTATAACTGAACTGATTTAATGCTTTTAACATAAACTTCTGACTTTCTTATTGATATTTGTTAGCTATTCTTGTCACAAGCTTGTGCAGCAGTCATGTAAGACGATTTGAACGCTGAGCAGCAAAACGAGGACATATTAGTGAATCATAAATTTACGTGGTATTTCCACAAAACAGAACTTGTATTTATTCTATGACTATGGGTAGGCCTTCTGTATAAGGCGTATATAAAAGTGGGTTGATTACAGGTTCATGCATGAGCATACTTGCTCTGAAAGGTTTTGACTTATAGGAAACCTTATATTTGCTGTTTTTAATGAGCAGTTTTGAAATGGTTTCCTACTGAAAATCAAGTAAACATTTGATTAAAAACTAGCCATAATGTTTGACGAAGTACTAGTCAATATTGCGGATATATATATACTTCGATAAACCTTTTATATACTTCGATAAAAAACATGTTTACTTGTTCGCAAACAATGATATATCAGTCCTTAGATATTGTCCGACGATACATGTTTAACTGTCAGTGTCTATAACCTTTCAGTTTAGCTTTATAAAAAACAGAGATTTTTCCGGAGATAAAGGATTCAACAAATTAGTTGATTTTTTCAACAAAACAATTTGGTTTTCCATAACGAGTTTCTGAAAATTTCGCAACCCAATAACTTTCTAACAATATGCTAACTAGATGTATGTTGTATAATGTTGTGTACAGATAGCTTTTGCTGTCTTTCTGTGAAGAAGCAAGTATACAAGTCTTTAAGCACTGCATTCTTGATTTAAACTATTCATGTATGGAGACATACATTATCTTAAGTATGCATGTTAGAGTCTGAGAGATTGAGAGCGAGCTCTTGAGACAAGTCTGTCGTCTGTGTTCTTCCATAAAATGTCTATCATGTTTTCAACGTAAAAATAGACGCACGATGAATAGGAATACTTATTTTGGTCGAAACCCCAAGGTCAACGGAGAACAGTTGATGCTGGATGTCCTACCGTGACGTTCTACTAATATTTGTTTGCTTTTGTATAGAATAACAAACGCTAATTTGAATACAGGCGGTTAATGTTTAAGGCAGAAACATTAAATAAGCCGCGGACGTGAAAGAGAGCAGACATCACCAAGTATACAAAGAAAGGTTAAAACAAAGACAAAACTCGAACATTTCAAGATTGAAAGCATAATTTCAGGAAGAAGGTGATTTCGTTTGGAGATATTAACCAGCTTTTAAAAGGTATATATAAAATTAAGATAGTTTTGTATATTATTCTTCAGTGTATGGAGCTGATTTGAGAACATTTACAATTATATATAGCCACACTGAAACCGTGTCTACTTTGAGTACAGGTGGCATTTCCTTTTGAACGATGTGAACTAGGCGATGATTTGTATGCGTTTAAATGAGGAAACATAAACGCAGAGCATTACATCCACCATCACATCCACCAAAAGAGGGAACATCAGACCAGAAATCACGGACGAAATTGTAAGTCTAAGTGGGCTATTTCAGTTATCATGTCACTTAAAATCAATGATTTCACTATGGTTCAATAGCAACTCTACCCCTCTTCTCGTCTTCACGTGAATTACGATTGCACCACAGTCTGGGCAACAGTTTAGGACTGACAGAGCTGTCCAATCTAAATATATAGTTCAATGCATCTCCTGTAGTTCAACTGAATCATTAAATATAATGACACTTATACTCTGGACGTCCAGGAAGAACTCATCTAGTGTATATATAAATTTGATAAAGTTAGAATCAACAAGCAAGCGATTACTCTTTCTGGACAGGTCAATAATTGAGAACTGAACAGAGCTACCCAATTCACATGACTTTAGCCTGGTCTTCGCTCAGGTCAACTATACGTAATGCGGTCTGTTTATATGATCTGCATTGTGGGAGAAATATTTTCATGTGTTCAAATGGCGATTTTCTTCTCGCCTGCGGAGATGTTAATACGACACAGGTTTATAATTAGCACTAGCTGTCTTGTCCTAGCGACATGAGCATAAGAAACACAGCAAAGGTAACTTTTCCTCAGAGGTTTACGAAAACGAAAGAATTTGCTTTTGTTCTACCATAGCTTTTACTTGGCTTGGGCTTATATGTCGATGCTTACGTCGCACACTTCACTGCATTCTTTTTTCCCTTTTGTTTTAGCTTGTGCTTATGTCGCTACTGAGAACATAGGCGGCCCAATTCACTGTGTAGTTTCATATAGAGATCAGTACGCACACTTCATAATATATTATATATGAAACTACACACTGAATTGGGCCGCCTATGGTGAGAACCAAGCATTAAATCACATTTACAGACTTACTATGTACATTGACATAATATGTAAATTCAAACAAATAAAATAAATATGGTAATACATTGGTAAGATATTAGCAATATTCGTAAACCAGAATGTACATATCGTTTACAAAATCTAGTTAGTCAATTTTTCCAGTGAAATTTACTTTCTTACATGCTATGTAAGTTTGTGGTTTACAAATTACCAACAAATTATTACATACTATGTCAACACAAATGTCATTTACAGTCTACTTTAGTCTTTACAGATAAAGTAAATCTTATTTACATACACTTGTACGGTACAACTGATAAAAATACTCCGAAGAAATACATCTTGAAAACAAGACGCAAATCAAACTGTAATATTTCGATTTTATTTTAAAACCAGCATTTCTGTCCGATGATACCAGAAGGTTCATATACATGTATTTATTTCGATCAGGGGTTTGAATAATATTCATCATAGCAGCTAGCTGCACCTCGAAAACAGACGGTTATGCCGAAAACGGTTTAAATAGTTAAAATAATTGTTGTTTAGGAAAAAATAACCGTCTGTCAGATTTCGATGAATGTCTCTTACTGGTCATTGGAACACTGTTGTATTGTGCCAGACAAGTATAGTGCCCCCTTTTTTAACCGTTGAAAACCGAGCGTGGCGGATTTTGGACTTGGGCAGAAAAGCTTGATTGTATCTTCTGCTTTCACTGAAATGTACACAACTGAACCACGAGGAACTGACCGTCTATATTTGTGCCAAATTGTAGCAAAAATATGAGAGTATTTGAGCTAGAAAATAAAGTTTTTCATAAAAAATTCGATAGGATTGTTCACAGCTGTCAACAACACAGTAACATTGTTAAATCTGAATCAGCTCTAATATTTTAGAAATAAAATATTGTTGACAACTGTGAACAATGTGGGCTGCAAATGTTCATCAACATTGCAACATGTTGTTCATAGTTATGGTTTCTGCTGGACTAGTAACTTGGTTTTCAATATAATTCTTTTGGGGAAAATGTTTCTCAAACTTCAATTTCCGTCATCTTCGCTTCGCCAAAACTGGCGAAACATGGGTGTATCCAGTATTTATATAGAGTTCACGCGGCCTCAGATAAATGTACAGTGCTCACTGCATTATACTGCTGCACGTGTAGAAGATCAAGACAACAATCAAGTGTAGGTCATAGAGGTGAAATGCTTATGAATGTGCTGTGAAAAGATAACTTTGAGCTCATTAGCTCATTACGACAATTATTATAACTCTGTCAAAATTTTTGCTCCTACGTGATCAACAACACGCCAACTCAGTTTAATGTTTTGTTTTTGTAGCCAAACTTTAATGGCGCAAAACGAATAAAAATATTTGCGTTCGTCTTTGACCACCCAAGTAATTTCATTTGACAACAATTATCCGGGCTAACTGTTTCAAGATGTCGATGCTTGGTGGCTAACTATGCTTTTGATTGGCTTAGGAGTTGTTTACATGCATGAAACTGATTTTTAAACTGCTGCAGAAAGGAATTAAAATCCACGACAACTTCCATATTGAACTCACAAGAGATAAAAAGTGACTCTAACTCGAAAATGTTGAATTTTAACATAGATTTTACCAGCTACTGAACATGTTTAGAGCGTTTGAGAAAGCAGGATAACCCTATCCACGAAAGGTGGATAATGCAATCCACCACATGGTAACTTTTCAGCTGTGGCAGAAAGGCATAAAAAGCAATGGCACGATGGGATGGATACCGAAACCGCTAGAGATAAAAAGTGACTTTAACTCCAAAATACCGAACTTCAACCACGTTCTCTTTGGTAAAAGGAATCCAGGCTCTGGCTATGAAATTGCGTACAACTGGTCCAAGTTTCGCATAACCGAGCCAAGAACATATAGTGCACGTAGAATATCAGTGAGCTACATGCAGTACGTAGTTATGGTCAGTGAGCTCTATGTATATCCGCATGGTGTGAGAAATTTAGTGTTCAAGCGTTGAGCTCCATTTGCTGGGCTAATATGGGCTGAAACGGCCTGGAACGAACAGAAATCCATTTCCCTGCTTTTCATCACTGATATCTTTAATTTTCTATCATGAAACTTGTTTTTGAAACTTTGTGAAACAAAATAAGTTATATCTCATGAGGACCTGAATAGTCTAAAACATGGATTTTTATTTGACTGGTGGCAGTAACTAGTATCTGTAGTAAACAAAACTTTAAACATCAATTTTGACAGATTGCATTGTTATGCACGCAATGTGCAGTGATTAGGTATGCGACATGAAACTATGAAGAATTTGAAACTTGAAAAAGCTTTATCGCTACAGAAAAGGGTTATCATTATGCATGGAATAAACTGGGGATTAGTCTGGTAAACAGAAAATCATACTCGACTGGAGAAGCTTTCAGGCCTGACAACGACATCCGATATACTAATCTATTTTCTAGATAACATATCGCTTGCAAGGACGCAGTGTTTTTTCTCTTGCTCAGTGGCAAAGCCAGCCCGACATTTGGTCCTGCAATTTTTTTTGTGTTTATAGACCGTATAAGGAATCAATTTCTAAAGAAATGAATGATAATGATCAGTTTAAATTTGCACAACATGACCAGATTGTCGGGCTGGCTTCGCCACTGCTCTTGCTCTGCATTTACATGCTGTATATGAAAAATGTCACTTTGAAATGAAGTCGAAAAAGTTTTAACGGCCTTTTTGTTTGTCAACCCAATGATAATAAGACTCAATTCTGGAGTGGTCGAGAGCAGTGCGTTATTATAGTACACATGCATCGATGACGTCATCCGACAGCGTGATGTTTCGCCTCGTATATTTAAGTTTTTTTATAAAATAAACCAAACAGATTTCTTTTTTGTGCTTTGTACGGTAGTATATATCACAAGACGTCATTACGTGCAAAAATAACCTTATGGTACTCAGGTACGTCTCGTTCCGTACTTCTTCGCACGCCATAGCGCACGCTATGGCGTCATCTGTGATCTATTACAGTACAGACGCACGCAAAAAAGGAAATATATTTGCCAACTAACAATATCCTTACAGCCATGCGCTTAATACCAGTTTTTCCACATGTTTCCAGCGAATGTTTTCCCCATTATAGACAAGTGCAAGTGATGTTTTTAACATATGCGACTAATGCGAGCAAATATTTCTCACGAAAATGTTTTCAAGTTTGCCCATACTGAGAAATGACAGAACATTGACAGGAACAAAAATGTTTTCTAGTTAACCCACACTGGAAAGTACCACAAAATAATTAATAGGAAACAACACTTTCGCAACCATATTTATCGTATGCATGTGTGACCTCGTTCCCAGGGCCTCTGCAGTGGAACGTGGGGAAGGTACTGGCAAGGGCTGGTTTTCCCTTTTTTCCAAATTTTCCAATATAGTTGAAAATTTTCATGCCAACTTTTCATGTACTTAATTTCTGTAATAAACTTTTCCAAATACTTTGGAAAGTTTGGTCATATCACAAATTTGGTCCCAGGGCCGCTGTCCACCACATGTTTCACCACAAAGAGGCCTTGGGATCGGGGCTGATGATGCATGTGCACTCAAAACTAATTCAGTTCATGTGATTATTATGCGTTTTGGTTTTATTGTACTCAGGCGAAAATGGTTGGGGAGTCGCTTCGAGGTTTTATCCTGCACACTGGGCAAGCTGAAAAAAGTAGGGCATACATGTATATAGGAGCAACGCCGCTAACATAGGGGCCGGTTGTAAAAACTCTTTGTAATCACTGTTTGTAGTTAAATATAGTGACTGAGTACAAAATACGTTGTTCTGATTGGTCGACGTTTCCACTAATCATAGTCAACGTAATCACTTTTTTTATGGAACTGGCCCCTGATTCAGTTATTTTATTTCTTCAACAGAGAGATACGACCAAAATGGACTCACTTGCGAAAACGATAGAAAGCGTGGAAGCTCTGTTTCAAAACTCAAACACGAAACCAGAGATGGCCATTAAACTGTTGAAACTAGAGAACGCGAACTTGGAAAAAACGATAGTTTGTTTGCAAGCACGAAACACGCACGTAGAGGCGGAAAACGAAACGCTACGTAACGAAAGCAGATCGCTAAGAGAGGAACTGAGCGAAAGTAAAACTGTTCTAGCTAGCCTTTTGAAACAAATCAAGCGATACGAAAATGCTTTGAAAAAGGAACTGTGCATCAACACATCGTCCGCATATTATGAACAGAACGGAGAATTGCTGAAAAAGGACACATCTAGCTCCAGAAAGAGTAGCAGTACAAGCTCAGCTAGCGCAAACGGGTTTGAATGAGGCTCCGGTTAATGTTAATGAGAATTCTCTCTCATTTGACTGCCGACTTTGATCACGTGCAATTTAATCAACTCTTTGTTGTAAATTCGAGAGTCGTTTTTGACCCCACGGGCCGGTTGTTCAAGGTTAATCCAGGGTTGCCATAAAATTTGAACCTTACAGCTTGCTTGCTTCACAGAAGCTTGTTTATACGCCAGGCGAGCAACGGTAATTTTGCTATCTCAAATTTCGAAATAATACAGAAAGTAAAACAGCGGGTTAAAATCAGTAGCGAAGCCAGCCCGACAATTTGGTCATGCTATGCAAATTGAAATCATTATCATTATTCATTTGTTTAGAAATTGATCCTTATACGGTCTGTAAACACATAGACGGCCCAATTCACTGTGTAGTTTCATATAGAAATCAGTGCGCACATAAACATACTATAGTAATGTTGTGATGAAACTACACAGTGAATAGTCACTTATCTCTATATGAAACTACACAGTGAATTGGGCCGCCTATGGTACCTATGACCAAATGACGGGCTGGCTTCGCCACTGGTTAAAATTTAAGCCAAGGCAGCGCCAACTAAAACCTCCTGAGAAGTCATTTTTAAAAATATCATTTTACACCATATGGTCGCTCCGAAGAGTTAAAATTCAATTCAAAATTCGTTCGTTTTGACACCCATCATTTCGCTTGACTAATGCAATTTGACTCCATTCAAGTGAATTCACTCCTTTTTTCTTTTTATAGTGGCGCAAATAAACGGTCCAGTTTCTCTGAGAGTTCATTAACTGTAGCAAATTGTACAGTGATTTCATGAACGAAAGGTTATATTACTCCTGATTGGCTCTTTTCAGGAGATTTATGACTCTACAAAGATTCTTTTGTCAAAATGACTCTTCAGCAAAGTAAAAATGCCCCTTCGAGCAAAGAAGCTGAATTGATTACTCTGGGTCAAAACGACTCTCTTGAATTTGCAGTGTAAGCTAGCGTTAGTGAGTGTTTTTGCTCGTTTTAACAGTCACAAGTTGAATTTGTAGTTAGTTATAAAGCGGTCAGATTAAAAAAGATATTGTATCGATTTAATTTTATTAAAATATTGGTAACCTCGAGCAGACTTCAACTGAATTTCAACCCGCTCTCATTCTCGTTTGACCAAGGCATGATGAGAGTTGAGAAAACTATCTTTCATGCAAAATGACTTCAGCTAGTTTCTGTATTCAATTCATGTAAAATATTATCAAGTAGCAGTGTGCGTTTTCTCGTGCAGTTTGCAAAATACACACTAAAATACAACCTTCGAAGAAGGTTTCCACATTCCATTCGAAACTATACTATTACCTATATATGAATCTGCCCGACTGATCAACCTGAATATTTTGCAAAGCTTTCAACACAGGATACGTACTTGCAACGGTTTTCTCAAAACTTTGTTCATAGTATATCATTTCTTATATCAATGTCCTTTATATTATTATACATCTCGCCCTTACTACCTGCTGAATATGTACTGAGTTCTGCATATGTACTGAGCCTCGTACTACTTTAACCTCGTGGACAGACAATAAAACCTGGTTACGAGGCTGGGCCATCTTTGGCCTTACCTTTTTGAACAGTACAAATACGAAGATCATCTATTATACACCACAGATTACCAATTTCACAGTTGAAGCATGTCAGTTATCCCTCCAATCTCTCATCCTAGTTATACCTCAAAGTACCACAAAAAGTACATCTCATAGGTTTCTAACCTCCAATGTTTTCCAGGCAGATCCACGTGAATAGTGATTGTGATTCTTGTTTTAAAAGTCTGTAATGGCTTCTCTCTCAAAGAGATGTGAGCGACGGTTCCCATCAACCCATTCTTTTCTCGCTCGTTTGATATGAGCAATGTAAAAGAATGTCAGACAAGCACCCAATATCTGAAAGAAAGTCCAGTTGTTAAATGTCCAAAAAGCACAGCTACGGTTTTGTAAATTCATTTACACTGGAATCTGGATATTAACCTTATATCGGTTTTTAACTACAGGAGGAAACCTAAACTAAACTTACTTTATTTATACTAAATAGCCCCATCGGTTTTAAACTGTTCTTCCTGAAGGTCCAGTAAGAATCATCACTTATTGACTCAATGTTACTACAACAGCAAACCTAAAATAAACTAACTATATATCTGTTCTGCACTGTCTTTCCCAGAGGTCCAATAAAGATCATCTCGTATTGATCCGGTGCTACCACAGGAGCTAACTAACTTTATTTATACCGGATAGTTCTATCAGTTCTAAACTTATACGTACATTATCAGGAGTATTATTAAAACTATTTCTTTCATAATATTACCTCCGGAACAACAGAAGCAATGGCAAGCCCACAAACAAGCAACATATTATCATACAACCATAACACGAGCGCATCGAGACACCCTCGTATGTGAATTTCATCACGATAGGCCAGCCTCTAAAACATACGAGCTACAGTTTAACCACTGAACACTGATCTAAAAACTACAACTCGTACCTTTGAGTTGAATTATCCTTTTGACTAGGTGCATGTTTACCCGAAGGCTGTTGTGCTTACTAGCAAGCCTCGCATTGACGTTTACATTAATCCTAGTTTCCATTTGGCCATAACTGTCGTGGACAAGTCATTCTCGACGTTGTGATAACTGTATCACACACAGATCGACCTATTCTTTTATGCGCTGTATTTAAATCAGTCACATTGCATGTGGATCGGCGTGAATAATCTACCACATCAATCTCTTTAATATATTCACGAAACTCAATACTACAAGGAAACTGGGCTTAAATGCGGGGCTTGGTGGTAAGATTATATAAGGAAAACCCACATAAAGACTATTCAGTCAGCAATTATGAATTTAGTGAGCCAGAATCTTTATGCGATTCAACATTTCTGCAAGTCACACCGCGACCGAGGCGATAGGTACAAACTGGCGAAATTAGCAAGCAAATGTTTTTTTTCTATTTGACTGTAAAGACATATCTCGTCACAACTTTTGTAAGATTTTCTGGAATGTTCAAAAATGTTGATAGTGAGGCTCATGACGGCCTTCTTGGAGTGGCCTCATAGTCATCAGTTGCTCACAGGAAAAAATTAAAGGGACGAAACCAGTTGTGTAAACATCTCATTCAAACAGCCTGTAACTGAAAGAACCTCGTCTATTACGTCAGTAACAACACTGTACATCTGTGATGGTGGCCCGAACATGGCCACCACTGGCTTCATTCATGTCCCGGCAGGAGCTCTATCCATTTACAGTTTCTGTCAAATCAGTGAATTACTAAAACAACAACACGCTCTTGGGTAAACGCTTGAAAACACTTTGGAAAGAATACGTACATGTATATGCACATGCATGGTGTATCAAAAAAGGCCATCAAACTTTGAAGTGCTCTAAAGCGCTCAATATTTAATATATAGAAATTATTCTGGTGCACTTAGAAAAATAGGCTCGCTACGCGTGCGTGTATCTGCACTTTTCAATAAATTCAGCGATCTCAAAATTTTGATTTAAGCGAAGAAACGGAAAACCTATCAATACAGTTGGAAAGAGGGCATCAAAATCAGTATAGTTGTAAAATTTTATGAACTAGAAATGCTATAAAATACAAATATTATGACCATGTAGGTTTTTACAATTTATGTAGCTGCTCACGCGGCAGAAGTTATTGAACACCCACTTCCGCTGTACATGAAATCTACAAACTTGGCATGACCATGGTATCCTGATATTATAATGTTTCTTCAAGAAACTTCAGATCAATAAAACGTATTAAAGCATGTACATGTATACCTACACCTTTAGCTGTCACATTGATATTATAATTATATTGGTACCAATTAGAATAATTTGTTGTTATATTTGTTGTAACAAGCATTTTTTCTTAAATTCATAAAAAATATTTAACAAACAATTAATTTTACCTTGTGATGACAACGAGTAACGTAACACAAGATATTTTTTTAAAACTTCGGCGACCGCTTTCTAGTTCACATCTAAAACATTCATAGTAAACCTCCTTTCCTAAACATATGTGGTCGACCGTGATTCGAATTGTCAAAAGTCCAATAATCCCGTAAACTGACCAAATTGGTCAAAACTGCACTCCTTGAAATCTTCAGCAAACGATAATTTTGTAATAATTTAGCCCACTCTTTTAGTTTTATGTTCAAACTCTCCGAAAATAGTGATCTATTCTCAAAACGTCCAGTTCAACCGTGCTTCAACGGAATGAACAGCAGTTAAATCCTCAAAAAAGCAAAAACCCCGTTATTAGTACTAATGCTGTTAGGACGCCATGTTGAATTATTCTATGTATGGTTATACAAGTCGCTGAATGGCTGCAAGTGAACAAAGATGAGTGAACGGAAATTCGTGAACAGAAATGAGTGAACAAGACGAGAGCAATATACCTCCGCTGCGCCCAGATACATAAACCAGGCTTTAGCTTTTGATCTCTGTAGATTATAACACCGCAAGTTTGATTACCTTTTTTGATACACCCTGTAGAAAATTTACAAACCTACATGTTCACTTCGTGTTTTATATCCACAATTTAAATTCACACCACTGCGTTCAAAATGTCCAACTTCTGGTTCTGTGCTGTTCTTAGAAATCTCTTGCGTTTTCATCGTGACAATCTTCAAAGAAATGTAATAATTATAGTCATCATCAATACTGGATACTGCTTTCAGCTCTGAACTTCTAGAAGTCCAGTGACGATCATCTCTTATTGATCTAGTGTTACTACAGGAGGACACATAATCTATAAACAAACTTTGCTTACACTGGAAAGCTCTATAGGTTCCACTGTAAACCGTTATTCTTAGAGGTCTACATTATATTTATTTATACTTGATAGCTCTGTCAACTCTAAACCGTTCTTTTTACACCATTCTACTGGATATCTCTATCAGTTCTAAACTGTTCTTCCTAGATGTGTAGTGTCACCTCTTAAGTATTGATCCAGTGTTACTACAAGAGAAAACCTAAACTAACTTTATTTATACGGGATAGCTCTACCAGTTCTGAACTGTTCTTCCTGGAGGTCCATTAAGGATCATCTCTTATTGATCCAGTGTTACTACAGGAGCAAACCTAAACTAAATTAACTTTATTTATACTGGATAGCTCTATCAGTTCTAAACTGTTCTTCCTAGAGGTCCAGTAAGGATCATCTCTTATTGATCCAGTGTTACTACTGGAGGAAACCTAAAATAAACTTTAGTTGTATCAGTTCTAAACAGTTATTCCCAGAAGTATTGATAAAGAGTAGCCATACTTTATCTTTAACTTTACAACATGAGACAGGTACCCCGCATTCTTCAGGAGTCTTTGCACCACAACGAAAATAGACGTTCCTATCCCAATCATCGATAGAAGTGCTGCCACAACATTGCAACTACAAAAAAAAATAACAATTTCTAAATACATTCATTACTGTCATAAACCGTCTATACTAATTTTCAGTGACTCACATTTACTTGTACGCTATCAACAGCATTTTTCAAATCTGGATCCCTTCTGTACTTTATGATTGCTAATAGAAATGCCGTATTTACCGAATCTTTGATCTGTTGAAATGTAAAAATAAGAATTAGTTCCTGTAACCAGACAGTAAATGAACTGGACCGGTTGTATAAAAGGCGTTTAGCTTAAACGGCGGATAAGTCGAAAATATCAAGGAAGCCTATGCACTATTGACTGAAAGCAAACTAAACTTTTCGGTCGGAACACAACAACTACGCATAGAACTACATATTTAGTTGATAAAATTTAAGTTCAATTATTTACAAGATTAATAATATACAAGGAAATGTTTCTGGGCTGTAATTGGTTGATTCGAGCGCAGTTAATCCTAAACAACACCCAGAACAGTGCAAAAATCTGTAACAGTGCAAAAATCTGTAACAACAGTGCAAAAATCTGTAACAACAGTGCAAAAATCTGTAACAGCAGTGCAAAAATCTGTAACAGCAGTGCAAAAATCTGTAACAGCAGTGGAAAAATCTGTAACAACAGTGCAAAAATCTGTAACAGCAGTGCAAAAATCTGTAACAACAGTGCAAAAATCTGTAACAACAGTGAAAAAATCTGTAACAACAGTGCAACAATCTGTAATAAGCTCTTTGAGCGATGGAATTTACTCGCAGAAAAACCAAAAATATGGCGGCCGAATTTTCACGTTTGCTTAAAGATTTCGTCAAAACTTCAATACAATTTGGGATTCTTCTCTGACAATTATGATCACAAAACAAACTCTAAAGTATGCTGGAACTTTGTACATAAAATTTTTAGCCATGGCTTTTATAAACATGAATTTTTTAAGCGAAGAAATTCGAGAATGAGTGCACTTGCGTAATGCGAAGCTGCAAAATCCTTGCTTGAACATTTCCTTTTTTATATCATTAATAAGTAATAGTATAATTTCTCGTGCAATTACGGAAAAAAGCACTCGTGAGTTTTTAAAAACCGCAAATAGCACTCGTCCTTTTAAATTTTTGCTCATCCAACTGACCCCTAGTTAAATTTCCCAGATGCGTTTTACTTGACCAATATCTCGCAGGTCAAAACAACAAAAAATTTGGTTATTTCAACCAATTTTTTTACCGTGGTATTTTTTACCAAATTATATTGTCTAAATTTGTCATTTTACCAGAAATATTTTCACATTAAATGGAGTTGAATGATACTTATTTAAAACCAAGTTAAACTGTTTGCATGAAATACTTCAAAAATTAAGGTATTTCATTGCCTCACTACGACCAAACCAAGTCTAATATTTTTAGCAGAGGTCAAGCCATTACACGAAAAGTACAGGTTCTTTCACTACTTAGAACTATAAAGCGAAAATTCAAGTAGTGAAAGAACATATAAGAACCTGTACCTTTGGTGTTAACGGCACTACCACAAAAGTCAATTACGCACTATATATAATAATGTAAGTTCCCAAAAAGGGTCTCTGCAAAATTTTAGCTACTAGCAAGATTGGTTAAGGATCGTGCAATACTACATCTGCGTTTACCTCAGTCCAAAATATAAACCCAAGAACACCGATTATGAGTTGAAATGTGAAGATTACAATGACAAAAAATAGATACTACAAAACAGATAAGTACGGTAAGTACCTGCCTTAACGACGAGCATCAGGCAAAATAAAATAAGCTATAGACTTGCTATGGTTTGTATAGACAGCAAGCATTAAGTTTGGTAGGGAAACCGCAAATGAAGCACACTGGAGACAGAAGATGGTCTAGACCTTCCTTAACAAAACAAATTAACTTGAAATACACCATCACTGTGTGGGTGTGGGGGGTGGTCTATATATTAATAGCACATATTATAATATTTTTCTCTTTAACCCTCCCTCTCTCTTTCTCTCTCTCTCTTTGCTGCAATTCTTTCTTCTCTCAGCCGTTTAGTGCATATGAAATGAAAATTTTCATTGCATTATGTGCAAGAACGTTTAAAACTGTAAAACGAGATCTTTAATTTCTACTTTTGTGCTAAAGTATTTGGTTGATTAGATATTTGATTTTTTGTTTTGTTAACAAATTACATCACACTTTGCATAATTTTTGTTTTGTTCTCAATAAATAAAACACTTGAAACATGGACACATGTGATATAAAGGTCAACGACAAAAAAAACCCATGCTATTTATTTTCCAATTCGCCCCTTGCAGTATGCAGTATGTTCTATGATAACTCATTATGCAAACTGTGATGTAATAAGTGGGCAAAGAAAATATCTCGTGAACAAAACGTCAGAGCGCAAAGTATAAAAGAACTTGTATTACAGTTTTAACGGTTCAGTAAAAATTTTCGTTTTATGCAAAAATATTGCACAAACACTTACCACATAAAGTAACTTGATATTATCTCTCAGAGCACCAACCAGGCCAAACATCGACACAAAAATGATGAGACAGCCACAGGTTATCACAGCTATTGTTGGGTCACTGATGAAGTCATAGAACTCTCCATAACGTTTGTAGTATTCAGATTTCTGAACATTAGCATATATGCCGATGCCGAAAAGAAAACCACCAATGACCTAAAAATTCAAAACATACATTTCTTCAAAGATGTGATGCTATAAAAAGTAAAATAGCGTGTAAAACTACCAGTGTAGGTAGTGCAGTCAAACATACACAAAAGACATAGGTTCTTCTACTAATTGAAACATTACTAGCTTCCCGAGGAAAAGCCTTCGTTCAAATCGTCAAATTTTAAGTCTGAGTTTGAGCGCGTTACAACAATTGACGCGGATAAATTTTCCAAAATTTGCGAATTATTATTAAACCGCTGGAATACGCTATTGTAGTTCAGTCTCACGTTTATGATCTACATCTTCCTCCTGCAACAGAACCAGTTATTGAGAAGCGCAAGCAGAAAACACTCACTGTAGACGTTTAACCGATTAGCCCTCAACCTCGTACCTAGGCTCTCTTCTCTATGCTCCCCGAGACCCTGGTGAATGCTGGTCACTTGCTACCCACAAGTTACATTTGCACAAATTCAAATAACGTACGAATCCGCCCTAGCTACGTACTAATGGATATGTGTGTGGCTCCTAAAATCTGGGAGTAACGTGATTAGCATTCACCAGGGTCTCTTCCTCCAGCGAGGAACGTAGAGAGTAAAGCCTTGGTACGAGGTTGATTAACCCTTGGACCACAATCACTGGTGACTGTTGATGCAACAGAAAAACAAAGCATGGTTGCTTTTAAAAAGCATGGTTTTAAAATCGAAACACGTATAATAAGGTGATAATGCCAAAAGGCATAGTTGGATATCTTCCAACTGTAAATGATCCGGCCACTGAGATGAAAACTGTGAATGAAATTCTTAGCCAATCAGATGAAATGAGAATGATGCTGAATCTGCAAGAAATTGAAGTTGTCATGGATCAAGCTTTTTATGTTGAAGATGTACAAATCAAATGGGAACATCCAAATATCCACGACTCAATAATACTTAGACTGAGAGCATTTCACATATCTATTATTGGAAGACGTTTTCAAGACGCTGGATTGAAGCTCGAGAGAAAGATGGACAATGGAGTCATCAGGATCCACAAGTGTGCACACGTATATGAAGCTATGAGATTAGCATGGCCAGAATTCAATCCATTTGTTGTGAAAAAATATCCAAACATGCAAGCTCCCTGCAGTTTTTGCTTTAGAAGAAGTAGTGGTTAAAGTTGTAGATGTTATGAACAAGCGATTCCACGATGCATTACTACATGACCAACTGGTCATAATCTTGGTCATAATGAAGTCTATTGAATGTAAAATACGTTCTTAGAGCATCTCAGGCGTACTGATGGTGTGCAGTCCAAGTTCTGAATGTCTTACATTGATATTGTTAATGATATAGGTAATAATATCACTGATAAGATCTTCAAGGAAGGGAACTGGTTGCTACTTGCGGTGAATTCACATCAAACTTCATTCCACCATGGAGAAATGCAATTCAAGTCCCAAGGTTTACTAAAGACGCAAAAACTGTGACTGGGCTCCGAATCTCATCAATGATTGGAACAATCCACTTTCAGAAAAACAGCAGAACATTGTCAGTCTATTACTAGCCAGGGAAGCTCCTGGTGATGTAGAGCTATAAATACAACCCTCTTGCAGACGTGCAGCTCCAGTTCACGCATCAAACTGAATGACATAAAGAAAATTGCAACCACACTTGGTGATCCCACATTCAATGCACTCGTTGGTACATGTTTTTACTGGATGCGACAGTGTAAGTGGGTTTGCAGGCAAGGGGAAAACAAAAGCTCTGAAGATATTGAAAGATGATGCTGAGGTACATTCTTTTGACTTGGTGAAGAAAGGCAACTGCCACCTTATTTCCTGGTAGATACAGAGAAATTCACCTGTGAGCTTTATTCATCTGGCACTACTGAATTTAATATTGCACGCTACAATCTTTTCTGTCCTAAGAATGTGAGACAGAATCCTTCCAACTGCCACCATGTAAAGTCTGCCTACAGAAACAACTTCTCTGGCCAAACTGTCAAGCATAAATCTGGAAGTGATGTCTTCAACAGCATCCAGTAATTTCAAGTCCTTTAGGCATTGGATGGAAGTAGATCAGGTTGAAGGGTGTAGGTTTGAAACGCCTATTGTCAGCATTAGAATAATAGTTCATTATGTTGTTAGTTAATAGTAAGCTACTTTAATTACAACGTGACGGAAGTAGCCGCGGCATATTTCCTATTAGATTAGATAGCGTTAGTCAGTATAGTCGTGACTGTGTTAGAGAGAGGACGGTGTTAATAAAAGAGACATTATTACATTTAAATTGTGTCTAAATTTCAAAATGTGTGAGCTTGGTTAATGGTCTCAATGTACAGTTTGAAAGAATGTGAAAACCAAGTTCAACGAGATAATGAAATAGATTTAAATTACAGCTCAGATGTTGATGATTCAGATAACATCGTCAAAGAAGACTAGGTGTAGTGCCATATGTTTTTTGAAAACAAAAAAATAATGATAAAGTAATTCTAAGCCTTTTTCTTCAGTGTGGGCAAAATGTCTGAAGAGGAACTATCTGCAATGATAAAGTCTTATACTGAAGTCTTAGACTTATTTTTAGCTCTTCAGAAAAACCTTTCTAGTGATAAACTCTAATGAAAACAATCATAAAATAGCTACTTAAGCAATTCACTTCAATTATGAGTCACGTGACTGTAATATATTCATGTATGTATAATTAGGATAGGGTATAAACAGTGCATGCATGATTAAATATTGTACTTCTCCTTGTGTACTTGTTCGAGCATATACTGAGATCGGTTATACAATATAAGACAATCCGCAATCTGCAATCCTGGATTGGCATACGCGTGGACATTACAATTGGCGACGAGGAAGAAACTTTGAAGTGTCTTGCAATCGATTTTGGTTTAAATAACCGGTTTGAATGGCCGGGAATATTGGAATAGGCGGTATACAGTCATTCGATTGTAAAGGAGAGATTACTAGTATGTCTTCGAGATGGAAAAGATGGCGAAAATCATTCGAGTTCTTCGTCGAAGCTCAAGGAATTGAAGGGGCAAAGCAAAAGAAAGCTCTTCTGCTTCATTGTTCTGGCGTCGATGTGCAAGAAATATTTGGGGCGCTAGACAATCCCGATATCAAAGTAAGCAGCAAAGCTGACGAATACAACATTGCTCTGAAAACGTTAGACGAACATTTTTCGCCGAATGCTAATGTTCCTTATGAGAGACATGTTTTTCGTCAAATGAGGCAAGAGGACGGTGAAACTATCGACCAGCTTGTAGTCAAATTGAAAAATCAAGCTGATAATTGTCGTTTTGGGGATGACGTTACCGAGCAGACTCGAGATCAAGTGATTGATAAATGCAAGTCGTCGAGCTTGAGGAAGAGACTGTTGGAAAGGGGTCAAGAGTTGAAGCTTGAAGAAGTACAACAAATTGCTCGTGCTACGGAAGCGGTCGAAATTCAAGTTAAAAGAACGGAGTTGCCTTCTTCACATCATGTGAATTATATTCAAAAGAAGCAGAGATATGGTAGACACAAGGATGCAAATCGTAAGAAGAAAGGTTGTTTTCGGTGCGGTCGTGAGGGACACTACGCCCGTGATAAAAGTTGCTTGGCCCGATCAGCTACTTGCAGGAGGTGTCAGAATGTTGGTCATTTTGCAGTAGTGTGCAAGTCGAAGATGAACACACAGACAGGTATGAAGGGAGGAAATTTTAAAGGTAAAAATGTTGGCTTTGGAAAAGTAAGTAAAGCAATTAACTCAGTAGATTATGATGACGAGTACGCTTTTACTGTTAGTGGAGATGAGAAATTAAACTCAAGTGGATTAATAGATATAACTGTTGCGGGAGTTGACATTCGTGATGTTATGATAGACTCGGGATCTAGTTGCAATATTGTAGACAAGGACACTTGGGAAATTTTGAAGAGAAAGGGGGCGAGATGCAAGTCCCAGGAATTAGCTGGAAATGTATATGCATATGGGACAAAAACACCACTTAAAACTCTTGGGAAGTTCCAGACAATTATTGCATATGGTAATGCCATGATCGAGGCTGAGTTTATAGTTTTAGACGGGACTGAACGACCGTTGTTAGGCTGTTCAAGTGCAACTCAGTTGGGGGTGTTGAAGATGGGACCCGAAGTCAATACTTTAACTGAATCAGATTTATTGCAGAAATTTCCAGAATGTTTCCGGGGTGTAGGAAAAATAAAAGATTTCCAATTAAACATTCATATTGAACCTTCTGTTAGACCAGTTGCACAGAGTCCACGAAAAATACCGTTTGGATTGAGGAAGAAAGTTGAAGATAAGTTGTCGGAATTGATGGATGCAGATATTATTGAGAAAGCCTATGGACCAACTCCCTGGGTAAGTCCAATCTGTATTGTTCCTAAACCGTCTGGTTAAATAAAGCTATGTGTTGATATGAGACGGGCTAATGAAGCGGTACAGAGGAAGAGACACCCAATACCCACAATAGATGAAGTCCTTTTGGATATGAATCAAAGTACTATGTTTTCTAAATTGGATTTGAAATGGGGGTTTCACCAGATTGAATTGGCAGAAGAATCCAAAGGGATAACCACTTTTTCGACCCATTGCGGCTTGTACCGTTATAAGCGACTCATGTTTGGAATTACCTCTGTCCCAGAAGTTTATCAGCATTTATCAGCATATAATTCAGCAGGTTCTACAGGGATGCGAGGGTGTTCAGGATATTGCAGATGACATAATTGTGCATGGGCCTACTGGTGAATTGCATGATCAGAGATTAACCAAAGCGCTAGAAAGATTGCAAGAGAGGGGGCTTACTCTCAATCCAGAGAAATGCGAGTTCCGTATACCCTGAATTACTTTCATGGGTCATCATGTTTCTGAGAAGAGAACTGGTCCCACTCAAGCGAAAGTTGAAGCTGTGCTTAATGTCAGAGAGCCCCAGTCAGCAGCTGAAGTCCGGAGTTTCTTGGGTTTGGTAAATTTTTGTAGTAGATTTATACCAGACCTTGCGACTACTCCGGAGCCATTACGGAAACTTACAACACCTGTTGTTTGGGGTAAGGAGCAAGCGAGATCATTCCAAGAATTGAAAGATAAAATGCATAGTGTAGAGTCGTTAGCATATTTCGATAAGGAGGCGGAAACTGAGATTATTTCTGATGCAAGTCCAGTTGGGTTGCGTGCGGTCCTATTGCAAAAGCAACAAGGGGTAATGAAAGTCGTTACATATGCAAGTAGGTGCCTCTCCGAGGTGGAGAGAAGATGTTCGCAGACGGAAAAGGAAGCACTGAGTATTGTATGGGCTTGTGAACGGTTCCATGTCTATTTATATGGGATCCGGTTTAAGGTTCTTACTGATCATAAGCCATTAGAGGTGATTTATTCTAAAGTGCATAAGCCTTCTTCTAGAATTGAGAGGTGGGTGTTACGATTGCAGAATTATGATTTTATAGTCGAATACCTTCCAGGTCCAGAAAACATTGCGGACACGTTATCTCGTTTGATTCCAGTTGAACTTGACACTAGTATAAATGTAGCTGACCACTATATTAGATTTATTGCAGATGCTGTACAAATTCAAGAAATCGAGAGAGCGTGTGCTTGTGATGGAGAACTGTCCTTGGTAAGAAATGCTGTGCAAGGAGGAAAGTTGAAGGAACTACCAGAGCCGTATCGTAATGTGTGTAATGAACTAACAGTTTTGGGGAAATTGGTTCTGAGAGGACCCAGGTTAGTCATCCTAAAGTTCAACGAACTCGTATATTAGATTTAGTATACGCATGGCATCAGGGTGTCGAGAAGACAAAGCAAAGGGTACGATCGAAAGTTTGGTGGCCCGGTATCGATCGTGAAGTTGAGCAGTGATGTAAAGTGTGCCATGGCTGTCAGATAGTGTCGGGAAAACCCTGCCCTGAGCCGATGAAAAGGACGGTGTTGCCTGAGGGGCCTTGGCAAGATGTCGCCGCAGATTTGTTAGGTCCTTTGCCCGGAGGGGAATACGTATTTGTGGTTGTTGACTACTGTAGTAGATACTTTGAAATCGAGATCTTGAAGTCTGTTTTATCTAGAGACATTGTCGACAGTCTAGATCGTATCTTTGCAAGGCATGGCATTCAGGTATCTGTGAAGACAGACAATGGACCACAGTTTATTTCATCAGAATTCAAGAATTATATGATGACTAATGGTGTCCAGCATGTTACGCCCACTCCTTTGTGGCCTCAAGGAAATGGTGATGTAGAGAGACAGAACCGTACCTTACTAAAGTCCAAGCGGCTGGCAAAGATTGGAAGAAAGAATTGAACAAGCTCCTAATGGCATATCGAAGTACTCCACACGCAACTACTGGTGTGAGTCCAAGTAAGTTATTATTTGGTAGAGAAATTCGAACTAAAGTGCCTTGATTAGAGCAGGTGGCTGGAAGTAATGATGACGTGGCCGAAAAGGACACGTTAATGAAGCAGAAAGGAAAAGTTTATGCTGATTGGAAAAGATGAGCGACAGACAAGGAAATCGAGACAGGAGACGTTGTGCTTGTGAGGAATTTCAAGCCAAAGAATAAACTGTCATCACCGTTTGAGGACGCTCTGTATAAAGTAAAAAGTAAAGACGGAAACGAAGTTACGGTTGAATCAGAAGATGGCGAAAAAAGAACCGTTACATAAGAATTATTAGAAGTATTTTAGGACTGTTTAGAACTATTAGTTTATTAAATTTGAACTCTTAGATATAATTATTATAGTAGATTATTAACAATAACAGGAAATAACGAACTGTGCATGATTTAATTAGTATTGTGTTACATGTTTTGGAAGAAAAGAAGGGATGTAACATATTCATGTATATATAATTAGGATAGGGTATAAATAGTGCATGCATGATTAAATATTGTACTTCTTGTGTACTTGTTCGAGCATATACTGAGATTGGTTTTACAATATAAGACAATCCGTTGCAATCCTGGGTGGCATACGTGTGGACATTACAGTGACTGATAACATAAACTCACTATTACTGCAAATCAATAATGAGTCAAAAAAAATTTGCTCTTAATTTTGTAGTGTTGTCAAATTTGTTGCGACAAAAGCTTTTGGCAGTGTTGATGAACATTATCTCAAATACACAGTAAGATAAAAGATGTGACTATCTTAAATTGATAAATTAAATAATTAATTGTCATGGTTTAGGTGGGGCTTAGAAAAGTGCTCCCATACCTTATAGCTGTAGCAAACATATTGCTATCACACAAAAATAAAATTAGGAACATTAATCTACATTTTGTTATAATATAGTAACATTACCCTTTGTCCCTGACTGGTAGAAAATAGCAAATTTTGGGACTAGCTGGACCCCAGCTCATGCACTAGGGGGGGAGTGTTTCACCAGGAGTCACATACTGTCACATAGGGAAGGGGGAAGAGAGGTGGGTATCATGTCTTTGTTATATGTCAGTATATTTCTGTTCTATGCACAAAAATAATTATTGTTTCTAGCATATTAAAACATTGCATGTCACATTGCAGTATTTTGGTCTCATATATACATTTGTGAACCCAAATAAAGTTGAAACAAGATGATGTATATCACAGGTAAGTTATTACTGCATAGTTGGTGTAATTAATTATAATTCTCTTTATCCATACACTTCAAGCATGCATGCTACTAACTTACTCACTCACCATAATCGTAAATACCTATGCGGATTAACCACTAGCTTGTATTTCAACTAGCATATTTGTGTTGTGTGTGTGCTGGAGGATATGTTAGCTTAGAGTCGTATATCTTTTGAAGGGAAGTTACTGATCAAACTGTCACAAACTGTCACTGTGGGGAGGGGGAAGCCAAAAAATTGGGAAAAGGCAACACATATTTTATGAATGGGCCCTACAACTGACTAAACATTTATTTTCTGACTAACAACTGCTTTTTGTTGCTGAATGATAACATGGCTCAATGGTCAGGTTGGACAAGGAAATTAAAAGAAAATTTGATCCCACTTGATTAAGTTACCCACCTAGCAAGATGCAAGGTCTCGCCCCAGGTTGGAAAACATGCATGTTTTCACCTACATGTAGCTGCGAGCCGATGCTAAGCTTGATCCACGAGCTGGGAGTAGAGGCAAAAAGGTGCAAAATTGATGTGAGTATCCTCTGTGTCAGCTGCACAGTTTCAACCCTGGGTCTCCCTCAGCCTTCCTGGCTCATTTCCGATATAAACAGAGAATAATTTTTATTTATAATGACAATGGCATGTTGATTACACATTCAGGTGACTTCCCAGGTTATCCCAGAGCCTATATATCACAGGCAATATAAATGAGAGTTACAACATACTTCCCTAAGGCTAATCATTAACACGAAGTGCTATGAATTTATGTCAAGATAAGTCAAACACTTAAGATAAGTCAATTTCTATTGAACCAATGCACCGAAACGCTATATTTCAAAATATTTGTCACACATACATTGTTAATGTGAACTAAAAATGATCAGCAAATGTTCCAGTGACAAAGTATTCTTGATATTTCGTCTCAAACCTTTCAGCTAGTGAACATTGTTTAATACATAACTAAACATCACAATAAACATGTACAGGCGAAACAAATCCGTTTAAAATTCAGTCAATTTAGTATCAATTACATTGCTGTACTGTTTATATTTACTTTGACATAAATGTCATATACCGATTCGCACAAAGATATTGTTTTTATTTAAAAGCTTTTCAAAAACCATACGAATGGCATTAATAGCAGCTAAAATCTATGTCCGACCCTTTAGAAATAAACTAAAAATATACAGAGTATATAAACATATTAAATTAACAATCTTACCAAAAAGGTAACATTAAAACCGAATAGCATAAATTTCTTGCATTTTGCTCTAGCCATCTCTAGATTTCCGTCGAAGAATACTTTCAGCTTGATCGGAGAATTCGAATACGATCAATCGATTCACCGTCTTTGTGGTATTGTGTGGCAATTGAATTCGAATATTTTTCATCACAATTGCTTTTTAATGATAGAATATTCTACATTTTTCTCCGCATGCCGATATCTCTGCGATGTTACTGTAGGTGCTTCTCTCGGTAAAGGTTAATATTTAAAAGCCTTCTGAATATTTTTGGAGTTTTTTATACGGGGGATTTTACACACTCGAGGAATTGCCCCTACGATAAATTGCCCATGGTAATTCTCCGATATGAACGCCTGCTTACAACAGGTTTAATACAATGGGTCATGGCTTTATTAGCCTGTGCACAGACCTAAATCAGAATGATTAAGGTCTGTGAATACTTGAAAGATTTCTTGTCCATGCATAAATTAAATCTCAAGTTTTCAAGATTTAATTTATGTAACATTATAATATATACAACTTCAATTTCCATTTCAATTTCCATTCCAATTATTTCAATTTCCATTTTTTCCTGCAAAATATCTCTACGATAAATTGCACTAGAAGCAAACATTTGCAATGTAAACCTAGAATATAGTTAACATTCTTCTCTCGGCCAGGACAAGTAATCCTTCAAGTCTTAACAGACCTTACTCTTTTAGAGTTAGGTCTGTGAACAGGCTATGGCTTTACAGGATACCCTAAAGGTCGAAATGTCGAGAGAGCACTGGGACTGAGTTGCCCGTGTGTTTTGCGTATTTCTCATTCACTGGGACTGTATCTACTTCACCAAAATTAGCTAGAGGGAGCGCGTAGCGCGGCAATAAGCGTACTGTTTTGCTCTATTAAAACTATTCTCACTCACTGGGACTGTATACTTCACCAAATTTAGCAAAAGCGCGAGCCCGAAGGGCGAGTAATGATTGTCGCGCTACGCGCTCCCTCTTTAGCTAAATTTGGTGAAGTAGATACAGTCCCAGTGAGTGAGAAATGTGACAACCCAAGAATGACCCGATATTGATAGTTATTATATGTATGGGGATACACAAAACACAGGGGCAACTCGGTCCCAGTGCTCTCTCGACATTTCGAGTATCCTATAAAGCCATGACTGTTTACAATGTGCAGGCGCGGACTGGCAATTTTCTGTTCTCGGTCAGAAATAATTTCCGTGCCCTTGTACAAGTGTACAAATATATAGTTTTCAACCTATTATAGTATTAGTGACATTAATGTGAAGTTGCAATGTGAGCATGCGGAACACCCATAACGCAAAGTTTGAGATATATAGTTTGTTGTTATTCCAAATCTGGTGAATTTCGGGCCCGCAATTTCTTCGGGCCTCGGTCGGCGGTCGAATGCTTAGTCCGCCCCTGACAATTTGCCTTTACATTAATCCGCCAGTTTTTAGTGGCGAAATTATTGAATTTTAAAACAGTTGGGTCAATCAGAACAATTTGGTCCAATTAATAGACCGATCCTGGCTATGCTTGATTGACCGGCAAAACAATGGGTAGTTTTCCCAATGGAATACAGAATGTCCGATCAACAAACTTAAATTTATAAGAAGTTCAAGCTGTTATCGATTTTTTTTGCAAATGTACCTTTAGAATGCTTGATTATAGGACCGACATTTGCAAATTTTTAACAATCGGGGTTTTTTCCACGCTGTATATCGAAAACAAATTTTAGCTTGTCCGACGTAGCAACAGTAACTAGGGAGGGAGAACAATAGATGCGGGATCGGTCTATTACCCGGATTTTAGTAAAATAATTCCTGTTGCTAATTCCGCATGAAGTTTTGTGTCTAATTTTGGAATTTTGCGAAATATACATCCTCACTCAGGTCTTGTCTTTATTAAACCATTTGATAAGTGAGCTTTTGCTACGCAGACGCTTAGATGAATCCTTTACTATGGGTAGCATGTGTTTAAGCGCATGATTGTCATTATTTGTTAACTTTCTAAAAATATTACGATCACTTTTCTCTAATAGTTTACGTATATCATAATGTTGAATAATTCCGTTTATAACATCTTGTTAAAAAGCACTGCACTGTGTATAAATCTGAGGTTGACGAGCAATATACAGATAGTTCGCACGATATGTTCGAAATTACAAGAGAGTTGAAAAGTAAATTCAACTCCCATTGACAAAGACCTTCCTTCCGTAACGATCGTATCCCGTATGAACTGTTATTTGCACTGTATAACATATTCTTTACATGTTCCGTAAATTTGCAATTAGACTGGAATGTTACCCCCATTAAATTCAATTTTGGACATTGTTCCATATTCTTAATGCAAGGTAGTATATATTGCTCTGCTCTCCCAGATTTCTTTAAAACTAGTTCCTTGCACTTGGATGTATTACACAACATGTAATTTGTTTCCGTCCAGTTCATGAACTGATCTAAGTAAGTTAAAGTGTAATCCTGCGAATTTTTCTGCACAACAACTTGTAACGTGGCATCATCTGCATATTTATCCAATGCAGCTTTGTTTTCTTCTTCTATAAGGTCCTTAACAAACAGGTTGAAGAGATGAGGACCACTAACACTACCTTGCGTAGTCTCTTTATTAACCATTTTCCATTCACATACGATGCCACTATGCACGCATTTTCCATTCAGATACGATGCCACCATGCACGATCCTTTGCTTTCTCTCTTTTAAGAAGTCTAAATACCAATTTACTAGGTATGGATTCAAACCAGTGTTCCTCAGCTTTTCACACAGTATGTTATGTCTCACACTATCAAAGGCTTTACTGAAGTCCATCGCAAAGAATCGTACTGTTTTATTCAGGTTGTTTTCCCAATGCTTTCAGATTAAAATGTTGTATTTTGAGCAATGCATCGACGCAAAAGCCTCCTTTTCGATAAGTGAACTGGTTGTTATTAAGTCCACTTTCGAATGTTTCTTTGGAGTGTGTACTAAACTGTGATATTTATCCCTCTGAATCTTCTTTTATCTTAGGAATATCGACGTTTGGAATTAGATTTATATTAGCACAGATGAAAAATGAATATTTTGGAGTATTTATATGGTATTTATACGCAATTTATTCCAAATTTTCAAGAAATATGAAGGAATCAAGTGTCAAACAATTGTTTACGAGCAAAGCTTTGCTTCATTTGTTGTTTTTAAGCCACACAGGCCTTCAAACAGCATATGGACGACTACTTCAGCTCTCGCAATAATCGGCAGCAAAAGGCAATTGCCGCCGAAAATGAAATTATCGGCAACAATTTTTTTTGCCTCCGACGAATTTTTTGTGGTCGTTGCAAATTGTACTTCTATTTTAAAACAATGTACGTGTACCCGCTATGTTCATGAGGGGTTTTTTCCTTATTATTCTGCCTACTTAGCAACAGCAAAAACTGCGGCCGAAATGCCACCGAGCTTGAAATTATCGACGGCAACTTTTTACCTCCGTGAATTTATCCAAATTGCGAGGACTGCTACTTTAATATATTATGACGTCACTACAGTGGGTCTATATCCTGATTGCGTCGCAGGTTGCAGCAAAATTAATTATTGTTTTGTGGCACTTGTTGGCTCGTTTCTAGAGGTGAAATGTGTCTTAATCTCGAGTGGGAATCAAGCACATCTCAAAAATCAAGCAGATTTTGTACATCAGATACTCAAGTCCATTAAGCGTTCTCATTTTCTGAGAGTTTGTCATGAATTATGGATGAAAATGAGAACCCAATGGTAATCTAAGACAAGATTATAGGAGTTAACATGGTGCATCTGAGTACAACATACATGGAGCACATTTCAATATAATTGACACGGTGACATTAGAATATTGATCTTTCTGCGCACACAAGGATAGGTTCTCACATTAGACTGTATTTGACAGTTTTTATTTGATTTATAATTAAAAGAACTAATGTTGTTGGCTAGCTGTTGGATTATTTTGTTTATAAGTGATTACACTGTATTTGTTGATTGCAATTAACTGAGTTTATCCTAGGTGAACTGAACTGAATAAACAGAACAGAACTGAACAGAACTGAACTGAACTGAACTGAACTGAACTGAACTGAACTGAACTGAACTGAACTGAACTGAACTGAACTAGATTCAAGTGAAGTGAACTAAACGCAAACTGAACTGAAATTAATTGTAATGAATTAACTGGACTGAAGTAAGTGAAATAAACATGAATTGAAGTGAACAGAAATGAAATGAAATAAAATAAACTGAACTGGAATGAACTGAAATAAACTGAACTGAACTAAACTTAAATGAGCTTGGCTAAAGTAAGCCGAGCTGAAATAACGTGATAACAATTCATATTGAAATTCAAGATCCTTAAATTCATAGTCAATTACATCATCGATCAATTTTAACTGAATAAATTGAACTCAACTAAACTAAACTGAACTAGATTAAAGTGCAGTGAACTAAACGCAAACTAAACTGAAATTAATTGTTATGAAATTAACTTGACTGAAGTAACTGAACTAAAAAATGAACTGAAGTGAACTGAATTGAAATAAACTGAACTGAAATAAACTGAACTGAACTGAACTAGGCTAAAGTAAACTGAGCTGAAATAACGTGACAACGTTTCATATTAAAATTCAAGATCTTTATATCCATAGTCCATTACATCATTGATCACTTTTAAATACTGATTTCCATATCAAGGAGTACACAGGAATATCCTTTTAAAACTATCAACATCAACAATAAAATTTATATCAAAATCTCAGTGGCGTGCGTACGTTCCCATGCCAGCCCGAATTACATTGGTCAAAATCAGCTGCTCCATCCGTTTACGCATATATGGATAAGTAATCATACAGTCGAAAGGAGTAAATAGTGAATGCTGAAGTGTGGAAACGATGCGATAAAAATATCGAGGTGTCGTTAAAATAGATTACTAAAGTCAACCACTTTGCGCAAGCGTTTGTAGGCATACATTGGTTTGCAAACGAAACATTCAGAGATAAATTTATCTTTAATTTATGGACGTTTAGAAGAGGTTCTTGGTATCATGACAACGCAACGATTTAAGGGTTTGTTTTGTGATTTCAACATGAATTATTAATGCAGATAATTTGATTATATGATATAACACCTTTACCTGATTTAATCAACGTTAAAAGCACTTCTCATTCAGAAGAACATTTGCAACCACGGAAACTCGTCTTGAAGGTAAGAAAACACGAAGTATTAAAGGTTTGTGGAGATATTCAATAGCAATATTAATTTTACTGTAATAAGGATAATAATAATTTAAATTTAGTTAATCTAATTTCGCACTTTAATAGGTTTTTTGTTTTTAAGTGTTCAATGTTTAATAGAAGTAAGGGAACGGCAGACCAAACATTAGGGGGAGAATTGGTATTTTGACTCGAGCATCTGATTGAAATATAAACAACACGCACACAGGGTCTCAAAATCTGAAGTAAAATTACTCAAATTCATACGCAAACATGTTTGTAACATTTACTGTAGTGTTATAAAAATTGCTGCACAATTCAAACAGAGCTTGAACGAGGACAAGCGTTGATGAGAGTTGAAACTCTCGCTGGAGTTTCACCATGCACGGGCGACTCTTGTCGACTTCTGGTAAGGGTTGATGGGAATTTTTTTCTCGTTAGAGCGGGCTTGAGAGTTGGATTTGTAATGAATTGAACATAAATTAAAGAGTATTATTTAATACACGAGAAGGATATTAAATACGATCCGAAGCAAATACGATCCAACTTATACCTATCTTGTCAGTTTGTTTGCGAGAGATTTTTCGTAACAGACGTTGTGCAAGGCGAGAAAATCGAGGCAAAAATGTTGGGAAAATCACGTGTTTTATCCACATATAAAGACTCATCCACGGCTGATTTCCTTTGTATTTGTGAAATTATTTGTAATCATTAATGAGTTTTGGAAGGAATTGTACGAAACTCTTAAATTCCAGTCAAGATTTTAGCAAATATATGTATAATCTTACATGATGCATGATTCAAGCAGGTCGAAAATATTTTTTGATTTGAAAGTTGAAATGGCCCGTTGCGGTTAGCATTAAGAGCTTTAATAGCCCTAATTATAAGGAAAGGCATAAACGGACCTCTTCATTTGATTGGTGCAAATCGAGTATATACACGTCATTTCAGGTCATTGCACAGCTCTTTTGCACTGCCCTTTGTAATTCAAAAAGGGGGTTCTTCTGTTTGCCTTAACATAGGAATCATGTTTCTCGTTTGAACTCAACTCTACTTATAAGTTTATTTGCATAAACTCTACACCTTATCCACGACAACAACGTCTCCGGCGGGACATACGAACGGCAGGAGAATGAAATTCTTCTAATTATGAAGACAACCACTAGAGCTATACAATGACCTAAACTAAGCTACATGTGCACTATAAAAGACTCTATGGTACAATGTGCTATGATTTAGACTATCGAGTCAACCAAAGAAAATTTGCCATATATTTTTTGGTGAAAAGTGTCATGTTGTTGGATTAATTAGCTGTTAAAGTTACCGAGATGACGTCAAAAGGAGAATTTTGTCGTAATGAAACAAAATACTTTGATTTGCAATTCGTCATGTCCGGTAAATAACAGCTGCTACAGATGAAGCTTACAACAAATCTTAATAGACAACAAGCCTTGACAATCAAAATACAGAAACTTTGATTTTCAAGTTTCATAACGACACTAATACATTGTTTGTTACTCTGAATTCACTGGCTATCGTGCTCTATGACTCCATTAAATACCAAGCTCATAATAGAATTATACAACATCAACAAAATACCCTCAACCTATTCGCAGGCCTTGATACGCCAAATACATAAACATTCAAACTCTTGCTTGGTACCCTTCGTACTCGTATCTTAGTAGTCAGAGCATTGTACCGAAATCGCAAAGGCTTAGGTTAGATTCCGGCTGGACCTGTTGTTGATGAATTTAGTCTTTTGAAATGCTAGCCCAAAGTTCTTCGAATTGAGCTATGCGGTCAGGTCGGTTCGACTACGTCATATTTTAAAACTGAGTCTGGTTTCTTCGATATCAATGTAATCTTAAATGTAATCATGATTTTTATTGTGTCTTGGTGTTGTGTACTCAGGTAAAAATGATGTTTGTGGTATTACATCAACGCCAGGTCGTGAAAAAATGCATGAAATAATAAATGATAAATCAATGATAAATTCGTACTCCTCTTGACCCATTTAACTGCAGTAATTTTGTCATGTATATAATGAGCACTATAATTAGGTTTTTGAGACTTCAAACAATTTATCAAATTATATATGTTGATATATCATTTGTATATTTACCCAATCCCCACACACCATCCTTCACTAATTTCGAAGTTTGTAAACACTCTCTCATTTTCAAATAATAGTTATAAATCTTGAATTGTTTTTCTCCTGTATCACATTTTGTCATTCTCTAATATGGGGTGTTTTAATTGGGGAATTTTTTCCTGCTTATAAGTCATCGCGTGGTATTGAGTACACAGTGCAAGCTGCCAAGTTCACATGCATTTTCGTGAATTAATTGTGCCATTAGATTTGCCGCTGTCATCATCCAAGAGCTAAAAAATGCTGTGGGTGCACAGCCAGGAACGTTGTGAATTTTAAGTTGTGAATTTTAACGTCAAGCCTGTTGGCTTCATCAAGTTGCATAAAATCATATTTGGTGCAACCCAGTGTTTGTAAACTTGCTGCAAGTTGTTGGATGTAATGACAATCAACTTGCATCAAGCCTGTTGACAACACGTATCAGACTTGGTATTATCAAGCTGGAGCAAGCGATACGAGCGCATCATGATGTAAGTTTGATTACTGCAAGGGAACAAGCCTGGAGCAAAATTTCTGTACAACTTGTGCGTTTCTAGCTGTGTGAGCAATAATAACCTTAATGAAGGAAGGTTTAGTACAAGCGTGGTCCGTGAGGAAAAATTAAAGTGATGTAGTCAGAGCAGAGTAGAGAAGGAATTTTGCAGCGCACAGCACACTGGAGTTGTGTAAAAAAGTTTTCGAACACTGACAGTAGGCCAGTATAGCCTCGTATATCAATCACAGCATATAGTCATCATAGACTGCAGAGCGTTCACTATATTATTTTTACATATTCAAGGTGAGGTCAAACCCCCCGATCTTACATGGGACTACTTAGAACGGTCCGAGTCCCCCAAATTTTAACTATTTCATCAAATTGGGAATAGTGCATGAAAAGAAATTTCTCCCAAGATAAATTGCTAGGTCTGCATGGAGCTTAATCATGTAACATATATATACATGTCAAATTCAAGTGTAGCTTTAGTTATTTTACGACAAAATGTTATGACAAAATAAGCAATCTATTAACATTCATAATACACTATGACGTCGGTGGTTTTTGTATTATGCAAAGTCATTATCTCGACAAGGATGAGAGTTACAAAAATTCCACCAAAGAAGTTGTATTGTGATCTTAACTGACCTTTGCAATGCAATCAACAAAATGCCGCTAGACAAAACGTCGTTTCAGAAACACTTTAATTAAGAATCATCAATTTGAAATATTTTTGCTCTTTTTACACAAGTCAATTGGCTTTATAGAAAACGTTTCCACAATGACCTGCCATCGAATGCATCGAGCATTATAAGAGGCCCCTACATACCTCCTTCATGCACAGAACTCGCACTGAACACTGAGTCCACATATCAACAAGACCAGAATTCAGTTCAGACTCTGTTCCTGCCCTATTTTTATTAATAAAACCAACAGTCTAATAAGCATCTATCAATGTTTCTAATTCGGCGTGCAGCTCGTGCGTCTGAGATTTCGCGTTGCCGTGTGGAGACCTGTAGCAACACCTGACATAGTTTAAAATATTTGCACTTTACTAAAGAGCGTGTGCATTAACCACTAGATTAGCTTGTTCATGTCTAAAAGATTTATGCGCTGCTAAAAACATTTTGGTTTCGTCTGTCGACACGAAGTGTAGATCGTATATGCTCGCGTCAGGCTTGTTGGTTTTAAAAACTAGAACGGTCTGGTGGCAACACTACATTAAAACAGCTGTGTACGGTTTTTAGCATAGGCGATCAAAGGAATGGACTGAAATTAAAAACACATGCAGCCTAAAGCTCTAATGTTGCGGACGCTACATCCGGGATTCACGGCCTGATACGCTTTACTTTGGAACCCTGTAACTTCACTTTAAATATATTTCAGGACTTTGTATCAGCGGGTTTCAGTCATGTGATACGGTTGCAAATGGAGACACAGTTATGAGATTGACTTAAATATTCCTCATTCCGTATCACAAATGTCATTAGCGTTTTAGCTTGCGTTTCCAGTTTAGTCATTGTTTCGACTGTTTCTAGAGAAAACAACACATCAACCAATTAAACATCGGCGTTTCAGGATCTTACTCAAGGATTAACCTAGTTTTGTGATATTGTTAAAAAATGTTTCAGTTTTTTCTTCCTCAAAGCTTCTAACTTCGAACGAATGGAACAACTGCCTCCAGATAGGTGTGTGTGTATGTGTGACCACAACATAACACACGTAGGCTGGGAAGTTGTGAAGTTATTAGTGATGAAGCAAGGCAATGGAACACATCACTGACGGTCAAACACATCATTGATTTAAGTAAGGTCTCAGAAATATTTATAAATTTATTATAAATATCTTAAAGAACGAAAGCACTCGTTAAAAATTGAGAAAATCTCAAAAATGCCCCCCCATATACACTATCGAATATTGAAAAAGTAGTGTTTATAGGTGCCATCAAACATGCTATACCGTCCGTCTACGGCGAAAAAAATAGCAGAACCGAAAGGCCTTTCCTGTGGATATCGTATGGTATTCGCGCGCCACTCTTACATAACCAAAGAAATTTATAATCAGAAGACATTTTCCCGATCAACTCGCATTTAGTTAAAAGAAAGCCCGAACATTATTTTCATTACATATAGTATAGTTTCATTTTTGGATGTAAGTAAATACAATTGAGAGATATACACTTTAATTTATTTGTCCTTAGAAGTGCTAACAGTTCCGAAATCGAGCAGCATCTGTTGCCAAGTAGCCGTTTGCTAAAGCTAGTGTTGCGCCATAGCAAGGTTTCAGAGCCACGTGTGAAATATAGACTGCTTCTAATTATAATAGTTTGCGTCCTAAACGTTGGGCGGAACAGACTTATGAGAGAATTAGGTTGTTTTTTCAAGTGCGCTATTTGCGCAATTAAGTAATTACATTTATGCGCGCTAAAATTAAATAAATGGCTATCAAAAAGTAAACAAAGATCTTGTCTGCAAGTGCGCACGAAATTAGCATGATGTGCGACCAAACGCACATGCTACGACATAAAAAACTCAACAAAGATGCAGGGTGTTTTTGGGCGCTCGAAGTGAATGAATGTTAACTAAACCTTTGCATAAATAAAACTATTCTACTAAGAAAAACAGCATATATTTATTGATCGATACAGCTATCCAGTGCAAATAAGCTATAGTTCAGTTTACTGCATAAATAAAAGACGATCGTCGCTAGACGTCTAGGAAGAACAGTTTAAAACAGATAAAGCTATCAAGCATAAAAACACTGGATTAATACAGAATGAGTATAGTTCAGAGCTGATGAAGCAACAGTCAAATTCGACGCGCACAAAAACATAGGATATCCTTCCCTACCTAAAACGATATAAACAGAATTCGACGTTTCGAGCAAAGGCCGTTCGTCGGATTAACTTGTAGTTTGTAAAGACAGGAATTCTGTTTGTATCGATTCAGATAATGAAAGATCTTAAGATCTTAAGTTTTTGTGTGCATTTGACTGCACTACTGACACGGGCAAAGTTAAAGTTACAGTTTAACCGTGTGTGTTTCTGGGTTGCTTTGGCATTTCTACCAGTCAGGAAGAGTGATTTTAATGACACCAAAACAAGATTGAACCAGAAGCATATCTAATAGACTTGCTACAAGTCGACTCGAATGTGGTAAAAAAACTCGAAAAGCGGTACGACTCGCCCTCCCTGCGTTCGGGAGCTCGTGCAGTCGTGCTCGCCGTACTGCTTTTAGAGTTTTTTTACCACATTCAAGTCGACTTGTAGCAAGTCTACATATCTTACAATGTCTAATACTACCACACCATGCACATGCTACGATCTGATCTAAGTTGCGCGGATTGAATCCAGTCCATGCCAGGTGCCCAGGTTGGAAAGTGCGCGCGGTGCGTTTGTGCCAGAGGTGCTGACAATGTGAGAGCATCTGTTTAGTAGGTTAAATCTTAAACCTTTAAAATTCTGTTAACCTTCCACCTCAGTTTGATAACATTTCTCACACTCTTGTCCACAACATGTCGGAGAGATTTATGAGTTTAATTGAAGTTTTACTCCGTGGCTTGACGATGACGGTTATAAATACGCCCAAATGAATGCGATAAGACTTGTATTGAGATATTCATCGTATATGCTCGCGGGTTGTATTTAGATATACACCTTGTGCTCGCTCGCTTAGCCAAGAAAATAATTAACCTTTTGGCATAATAAAAAGCGCAGTTATCACATTATCGGGTTGATAGGCTCTCAGCGCATTCACCACTTCCCGAAAGACCGTTATTGTGTGAGATCTTTTATCGTGAAGTGTCTTGCATACCTATCTTTCCAAGTAAACGGCTTGATACTACGACTACGAGGCCGAGATACCTTCATTGGAGCAACTGGAGCACAAAAACTTGACAGAACTCTAAGGTAGGAGATCGTATGGAATCGATTGTCTTCCAAAGTGATAACTCGAGTAATAAATAAACTTAATTACGATTTGTCGCACCGTCCGCTTACGAGCTACAACCGTAAGCCACTGAAGGATTTCATGTGTTGATTCATGTTAAGGGAAATCATTGTCTGGCAACTAGGAGCAGGTTTAGCGGATTAACGGCTATTGGGTGATGCGTTTGCACTAGCTTCTCACACACAGGTGTTGCGAGCCACATCTGGGTGGAATCTTGACAGTTTTGTACATCAAGAGTACATGCAGCTTATTAGGATTTCTTTTGTGATTGCCTCTCAATGAACTAACGTTATTCCTGAGGATTACTCACTAAATCTTTTGTAATTTTCTTACTAAAGATTTAGCGAGGATTATCTCTTATTGACTGATCACAGGGGAAATCTAAACTATTACTATTTGTACTGGAGAGCTGCTTTATATTTAAACTGATCTTCCGAGAGAATTAGTGTCCAATATCCTTTAATGACTGACCACGGATAAATCTAAACTAACGTTATATGTTCTAGATAGCTCTATCAGTCCTAAACTGTTCTTCCTAGAAAAACAGTGAGGATCATCTCTTATTGATCTAATGTTATTATTTATAGGAGGAAACATAATCTAAACTAACGTTATTTGTACTGGGCATAGCTACTTAAGTTCTAACTGTTCTTCTTAGAGTTTTAGTGAGGATTATCTCTTCTTGACGGGTCACGGAAAAATATAAACTAACGTTATTTATACTCATTAGCCATACTTCACCTCCAAACTGTTACAAAGCTCCAATTGATTACTCCATGAAGAATCTAGGGTAAACTGACATGCCTATCGTAAAAGCTCTATCAAATAGAATATTGCTATCTCCAAGAATAACAGTTTGAAAAGGCATCGATATATACCCTATGGTTTACCACAAAAGGAAGTATATACCATTGAACTTAGTTATACCAAATAGCTCTATCACTTTAAACTGTTTGTTGAGTTCCTGGACATACAGGAACAACGTTGCCCTGTTTATGGCATGCCATATGTTGCATGCAGAAATACAGCCATTAGTCATTATTAAGTGTTGATGAAATGTTCTTCCTGAAGGCCTAATGAAGTAAATCTTTATTGCTCCAGACAGCATCACGAAAACTTATTATGTGCTCATATTGCATAAAGTATAGCTGAGCTTGGCAAATTGTTTTATCACAAATGTTCAGTAAAGGAGAACTAAGTGTCGTAAGCAAATAGCGCAAGGCGCAGGCATTTAAAGCAAGTTTTCAAAAAGCCACAACTTTTTCTTCTAGGGTTAACTTACAACGTGCAATTTTAGTTGTAAGCGAATTGCATGCGACAGTACAGTCGTATGCAAATGTTGTACAAAGTAAAGCCGGTTTTCAACTTGCGAATTTCTTCGCGTGGAACGATTTTTTTCTTGTGTTCAAACCTGTTCTATGCACTTGCTTTGAGCCGCTTGCTTTAAGTCGGGCCATGAAAATCACTCAACCATATCTAGTCTTATGAGGTTATGCATGTCCAATTTAACTAACATGGTCTGTGTGTAAACAATACTTTTAAAGTTATTTTCCCATTAATATGCTTTTCAAAACATAAAGGACATCTTTATATCACAATATAAACACACAAGTGCTTGAAGAGTTGATTTTATTGCTCTAGACATCACGCATTGTCAGCGAGCACTTACAAAATACCAAAAGCGCGCAAGCGCGCGCGCTATTCCTTTTACGTCAGAGGATTTGAGTCGAGTAGAAAAGAACAGAATGCGCAAACGCTGGATTTGGTCGGTGCCCGGCAATTAATCAGAGTGTCAGATTTGCAGCTTGTGGACGCTAATCTTTAAGTCAATAACGGAGTTTGTTTGTGTTAGATGAGTGCGGCATTTTTGTAGAAGATTCCAGCATATTTTTTCCGCTAAGTTAGATATGGAAGTAGATTTACGGCAAGGAACCTTCTAGAAACCAAACGATTCCAAGGGACGAAATAGAGAACTTAAAGTGTTTATGAAGCAAAATTTTCTCCCACGATTTGTCGATTGAATTGTGAAAATCAGTTAAAATGACAATATAACGTCTTTGGTAAAATTTTTGCATTAACTGTTTTGTCGAGATATTCAACCTTATTGGATATGCAAATAACCCAACCATCAACAACATACTGTATAAATAATGTGTGTGAGTGTCTACGCGGAATTTTGAACTAAAACTACTGTGATTAAAGGATTTGTCGGGTTATTGATAAAAACCTATGAAGTGATTGAAAAATCCGTTGTTAATAGTTTGATAACATACTTAGTTTTTAAAACATTAAAAAACAAATGACATCAGCTATCCGCCACCTCGTTTCATAATCAGGTCTATTTTACTGACGTCACAACTTGGGTAGCATAGAGATTATACGCTAGAAGTGGCATCGAGGGTAAAATTTGCAAACGTGGCGATTGGGGGGCAAATTCAAGTCCTGGACGTTCACTCATTTACGATGTCCCCCGTTGAAAAAATTTCCAGATGGTATAAAAGAATTAAAGCTGTTGCACGTGGTTACTAAGGAAGCATTAGTTCAGCTAGTAGGCGCTTGATCCTGCATTCGGGATTAGAACCCTTCCCCCAATCACCGCGTTCGTTTTGTTTTCAGTGAAAAAGATAATGATGCCATCTCCCGTGTTTTTTTTAGAATCTCTATAGCGTAGATTATATGACTAGCGGTGAATCAGTTAAATCTCAATGAAATTTTCTTCACCATTTCGCAATTTACGTAAGAAGTATATCAGCACGCACAAATACTACCCAAGATCAGTTGGCCTAAATCTTTCAACGATGGATTTTCGTCTGACGATGTTTGCATGATGGTACTTTTTTAACAAACTTTAAAGGGAAATGGCAACAAAAAATTTTATTGTCTCATTTGAAAGAGACTCTAAAACAATAAATAGAAGTCTATTGCAAAATTTTTATATCTGCTTTACTTCGAGAGATATTCTCACCTAAATCAACGAACTGTCCGCCATCTTGGATTAGTTTTTAACCTCATTAACAATGTTTTGGTGACGTCACAACAGGGATAAACCTGTCGAAAATCCTCCTAAATACCTACCAACAATCAAATATTGTTTGAAATCTTCTCAGTCCGTGCTGAAATCTGAAACACTTGCCGTACATGCGGTTATGAGAGCATATTAACTATTGCATATCCACAAATATCCAAGATGGCGGACAACTAAAGATTTCAAGTCAAAATATCTCACCAAATAAGGCAGATATAAAAATTCTGTAATAGACTTCTATATATTGTTTTGGAGTCTCTTTCAGATGAGACGATAAAAAATTTTGTTGCCATTTCCCTTTAAGGATAGAAACGAAACACATGGAATAAATCCCAGTACAGGGTCAACAGTTGACCATGTTTCCAACCAGTTAGAGTTGGCAGGTGCGATTCATGGCAAGAGTCGCGAAATGTTAGTTGACAAGTCAGGAGGATATCACTGGTTGGGCAACAAACCCCCCCCCCCCCTCCACACCTGTTGTCTGTTGTGAAAATATTGTCGAAATCTTATTCGACGCACAAAAAATGCTTTATCTTTATACTTGCATTGCTGATATATTTTCAAAAGAGAGTGAAAGAGGAAGCCTCTTTCTGGGTGCAAATCCAGTCTTTAAAATTTCTTCAAAATTGTGTGTAAACTACTATATTTTTCAAATTTATAACTTTATCAATTAAGTTAGTTTGAAAATGGTATTACTACATACAGTATTCGGCTTGGCCACGTAGTCGTCTTGAGGCGGTTGTACGGTTGTACCAGCCAAAGGTAGATAGTGCGATATGCTGGGTAGTATTTTTTTAGCTGCCGCAGAAAGGCATAAACACGATCAGGGATATTGAACACGCAAGACATAAAAACTGACTCAAAAATTCTGAACTTTAATAATGTTTTACCAGTTACTGAACATGATTAGAAATTTAAGAGAATCACCATCCAGTGGATAGCGCTATCCATCTTTCGTACAACTGGTACAATCGACCCTTGCAGCAGCCCCGTCATGTTTAGTAACTGGCAAAACAAACATTAAAGTTCAGCATTTTTGACTTAAAGTCACTTTGTATCTCTGGAGAGTTCATCCCTCGCGTCATATGCTATTTGTTCCTTTATGTGGTAGTTCAAAAAGTCACTATCCGGTGGATAGCGCTATTTGGCTCCTGCATTTTAACTGGTACGCAACCTGCAGACTTGAAAAGCCTGGTATCAAAACGGTCGTATGTGCGTTACTTGCGTACTCATATGTGTGTTTGAAACATTAGCTCATATTACAACGAGATTCTTGTAAATTACTGGAGTTCACGACCGCTAGTTTGGGGAGGGCAGATATTGATATTAAAATCTCTTCGTTTCAAAACATGATTTATGACTGCGGTTAAATTTAATACGTCAAGGTTAAGATCTCAATCTATCGGCCGCTATGATCAGAGCTGCTCTCGTGTTAACAAGCGCGTTCATTATATCAAATCAAATTCAATATTCAGCTAGGGTCGCACATGTAAATATGATTCTCATTAATATAATTCATGACAAAACACAAACGAAATCACCACCAAATTGTTGTCTTAATACCACGGTCAATTAACTACAATATACTAACCCATAAATTAACTCAACTTTCGTGTCGAATGTCTAAATTCAAGTTTGTTTGAGAAAACTCGAAAAGATTCGATTATAAATAAATACGAGAAGTACTTTTTACATCTGATAAAACACGAATTGCGAGTAATGGCTTCAAAAACGATCCATTTTTACCAATTCTGACAGTTTGTTTACGAAAGAATTTTCAATACAGATGTTGTATAAGTCGAATACCACATATAAAGATGCCTTTACGGCTATGTACATAAACTATGTCACATCTAAACTGATGTCAGGCCAAAAAGGGTTTGCAAATGTAGAGAAGTTATCAAACATATTTTGTATCTAGTTTTTGCGTAAAAATTCGCATTACGTTTCCTTTTTTGAAGCGGCTGCCTTTATGAGTGTAAATATTGATCGGCAAAAACTTGCCAACCTCAGGATAATAATAATAAACAAAGGATGCAACAAGTGCGGAAGCTGGACTACCTGTGGTGTGGGTTAGAATTTACTCAGCCTCATGTGTCGCTTGTTCAAAAGCCTGTCAGATGAAACATAAAAATAAAATACAATTGCTTGGTAGTTTGTTTGTTTGTTTGCTTGTTGGCTTTGTAAATATTCTTCAGAATGAATCTTGTCTTGATCAATAGTAGTTTTAGTTTCCGAAGTTTTGAAATAAGTGGGCGTGTTGAAATACGGAAGAGACGCCACAGTAGGTAAACTTTAACTTTAGCGCTTTTTATCACGCCAAAAGAACCGATTCGATTCCAGCTGTTCAGCTTTGCGTACCAATAATCAGTTTAGCACGTCTGTTCTTGAATATACATGAAATAGCGCATTTGCTGATGTCGATAAGATTGCAGGGAAAAAAATGTTGTTTATAAATACTAATAAACGATGTTTCCAACAACTGATCCACAACTTCCAGCTAGAGATGTGGAGTCTAAACTGAGCATATTAAAATCTGCACAAAAACATAACTAAAAATCTCACGACTTTTATGTATCTGTTGTTATGTACTTAGGTGAAAATGATGTTTGTGGTTTTACTCTGAGTCTATAACGACACCAGGCAAGCTAAACACATGCCTGACCAAGGTGGGAATTGAACCTACAGTAAGACCTTTAAAATGCTAACCCAATGCTCTGGCAATTGAGCTACGCGGTCAGATCGGTTCAAGTGTGTGATATTTCGAAACTGAGTCTAGTTCCTTCGAACGTAATGTCAAGTGCAATCATTATTTTTATGTATGTAGCTATACATAACTATGTAACACATTAAGTCATTTGTCCCATTTCCACAAGGAACGGTTATCTTACACTTTATCTAATAATGTTCAGACTATTATATAGTATTACGGTAATTTCATACACATAGCTTGTCTTAAAAGCTGGAAAAACGAGCTCAGATAATAGACCTTTTAAAAGGCTTTGTTAAAATTGCAACATTGTTACGCCAAACCGCAGGGAGTCACCTTAATGGCAAACTCGAACGGGCACACAGATATTACATCTCACCACGTCCAAACTAGGGCCTTGTACGTTTTTACTTTTGCTCGCGAATGTTTGAAAAAGGAGTCGAGCATAACAGGATGCCAGTAAGCTTCGAGTCACAAATGTTTTTTAATGCTTACACGACAATAATGTTAACGCGCATATTGTCAGGATAAATTGCACAGCATGCAATCTCCTTAAAACACTCGGTTCGAAAAACACTGCAGCAGGGGAGCTTACCACAAGAATGGCTTAAATTGAACAGACATGCCCTTGCAATCATGTTCGCAATATATTGATGTTGCATGTATTCATGTTAAATACCTACAGCGATTGGACTTTTGAATTGGGCAAGTTTTCGTCGTAGTTTACAATGTTGTTTACACTCAGCGCAATTTTCGTCTTTTGACGGATGTGAAGAAGTGGTTCCGTGATGAATGTTCTGATAAGGGAACGCGTAGAAGGAAACGTCAGAAATTTGCAATTCGTCTACGTTTTCGCAAACACTAGAAGATAGAATCGCCTCTGCCGTGCCTGTAAATTTATAGAGAAAAACCCCCTTATAAACTGATATCCATAATAGTGCATACAAGGCACATATCTCAAACCTTAAATCAATTTTGACGGAATTCTGTTTGTAATTATTGCGTAAACATGTTTTTAATTAAAAAATGCAAGTAAGTTGTTTGTTTATACTTCATGCTTGTTATGTTAGGTCTGCTTAAGGTTACCGCAACTTCTTGAAATACGTTGCAACATCAGACCGAACAGCTGTCGTTGTAAAATCGTTGACGCAAACTTGAATATGTCATACTACAGGATTACTTTTATGTGTTTACGTTGGTGTTTTAGCTGTAATGACCACGCATACCTTCATTAGTTCTAAGCTGTTCTTCCCAAAGGTCCAGTAAGAACAGTTCCGTACTATATACCACTACCTAGTGTAAACAGAGTTAGTGTGTAACTGACTTTAACTGGGTAACTGTAAGTGACTCCTGTGGTAACACTACCGTATCAATAAGAGCTGACCCTTACTGGACCCTTAGGAAGAACCATTTGGTACTGGTAGAGCTATACAATATAAGTACAGTTAGTTTAGCTAGGTTTCCTCTTGTAGTAAAGCAGTGTTATCATATAGAAGCCGAGAAAACCTAACTTAAACTAATTTATTTATACTGGATATCTCCATCAGTTCTAAACTGTTCTACCAAGAGGTCCAGTAAGGAACATCTCTTATTAATTCAGTGTTACCATAGAAAGAAACCTAAACTAAACTAAACTAAATTTAGGTATGCTTCATAGCTGTATCATTTCTAAGACGTCCAGTAAGCATCATCTTCTATTGATCCAGTGATAGGAAACCTGAACCAAGCTACATTAATAATATAAAGAAATATAAAACATTTTCCGTGTTGATATACAGTTATATCAACACGAGTGGAAATTGGAAAAACGAGAAATTGTGTGGAAACACGACGCCCGCAGGGCGGAGTGTTTTCACACAATTTCGAGTTTTTCCAATTTTCACGAGTGTTGATATAACTGTATATCAATACGGAAAAAATGTTTTATATTTCTTTTATAATATAGCACAAAGAACTTCAACAGAAGAGTGGCGGGAAATTTTCCGTGTTGGCATAGAGTTATATCAACACGGCTCTTAGCCAATCAGCGTTCAGAATTTACATATGCTATATTATAATTACTCATCGATCAGTTATATACACCGTACTTCCTGTAGAGGTCGGTTAAGAATGTTTACCTACAGAAAATCAGAGTGCCTGCGGACAAAATCTGTTAATTACAGTTGGCAGGGGCAAATTGGAGTAATCTTCCCGCATGCATGCGGTCAAGCAATAATGGGACAATTTGCTCAGTATCAGAAGTGAAAGACAGACGAGCTAACCACTGTATTACAAATATTTCAGTCATTACTAAAAACAAACGAGTAGAAAATCCGTTGTTGCAATTTTCGGTCGATAAAAGAAACAACAAATAGAATTTTATTAAAAATATAAATGGAAAATGGCGGATTATGAAGAAACTCTTATCAAGACGAATCAACTTGTTTTTTAGCTAGCATAATTTTTCCTGCAGACTGGCTGTCGGAACGAACCTCTCAGTTCATCTTCAGGGTATGTATAAAATCTTATACCCATGTGGAACAAGCTAATAGGCGAGATGCCTGGAGGCCCTTTAAGTGAAGATCATGCTCTGTGACACGCCATGAATACTGCGTATTTGATCCATTTAAATACAATCATTTGGCAGTCCCCTGCTGTATGACGCTGTCGAGTATTATTCTCACATACAAATGCTAACGTCAAACGATTTAAGTGTATAACTGCGTTGAAACCGCCGGTACATGTTGGTGTACGCACTTCTGTAACTGGCCCTACATCTGTTTGCAATTGGTGAATTACTTTGGCAAGAGAAATAGATTGGACGGGGCATTTTGAAATGAGGAAAAAGAATTTGAAAGGGAATATCAGTAGATAGTGGAGGTAAAATTAAAATGTCTTTCCAACGAAGCAACCCAAGCACGCCTATAATTGATATATTGAGCGACTAAATGCTGAGAATACTAAATATACTCTGATATGTTTCATGCATTGACAAAGTGCATATAGTGCATTTTTTTTTCATAACTGACCCATTATAGTATCATAGTATTTTCATGAGTTTTCCGGTATGAGTAAAAGTATTTAGTTTACAATACTGAATCAATTAACCTTGCTCGACCTCCATGAAGAACATTTTGAAACCGATAAAGTTATACGCATCCATATCCAGACTAAGCAGAGTTAGTTTAGTTTAGTATATACTGAAAGATGATCTTTATTGGACTCCAGGAAGAACAGCATAAAATTGATAGGGCTATGATATCAAGAATAATTAACGTTTGTTAAGTTTAAGTTTTCTCTCGTAGTACACTGCATGGATCAATTAGAGATGATTTTAATGGACTCGCAGGAAGAACAGTTCAGATAGCCAGGACGAATAATGTAAGTTGTGTATAGTTTAGGTTTCCTTCTGCAGTAACACTGGATCAATAAGAAATTATCCTCACCAGACCTGTAGGAAAACAGTTAATCAGAACTCATAGAGCTGTAAAAAAGTTAGTTTTTTAAGGTTTCCTCCTACAGCACTGCATGGATGAATAAGAGATAATTTTTGGTGGATCTCTACAGAAAAACCGATAAAGCTATATCCAGTATACAATATCATTAAGTCAGTTTACATTTAATGTTAAGTACATTGCTTTCTTTAGTCCATGAATGCAAATTAAGTCTTTTATAATTACAATACATATGGCAACGACACATAGAGATTCGTCAAACCACTGAAAGATACAGACGATACGACAAAGATAACGCTAAATGATTTGTACGCTAAATAATACCCTCCGGACGATTTTTAATATGCTTGCAGGACACACATAAAAATTTACTCTGAAAAATATAAAACCATATATTACTTACAAATCTATCTACGTTAGATTTCGTGGAGGTACGAGAGTCTCGTCTAAGGCTATTTATATTATGATACGTATAACGTACAAGAGTTTTTTGTGCTTTGTTGATTTTACTTGAATTAATATGTGATATAGAAGATTCTTAGTCTATACCGAAAGCTTGGATGGATTCATTGCTAAAAATTTTGTATTTTGCGGAGACATATGTGAACTATACATACCTCATATATGATATATACTATAAGATTTACTTTAACAGTTTGAAAGTTCAAAGTTATATAAAAGCGAATTCTGTTTTTGATTTCTTTTGCATATTTACAGACTTAAATCTAAAAATGATATAATTTTAAATGTTTAAAATTGCTGCTAAAATTTCGTACAACTAACGGATGTATAAAGCTAATTACAAATAAGGCTGTATTCGAAATGTGTATTTAATAAGTTTTGCCAGCATTTGCCACTCGATTTTCTACTTCCATAAAACATACAAAATGAGTGCTAGGTGATTATTGTGCGAGAAGATATGCGTATGAAATTGTTATTATATAACTGTTCTTGTTTGTGTATTGAAACTATGACTGACGTAAATAGATGTTAATTGCATACTTGCACAATTTCAAAAGATCCATGCTGGCCGCGAGCATCAAATGGATTGATTGAGTTGTTCTATTATACTATATCACATTCGCTATTTTAAAAATTTTGCGGAGGCGTGAACTGAAGACTATTAAGATATATGCGAGAAATGAAGGCAGAGCAAGAACTTAGATTTCTAAACAGTTCTAGTAAGTTAAACAAATAGTTCTACTTTGTTTCCATACCAACTAAGTAAAAAAGTGGTCAACACTTTTGTTTACACTTCGTTTGATTGTTAAATCCATTTGATTGGCCTTCATTTTGTCACGTGATCTTTCATCACTACAAACTTCCCAACGAAGGGCCTTCGCTCGAAACGTCGATTTTTACTTTATCGTTTCAGGTAGTGAAAGAATCTAAATCTTTCGTGACTGCATGAACTACCTGCACTGGCAAAGTTAGTTCGCTTTCTCGCTGGTCGAAAGCAAGCTTACAGTACTATATTGCTAACAATGGAAAGAATTAAAAAATGTTTAGTGCGGAAATTGTATGAACCTTTGTTGGAAGTAGAATAGATTTTGATTTTTTATGACAATTGTATATTTCCATACAATGGAAAGTGTCTGGTGAATCGTATGACAGCATTTTCTACACTATGGATTTTCAATTTTTCAGTGTTTATGTATGGCGCTATACTAACTTCCCGACGAAGGACCTTTTCTGACTTTGCTCGAAATGCCGAATTCTATTTATATCGTTTCAGGGGGTTTTTGTGCAAATGTATGGGCGTCTAGATATCATTTAAAGGTATTCAGAGAATGTACGCTGTCTGTACGCACTTAAAAACGCGTACTATTAAAAACAGATACTTTTTTCAAGCATATGGAAATCAGCCGGCGTCTCGGTCAGGCAGCCCTCCAACCGTCTTTTGACGGTGATCTTAAATGGCGTTTGGAGGGCTGATTGTCATGTTTACTCTCGCTAGGAAGCTTGTAAACTATGCATTTATAGACTAACCTAGATGGTTACTGCCATTGACAGGTGTGATATTCCAGTACATGGTTTATAATATAACGTTTTAAAAATAAAGCACACAAAATGTCGATTAGGGCTTCAAATCATGTATCTTTTGAATCTTTTGATCTTATGGCACAAAAACGGCAAGATGTAATTGCATGAAATCTAATTTTTGGTCGACAAGTCAGCAGCTGTTTTGCTTCAAGATATACAAAAATGACGTATTGCGTTTTTTTTTTGCAATGTATTAACCATTACTTTTTCAAATAAGAATATCAACATTCAAGTAGTCCCCTACTGAACTTAGTTTTCATTGCAAAATCGTTTTTGTGATAAAGTCAAGAACAGAAATCCGGAAAAATTGTTTTCTGAGTTTGATTTGTCATGAAGTTTAACTGCTTGAAAGTTAACTAAATCCATCCTCCTAATTCTTGAAAAAACTTATGTCAGAAAGTTGCATGATGCAGCAGGCTTGTTGCCTTGCAGTCATCTTTCACTGATGATGACAAGTCTGCTGCAAGTTGTCAACAGGCTTGAAGCATGTTGTTTGTCAAGACCTTTACCCTTAAACTTAATGTAAGCTGTATCAACAACTTGCAACATGTCTGCAAACATCAAGTTGCATCAAGTCCGATTTTAAGAGTCTTGATAAAGCCTGCAACAGGATTGATAAAATCTTGATGACAATCCACTTAAATCTGCAAGTCTGTGGTGTCTCTGTCTGTATGGTGTAAGTTCACCACATAATGAGTTAAATTTTCTTTCAATCTTTTAACAGATAACAGATGGATCTATCAAACATCACCACACCACCACCTTTCACGCCTACTACCTTAAATCCCAACATTACCCTCAACTCCACAGGTCCCACCACTCCTAACCTTTTAACTCTCACCTACGTCGGCATTTTGGTCTGCATCATCACATTCGCATTGCTAGGCAACCTAGTCGTGATCATAGTGTTCCTATTTGACCGAAAACTCAGGGTATCCTCAAGCTATTACATATTCAGTCTTGCTGTCGCTGATATCATCACAGCTGCACTGGTAATTTTATTTTTTTTAGTCAGGGGCAAAGTTAGAGAGTTAATTGGGTGAGGGTAGGTTTTCGTTGAATATTTTGTTCTTAATATGGTTGATTTCAAACGAAATTACTCAATACTAGTGATTGACCGATAATCGGTATCGGTATCGGGCCGATATTTGCCATATCGGTAGACAATCGGTATCGGTAGTTTTGTACATATTTACCGATTGTGTGAAACCGATAGTTGAGAAAATTCACGTTGTACAAATTATATGCATAGCGCGTGCACGTACAAGCGCTTGTGTCCGGCGATTTTCTATAAAAAATTGAAAATGAAATATGAAATTTGAACCTTAGAACGCTTGCTTCTTATGTGCGTGCAGAGCAAGTACACGTGCAATTGATCCAATGAACCATTCATTGGATCAATTGCACGTATACTTGCTATGACTAGAAGTTACTATCGCAAGAAAAGTGCTGCCGTACGATCTACGCCTTGATTACACTAATCTTTTAACATAATTTTACACACAGTCACACACTGTATGAATGAATTTAATTTGTTTAAAATAGTTGAAATTACAACGTGCTATATAGTGCACTGTGAATTACATTACTTTGTGTAATGTCATGTGATTCTTGGTGCCGATAATAATTCTAAACTGCCATTAAACATGAATAGAGTCATACTATTATTTCAGTCTTCAAGACGTCATGAAGGAAATATGTCCTTCAAGGTGTTAGATTCTTTTTAGGTTAAGTTCTTTCTTTCAATACTAGTTCTAGGCAGTTTATGATAGTCCATTGTCTGATTTTTTGTGCAACATGTAGATGTTCCAAATTTATTTAACATGTAATCTTCATCTAATAACTTGTTAGGGTAACTTGTTAGAGTAAGCTTGGGATACAATGCTCCTGGCATCCACGATGAAGGTTGAAAAGAAGTATGGGGATTTAACCATACTGTGCTTTGAAGATTCCATCCCATTGCATAAATTATGATAAACTGAATTCCATCCATTTGGTAGATTTAAAACATGTAGTGTCTTTTTAACTTTATAATACAGCAAAATTTCACTCTTCAATTTTGACTTAGAACCATGTTCAAATAACTCAAATGTCAACATAGGAACCTATTGCTGCTCTTTTTTAAGTTTTATTTTAATGATGTAGCTTTGTGCCATATTGTAAAAACTATAAAATATTTTTTTCTGTGTTGATATACAGTTGTACCATTACTAGCAGAATTTGGAAGAACTCATTTCCAATTTCCACTCATGTTGTCACAATAATTTTTTCTCAACATGGAAAATAGTTTATTTTTTGTAAATAGAAAGTTAACGTTACTTTAAAAAGTATTTGAAGTCAATACTTTTATTCATTAAATGTTTGCAAAGTTGAGTAAATTATGTACTTGTTGCAACAAGTGTGATTTTGGGCAACTGCCATGGGGAAAATGTTTATATTTCATAAATAAAAAGTCATTATAAAGTATTAGTGAGGGGCTCTGCTGACATCAGGTTGATTTTTTAAAAGAAATTAATTGGGCAGAACATGAATATATGGATGGTTCTATAGCTGATATGTTTGTAATATTTTTACTTTGGGGTCTACAGCTGACACTTTCTAAAAGAAATTAATTGCACAGAACTTGAATATTTAATCCCTACCCTAACAACTCTGAGTCCTCCAGATAGTGCTTTGATAGCACAATTAAAATGGCTTTCTGAATAATGCATTGCAGTGCAAAATCTTTAATTTAAGAAAGCAAATAGATGTCTTTTAAAAAATAGACTTACATAGCCGGGGGCCAATTTGTGTTTATTCTGCTAAAATTTCTCATCTTGATTATGTCATCTTTATTCAGTAATTTTCAATTGACATTGTCAATACATTCTAGCCCTAGGAAAATGTGCATGTGGACATATTTTTTTATAATTGTAGACTGAAATTTTAATCAAAGTTATCCACATTTGAAATCAGAATCAGCAATTACACTTGCTTGTATCTGCTAGGGACTCAGGGTAAAACCATGACTTTACCCTAAGGAAATGTCGCGTTTTATCAGTATTCTTTTGCGGATGCATGTCATATATTCATTATTTTTATTAATTGAAATACGATTATTCTCTTTCACTCCCTAGGCAACGTTCTGAGCTACAAACTCAAGATATTTCGTATTTCTATTATGATTCGTTGTCGCGAAATTGTGTTTGCAAATATACCAATATTTTTCACCAATGATTTTGTAGTTAAATCAGCTAGTAATAGCTAATGATAACAAAAAAATGCGAAGCGAAAGTATTTTTCTCGTGTAGTAGACTAAAAGTAGACATCGTTAACATACTACAGTTTTAATTTAACTTGAACTATAAAAATTTTTTTGTGTCCAATATCGCCTAAAACATAATCTAAAATTCAAATCAAAATGAGTGACGTCACCTTGATTTGATCAACTGATAACATTATGACGTCATTAAAAATTGGTATCGGTATCGGTATCAGGTACGAGTGATGAAAAAAAATCGGCTATCGGTAAAACCGATGTTTGCACTATCGGTCAATCACTACTCAATACACCCCCCAACACACATGCCCAATTATTGCTCAAGTTTTGCCCCATCAACTGAATGGAGTAATGCTTTTACACAATGGTTCAGGTTTGAAAAGCAGCTTTGCATTTGCAAGTTGTGAATGTAATTTCTCTACTGTAAGATATATGAACATGTAATTCTATATCAAACATATAATTCTATGTCAAACAATTACATAAGCACGTAATTCTATTTCAAACAGATAGCTGAAATGAAGAATAGTCTGTGCTCCATTTTTTTTGAAAGTTTTTCAAATTAAAAAAAAAGAACATTTGCAAGAGCTTTGCAAACATAAGTTCCTTGTACATTTGCATGGCAAATACCAACACTACATAAATTTATAATTGCAAACTTTATGGATCAAAAGCTTTGCCATACTAAATTTATGTAGAGTTTGGCAAAGATCCTTTAAATTTTGTTGAACAGGCATTTACTAGTCCATCTCATAACTCCAACTCTCACAAAAGTTGAAATATAAGAGCACCTGTGAAGGAGCTTTATGTGCGACATTACAAGAAATTCAATGAGTATAATAACATGACATTTTTTACCTTTAAGGTCATGACTTTTGAAGTTGATCAACTCCTGAACAATATGAAATGGCATTACAGCAAGGGATTATGTAAGGCATGGACCACCACATACCTCTTCACTGTCCAAGTGTCGATTTTGACAACATGTCTTTCAAGCATCGACCGCTGGTATGCAATATCGCGACCTCTACAGTACAGAACAAATAGAAACAGCTTGAAACATAAGGCACTTTTGGCAATCATTCTAATATGGATATACAGTATATTATTCGCCTTGATCCCCGAGTTCGGTTGGAACCCCCCGGGAGCAAGTGTTGGTATAGAGAGCAACGTCCCATATTGCTATTTTGATATACACATTGAATACTCAGTCCTTAGTTCTGTGTTACATTTTATTCTGCCATCAATTGTAACAGCTTCGTTCTATTACTTCATGTTCAAAGCAATGAAAACCCACACGAGCCATCGTCGGAGGATGTCCAGCAATTCTGATTACTCATATGCTCGTAATTCAATTCAAAAGCATCACCGAAAAGAACAGCGTATTAACATCCGCTTTAACGTAAACCTGGCAAAAAGCTATGCCATCATTGGTTCGTTGCTTATCCTGACCTGGTGCCCTCACTCGATTGTGAGTATCATGCAGAATATGTGCTTGTTAAGTGGATCAAGAAATCATGGTTGTGGATGGATCATGGATATTAGTCCAAACACGCTAACTTTTCTGCTGCTCATTGGGTACTTTAATTCTGCTCTCAATCCCATTGTATATGTGCTACGGTTCCGACAGTTCAGACTGACTTTGAGAGAGTGGATGACTTGCAAGAAGTGTTGATAAAAAAACTGGGAAATGTTTGTCAGATAATGCCTGAGTCACAATCGCTAAGGCAAGCAATTAGAGTTTGTAACTTGTGAGAAGTGTCTACTAGACACAAACATTTAGAAACTTTCATAACATTATACAACACTGTAAACCTTCAATTATAAGCCTCCTTCTTTTTACTTTACTTTTTTAAATTGTTGGCTGATCATTGTTTGAAGTCCAACATGCAGTTGTGATGCAATATCATTGTTACAACTGCTGAACTTCTAACATTCTTGCAATGTCATGAAAGCATCAGACTTTAGGCCATTCCAAATTAGACTTTAGTTTCCCGTCCGCACATCTTTTGAAATACGTGTGGGTGGGCAATCCATTTCCATTATCAGTTTTCGAGGGATTTTTTATAACCATTTCATACTCATATTCATAATTTTAATATAAATATAAATATGCACCTTTGCAAAACTCTTGCAGCTCAACGGTTTTCTTAAAAAGAAACACAATACTTCAAATTACAAGTCAAACATTGAAATTCATAATTGTATTTTATATATCTATATAAAGTTTTAAAGGGAAATGGCAACAAACATGGCCGTAAGAACCACGGGGGCAAGGGGGGCTCGAGCCCCCCTAACTTCAAAGGCAGGGGGGCTGAGCCCCCCTAAAAATCATCGTTGAGTCTAGAAGTAAATGCACGTTTTTAATTGTTTACAGTCTTACACATGTCTTAATCCAATAATTATGGTAAAACTAACCTCAAAAGTGCAGAAAAACATGTTTAAGCATGCTAAAAATAGAAAAAATTCTGGGGGCGTGTCCCCGGACCCCCTAGCAGCACTTGTACCTTCAGCGATCGAAGAGCCCCCCTAACTTTTTTCATCTTCCTACGGCCTTGGCAACAAAAATTTTTATCGTCTTATTTGAAAGGGACTCCAAAACAATATATATAAGTCTATAACAGGATTTTTATATCTGCCTTATTTGGTGAGATATTTTGACTTGAAATCTTTAGTTGTCCGCCATCTTGGATATTTGTATATATGCATGATACGTCACAACTGGGGTCACGCAATTTTTTTTCTTATGACACAATTATTAATCTTTCCATTAACCACACACATGGTAAGTGTTTCGGATTTCAGCACGGACTGAAAAGGTTTCACAAATTTTTTTATTGGTGGTAAGTATTAAGGGGAAGCTTTGAATGGCTTATCCCTGTTGTGACGTCACCAAAACATTGTTAATGAGGTTAAAAATTAATCCAAGATGGCGGACAGTTCGATTATTCAGGTGACAATATCTCCCAAAGTAAAACAGATATAAAATTTTTGTAAAAGACTTCTATATATTATTTTTATAGTCTCTTTCAAATGAGACTATAAAAATTTTTGTTGCCATTTCCCTTTAACAATTTTATTTTGACTTAAGTGATAATATATTACCTTCTAAACAGCACAGATATTCAAAAGCTGTTGACTTTTGTGATTATTGTACAAAAAGGTCAAATAATGGAAACAAGATAGCAATACCATTATTATCATGCGTCATGCACCCAGTTTCAGCAGACGTGGGCGGAAGACAGAAAACTAAGTCTAATTTGGAGCGGCCTGATGCATAAGTCAAATCCAAGCATGCCCAGCCACCCACCCCCAGGCCACCCCGGGGCATTTGCCTGTCTAGTATGTTCCAGGGGAGGGGCATTTGCATGTGAACCTTTGCACGGGGGTGGGGTATTTGAAATGACGATTCTATTGATGGGGGGGTGGGTGCGCTTGGATTTGACTCATCCATCATATTACAACAACCTTGTAACATGTCTGAACGATAGTCCCATCAAGCTTATTACAAGTTGTTAACAGCTTGTTCCTAACTTGTTACAGCAAAATCGGAAAAAGCAATGCAAACACGACTTGAAATTTTCTAAAGAATGCATTATGCATTTATAATGCATCGCTCGCCACTGAACACAAGAAATCTCTCTGTCAATATGTAGTTTAATTATGTAGTATTGATGTAATACATTTAGCCATTTAGGCTACTACAGTTCTTTATTATTAAGAAGTGCGACGGGCTAAATAAAACCATACATACACATGCACAGTGCGACTCTGCCACAAAACTATGCTCCATGCCAGTTGAAAGTTCAAAACATTTCTAGCTATTATATAATATATTATATATATTGATAACATTGCACTTACTAGCTTGGAATATTGTACGGTAATGTGTGAAATTTCCCCTGGACTAATCTGAAATATACGAAGCATTTCATTTTTCTCTTCTGCTAACAAAATTTGCGCTTTATGGATCAAAAATTTTATTAAAATATATAGCTTGCTTTTGCCTCCATTTTGTAGTTCTTTGTAGTTCCCAGCAGTTCCCATTTATCAACAGCTACACCATTATGACTCCCGTGAGCCAAGATGTTATAAAGTATTAGCGAATCAGAATGCAGTTTTTTGTCGACAATTTTCAACCAATGAGAAGGCATTGAAAATGTAACCCACCAATAGGTAGAAGGGATAGGATATTACTAAATTTAAACTAAAAATAGTTCTAATTAACAATATCGAGGCAATATTAAGAAATAATTGCAAAATCATTACGCCAACGTTTGATGTATAGATATCTGGTATATACAGTAAATTATCTTTATATATAGGAGCGTATGTATATCGACATTTGTATAGGAGCGTATGTATTTCGATAATCTTATCGGGTTTTTTCCAAGAAACTTTCTAGGCGCCTAGCCTTTGGTTAAATTATAAAATTCTTTCTGACTCAACATAACAGCTCACTTTGACGTCAGTGTAATCAATAATGAATAAATGTTACAAACACAGATACCAACATACAACAAAGTTAAAACGTAAGCCTCGGGAACGAGAAAGGCCAGAGGATATTTTGCGCGTATTTCACATTTCCCTTCGAAAAATGAACTGAATTTCGTTATCCACAACTTCAATGTTTGCCACTTTCGTTAATGACTGATATTAATGTGAAATACTTAAATGCATTCACATGCAAATTTTTCATAGTTTTCGATAACACCTGCAGGTTTTTGCAAATCATATGTCAAAGAAAAAGGCATAATTAGATTTGTAAAAATACAAAGCATACAGCAGAAGTGATATACACAGTGGACGCCCCTAAGCCGAAACATTTTCGTTTGAAAGCATTAGTTATTTGATAGTCCTGCGTCCGGCGTTATTTCCCTTTTTGGTTGCTAAGGTAAGAGCTAACTCATTTACGAAACTACGTATACAAGCATTGATGTTCTACATTTTTATTGTAACTTTATTATGCACGTGATATTCTAACGCTGCATGGTAGTATTCGACAATCAACTGTAGTGCTTTTGCATCTAAACTGCATTGTGGTGATCCAGAGTATAGGTAGTATTCTACAATAACCTGTCGTGGTTTGTGTCTGAACAACCTGAAAAAGATATTTAATACGAGGTGGTTTAGTGTAGGTAGTATTCTACAGTAACCTGTCGTGGTTTGTGCCTGAACTACCTGAAAAAGATATCTCAAACATGGTGGTTTAGTGTAGATGGTATTCTTCAATATACGTTGTCATTGATTGGGTCCAGTGTAGATAGTATTCTACAATATAATGTCGTTGTTTGTGTCTGAACTACCTGGAATAGGTATCTCAAAAGTGGCGGTCTAGTGTAAGGTAATGTTCTACAATGCGCTGTACTGTTGGCTTGTGACAGAACTACCTGAAATCAAACGCGGTGGTCACTTCAATGTGGATAACACTATACACTACGATAAGCTATCATGGTTTTTGTTTGAACAGTAGTTCTACATTAACCTGTTGTCGCTTGTTCTCTCGTATTGTGCGTAATTGAGCTTTTAGTGAGCAGGTTGGAAGTGGATTTCAACTACAGCTTTGCATCTTCTCCCAAACTTAGCACCTGCTAAATTATATATATCATGACGCAAATACGGATGTGTCACGCGAACGAAAAATCACAAACGTAGAACGAAGCAGGACTTGGTAGACGGTATAAAATGTTCAATGATATATTTAATACAAAAGGATACACTTAAAGTTAGCTGGGAAAAGTAATGTAAAAAAGTATGGCAATCACATTTCACTTCATAAAGTAGGGCAACCACATTTCACCTCTGGCTAAAAGTATGTCCACATAAATCAAATAGATCTTTACTTATATCTGGTGTTTATCGACTTCCAGCTGCTTGTAAAGAACATAGTGTGAGAATTGGGCAAAACATTGAAAATGCTTATCTTAAAAACCTAGAGATGATAACTATGGGCAACTTTAATATTGATGTTTTGAACGAGCCGTGCTTCAGTAAACATAAACTGATAAAAACCCTGAAAAGTTTAGGGCTGGCGCAGGGTGTGGATTTTATAACTCGACCAGTGTCAAAAACGGGTTTAGAGCATGTATGGCGTTAAGTCATCCCGACAGAATTCAAAATAATATATTTTCAAGGGATATTGGTTAGTCCGACCACTTGCGTGCCAGTTTTTGTTATTCGGCGTTTGAAAAATCAAAACAAGAAAAGCATGCACTGCTAATGATCACTCATCCATCGAGTATAGAAATTTTAAACGCCTAAATGAATCTACAGATTTGGAAGAAGCACGTGGGATTCGGCTTTTGTTTTTGATGAAACTGATGACATTATGGATGCATGGTATACAATTTTTAATGATATTCTAAGTAAGCATGCACCTATCCGACAAAAAAGAATAAAGTATAAAATCCAGCCAAAATGGTTCAATAGCTGCATAAATAATGACATTCAAAACCGAGATTATTTGTTCAAAAAGGCGAAAGCATCTCAAAATCCAATGGATTGGTCTGTACAGAGTGTATCGAAAAAAAGGTAATCGAACTTTGCAGTGCTCTAGCGCGTTCATTATACAATCTACAGAAATCATTCTTTTGCAGGCGGAAAGACTAGGCTTTTAGTATCGATTGTCATCCTTTTTATGAAATTTGAAGGAAGATTGGGCAAATACGAATCAAATGAAAATAGCTGGTCGAAATCGCATATTTTCACCTCTGAGCATTACTAGGGCAGCGAATAAGAAAAGAAAATTTCATTAATCATTTATCTGTCACGAGAATCAACATCACTAATAAAAGGCCAGAAGTTTACTACCTACGCTAAAATTGGTCAATTAATTTTGTAATTTAATTCCCTAATGGGTTTAAATTTCAACAGATTTTCAATAAACTCCCAACGGTGTAAATATGCGATTTCGACCTGCTATTTTCATGTGATTCGTATTTGCCCAATCTTTCTTCAAATTTCACAAAAATGATGACAATCGAAAGCTAAAAGCCTGGTGTTTCCGCCTGTGAAAGAGTGATTTCTGTAGATTGTATAATGAACGCGCTAAAGCACTGCAAAGTTCGATTACCTTTTTTTGATACACCCTGTATATATAAGACCGTAAAAAACAGTGTAACAATGAAAATCCGACGGGCTAAGAAGATGTTCTTTAAAGAGAAAATAAATGAAAAAAAAATAATCCCAAAAGGCTGTGGACGTTGATAAATGATTTGTCAAAATCATCGCAGAATAATGAATGTATTCAACAAGTAGCTGATGGGAATGGTAATGTAATTAAAGACAAAAACGTTGTTGCTGAATTGCTCAACCACTTTGTTATAAATAATCCGATAAGTCTGTTGAAATATTCAAATACTACCTTCAATGAAACATTGCTTACAGAGTTTTTACAGAATATGATGCCATTCGAAACCTCATTTGAACTCCCGCTAATTACAGCTACTATGGTACAATTTGAGCTTCAAAAAATTCCGTTGTGTAAAGCAACAGGAGCTGATGGATTAAGTCCCCGAATATTGAAGATTGCCGCCTCAGCGATCTCACCTTCCGTTGCCCGTTTACTAAACCACTGCATTACAACACATAAGGGCCATTTATACGAGCGAAAATAAGCCGCGGCTTAAATAAGTCGAGAACACAGCCTCTTTTATACGCCAGTTTTACTAAATTTATTAAAATAGCCCAAGACACTCGTATAAATAGGACAGCACATCATACAAACAGACTTGCCTTGGTCGCGAACATCATATTAATAAACTAAACTAATAATAAATAATATTAATAAACATCGTAATAGACTTGCCTTGGTCGCGAACGAAGCGTTTTTACGAGGTTTTCCCGCCTAAAATTGGCCGCGGCCAATTTAAGACGAGGCCCGAACCCTGGGCTAAAATTAGCCGCGGCTTATTTTAGTCGCAAAGAAATTGCACGTTTATACAGACGTTCTCGACTTATTTAAGCCGCGGCTTATTTTCGCTCGTATAAATGGCCCTATAGTTTATTAGTTTCCATCATTATATGGAAATTGGCTTGAGTCAATCCTATTTATAAAGGCAGTGGGAGCAAAGAAAACATCGATAACAACAGGCCTATCTCAGTGCTGCCAGTTCTGTCAAAAGTATATGAAAGCCACATCTTTAAGCCTTATCTGATTACTTGAAAGAAAATAAATAACACTTATTGACTGAGACCGAGGGAAACAGTATGTTTTGTGGACCAGAGATTGTCGATGTTTCCCGAGGCGAAGCCGAGGGAAACATCGACAGTCGAGGGTCCACAAAACATACTGCTTTCCCGAGGTCTCAGTGAATAAGTATTTTATTATATACTGAGTGTCAAAAGAGAAGAAAAGTAGCACAAATCAATCAAACATGTATAAAAAGGATTACCTTTTACCTGACATGGCCCGTGAGGCTCTGTGGATTTGTTATTTACCGGTGAATAAAAG